>MU396678.1:288060-816800 GCA_022578855.1 Nemania serpens | reverse complement strand
ACGCTGAGCCCACTCTTTGACTGAGTTGCCCGGGCCCGGCCTATGCCCACCGTCGCTGGCCGTGGTGCGGTGTGAATACTCCCCTCGGTACTACAGTATTTATTTTACGTGGCCGTATAAGCACATCAATATCAGAGCCATCATTATGGAGCAATCAATGTCCATTCTTTGTTTTTGTTTTGTCTCATACGTGCTTCATATACATACATACGCACATGTCTTGTAGCACACCGTAGGTGTTACTCCCCATACTCCTGGACTCCCATGATGCTGGCAAAATTAGCCTTTTGAGTTTCCTACTTCCACTAATGCTGCCACTACTGGCAGTCGTAAGCAGCGGCGGCGGTAGTAGTTAGGTAGGTAGCGGTAATTATTTGTACAGGAGATGCGTAAGATAGCTCTGGCTCAAATAGCGTAGAGGTTAGGCTGTGTGTGGTGCTCCGTCCGTCGTTACAGCGTTGTATATATGCACAAGTTTGCTCTGGGTATGCTCTTCATCACCCAGTGCATGCCTACTTTTAACACCCAACCAACCATATTATAAATCTCGTGTCCGCGCCTCCGCGTCCAGCGTGTCCACCTCGAGGCCCAGGGGCGCGATATCGGCAGCGAGGGCGTCGTCGAACGGTTGCTTGGTGCGGCGGCTCTGCCTCTTCACGAAGGCGAGAAGCCGTATGCAGCCGACGGGCGTGATGCCCTCGATGCGCCGCGCCTGGCCTAGGCTCTCGGGCTTCGTCGCGTTGAGGATCGCCTTCTCGACGAGGCTGAGCCCGACCACGGCGTCGTAGTCGAGATCCGTGGGGAGCCTGAACGCCTCGTCGCGCGTGTTGTTTGCCGCCTCCGCCAGCTGCCTGTTGACGTACGGCGCGTAGCGCGCCTCGATGGCCACGCGGGCCTGGATTTTCTCGGGGTATTGGGCGATCTCGGGGATCTTGTCGACGAGCTCGCGGATGTGGATGTGCGGGATGCGGAGCATGTCGAAGCCGGACCGTCCCTTGGGCTCGAGACGGACGCGGAAGCCCGCCTCTATCCAGGATTGCGTGCTGAGGCTGTATGTGGCGAGGACGGAGGACAACGCATCGAGCTGCGCCTTCATGTCGCTGTGGGCCGACCAGCGCTTGTCGGACACGACGCCCCAGGCGCGTCCTTTCCCCGTAAGCCGCAAGTCGGCGTTGTCGGCGCGGCTCGACATGCGATACTCGCTGCGCGACGTGAACATGCGGTAGGGCTCGGACACGCCCTTCGTGATCAGGTCGTCGATCATGATCCCAATGTACCCATCTGCGCGGGTAAGGGTGACGGGCTCGAGGCCCTGCGCCGCGCGCCCGGCATTGATGCCCGCTACGATACCCTGGCCTGCAGCCTCCTCATACCCCGTCGTCCCGTTGATCTGGCCAGCGAGGAACAGGCCGGAAATCGCCTTTGTCTCGAGCGTCGACTTAAGACTGCGCGGGTCTACATAGTCGTACTCGACGCCGTAGCCGGCCTGGGTCATATGCGAGTTCTCAAGCCCTGGAATTGTGCGCAGAAGCTCCTCCTGCGCCTCAGAGGGGATCGTCATCGAAAGCCCGTTCGGGTAGATCAAGTCGCTGGAGAACCCTTCCGGCTCCAACCACACGATATGTCTCTCCTTATCGCCGAATTTGACTATTTTAGACTCGAGCGACGGGCAATACCTGGGCCCCTTCACCGTCTCTCGGATGTGTATTGTCTTGTCCAAGTTAGCGCGCACGACTTCGTGCGTCCGCGCGTTCGTGTACGTTACCCAGCAGAGAAGCTGGTCCGTCACGGACACGCTGTCATTTAGGTAACTAAAAGGCTCCGGGGGGTCGTCGCCAGCTTGTTCCTCCAGCACGCTGTAGTCGATGCTGTCTTTTGCGATCCGTGGCGGCGTCCCGGTCTTCAGGCGCCCGAGCTGGAACCCGGCGTCGCGCAACGACTTACTCAGTCCAAACGACGCCTCTTCGCCCATGCGCCCAGCCGGATACGCCTCTAGTCCGATGTGTATCTCGCCGCCAAGAAAAGTCCCCGTCGTGATGATGACCTGCGACGTCGGCAGGACCTCGCCCGTCTCTAGCCGCACGCCCGTAATCTTGCTCTTGGCGGGGATGTTCGGATCCGTCACGTTCTCGTCTACGACGATGTCCGAGACGCTGCCAGTGATTATGGACAAGTTCGGGTACGTCTGTAGCTCCTCGCGCATATGCTTATTGTACAGGGCACGATCGATCTGCGCCCGTGGCCCCCAGACTGCGGGGCCCTTCACCCGGTTCAGGACTTTGAATTGCAGGCCGGACTTGTCGATTATGCGACCCGCCACCCCGTCCAGGGCGTCAATCTCCCGCAGTATGGTCCCCTTGCCAATTCCGCCGAAGCTGGGGTTGCAGGAGCATACACCCAGGTTATCGATCTTGGGCGTGACGAGGGCCGTTCGCGCACCGGAACGTGCAGCGGCCGCGCAGGCCTCAGTGCCGGCATGGCCGCCGCCTACTACAACGACGTCGAAGGGCCTACCATCGGCGAATTAGTCCCTGAGCATGGAGATGCCCGCGCTGTTCCGGTCCACTAACCTTGTTCCCTCCGGCGCGACTGTGGCAAGACCTCTACGCCTGGCGCATAGTGCCAGCGGTCGTCGTCTCACTGCGCGGCCTGGTCGGCTCAGGGTCTTGGGCTGCCATATCGTCTTCATGTCTTTTTACAATTTGGCGTGCGGATATATGGCACTTATTATCGCAATCTCACGGCGGAGGCATATTTCACCCACATGGTGTGTAAATAAGGGTCGCTGTTGTAATTGTAGCCAAAAGTTCTTGATAAGGATTTAGATAACGAAATAATATGTAAATGGCAGGCGGTCTAGTCCCTGCAGACGCTAATGCACGTCATAGTACAGGCGGTGAAGATTTCTGCCGAATAAATCATCGCCATCTCATATACTCTAATAATTAGACCTTCAATCGTCTTCGAGAATTTCTACAAGGCAAGAACATCGATTATGTCATACTGGTACCACTCAAACCAGCTTTTAGTATATTTCGCTGTGTTTGGATTTCCATTCTCCTATCAGCTGATGCTCTCATATCCAAGACGTAATTTGCCACCAGACACATGGCCACTCTGCAGTAGCCCGCGAAAAACACATTCAGCTGACCGGAAACCCCCCCCAGATTGTCCCGAATTAATGTGGGTAGCTAGGGAGGATGTACCGGTACATGCTGACGGTGTAGATGGATGTTAGATAAGGCAAAACTTAATCTCTTGTTGGGGACTAGATATCTTCTTTGTCCACTTGACAAACTTAACAAACTTCAACTGGACGGGACAAAGTTTAAAGCGGCTTCGCTATGCAGCTGAGGTAATCACGAGGATGCGGCTACTCGGCACCAGGAATAGGTGAAGCAGGCAGCGAATATCTGAAAATGTTTGCTCCCCCCTATCAGCACCATGGCATGATATCTCAGCTAAGACTACCTAAGTGATTACGTGTTTCGAGTCATATCACATTCTCAACGGACCACCTGGCATTACTGACATAATCTCATGACTAGGTAACCAACATGGGCGAACCCCTAGGCCTGCATCGCGTTTGCGATGCTTTCAATCCCAGCCTAATTCTCTCCTACGCCGTCCAGGGTTTGATCCCGTTCAGCTGATAGCTGTCACTGTCACAGTCAAAAAATTATTTTACTCCCTATCCAGCGCAGCGGGAATACCTCTCGCTTGGGGTAAATATTGTTAATTATTTGACCGATATTCTAGATCAATGTAGTCAACGTTAAATTGGAGGTATATTACGAAGTCAGGAACGCAACGCAACGACCCCCCCGGGATCACCCATCACTTAGCGCAGACTCTAATATTCGCAATTACCTGACCTGACCTGACCTGCCTACCGATCTAGCCGTGGTCAGGCATATCGCATCGCATCGCAAACTTAAAGAAAACCCCCCGTAAAAGCCCCCTTTTTTTAAACTTAAGATAGCGTCCTCGCGCAGCCAACGTACTTACTTAACTTACCTACCCTCTCACGAGATCGGCCCCGGGACGGCCCGTCAAAGGCATCACTCCACCACATTCGTCGACGCGCCGTCGAAACTTTCGACACGATACCTACCTTCCTAGCTTGCGCGTGGGCGTGGGCGGATCTGCCTTTTTTCCTTTTTGAACCCTTTTTTATTTCTAATTTAAGTTTCTAGTCGATGGATTACGCGGCATGGGACCTTAGATAAGTGAGTCAGGGCCATCTTGCGCGCGGCTAGCACGGGAGCCATAATAGCGGACCGAGGATCGACTATCTGCTCTTTTGACATCAAGTTGGGATGAATCTTTCGAGGAGTTTTTATTTATTTTTTATTTTTATTTTATTTTTAAAAGTCACTTTCAACGAACGAACAGAAGAAAGCCCTGCGAATATTCAACTCAGGATCGACGAACATCCAAAATGGCTAGCGATACCACATACACAGTTGAGCCCAAAGCTGCGCACACGCACACGCAAACGGTAATCTTTCTGCATGGCCGTGACAGCAACTGCAGGGAGTTTGCTGGCGAGCTCTTTGAGAGCGAGGCCTCCGAGCCAGCTAACCAGCCGCGAACGCTGCCAGACCTCTTCCCGGGCATTAGATGGGTGTTTTCTAGCGCTCCGATACTGCAGTCCGAACGCTTTAGCACAGATATATCGCAGTGGTTCGACATGTGGTCCGTGGAGAACCCGGTAGAACGCCCGGGGCTACAAAGTCCTGGACTTACATCAGAGCGTCGAACAAATCCTTGGGGTTATTGAGAAAGAAGAGATGTTAGTGCCACATGAAAGAATCTTTCTTGCTGGGATCAGTCAAGGCTTCGCGACCGCTATAGCGGTCTTTTTTGCTGCTGCGCCAAGGGGGTTCGCTGGATTGATAGGACTGTGCAGCTGGATGCCGGCCGTATTGCGCGCGGAGGACTTCCAGAGCTTTGAAGACACATCGGATAGTAAATCGAGCCGCAGTACACATGTTTTTCTCGGTCACTTTATAGACGACAAGGTCATGCCAATTAAAAAGGGAAGAGACCTTAGGGATACCCTTCAGTTACAGCAGCTCCAAGTCGACTGGAGGGAATATGAAAATGGTGGCCATTGGGTCAATGAACCTCAGGGCATGGATGATATTGCTCGCTTCATAAACAGCACCTTTTTGCCTTAATATACACTACCTTTTTTCAAGAAAGTCAAGAATACAATAGGCTAGTCAAGAGGGCAAAGCGAAACCACAAAGCTAGATGCACATCGTACCATCTCTATCCGAGACCCCAGATCAAGTTGACAGGTCTGCGCACATGAAAATTGCAATCCCAGGCAATCGTAAGCGGCATATTCGCGCAAGCAACACTGCGCAGCGACGACGAGAACGGGGCCGGAATATGGGAACGTGAGTAACCACTCGCAAAACAGATACAGTTCTCCGTTCATCAAAAACGGAGAAAGTGCTCAGCGTCTCGAAAGCAGGGCCTTCTCTGGTTAGCACCGTCCACACAGCTGTTACTGGTCATCGTGGCGACTCAAGTGTCCGGCCGCGAAGACACGTAATCCGCGAATGGGAGTTTTCTTATATAGATATATATACTCAGCCCACTTCGACCTGAGCCTCATGGATTATCTAGAAGAGACACATAAGACCATCGAAGATCGTTCATTTAGCTTGGACAACGTCAAGAGATTCTAACCAGGGCCATCGCAACCAGGGAAAAGATCCCTGCTTCCCGTCCCAACGTCATCATGGACCACATTAGTTTCAACTGTTTCCTAGTTTGTTTTAAAAAAGTAAGAAAGAAAGAAAGAAAGAAATAAAAACCCGTCCCTGCCCCGGTAACACGGACGAGCTCGAGAAGACGGAAGGCAGAAGAATGATGGGCGAATACCTTACCTACAGTATGTATATAGTGTGCATACAGTATCAGGGGTTCCTCTACCCAATACTTTGTAGACCCTTGAGTATTCGTCATGTCAACATCCCATGTCTTGCGCCAGTCTTGCGCCACCGGCGATGAATTCTCATCTTCAGACTGAACAAGCCCACAAAGTAGCGAATGCGGTGGTGCTCAGCCAGCTAGAGTCCCTTATTGGAGATAACCCGGCAATCGACTTATTCCCCATTCTGAACCAGCAGGTAGCTTCTTATCCCCAACTGGTCAGTAGTCTCGCGAAGACTACCCTACCAAGTCCGCCGGCCCAGCGGCTAGGGAATGTTGATGTGGCCATCGAGGCAGGATCAAAACAGGACAAGCCGCCTCGCATATCGAACGAAACCCCGATTAGAGTCATACACCCGATCAGCCATGAAATCTTGGGCTTGTTGGACCCCGGGCTCTCATCTGACTCGTCCATTGCCTTATCCGACCATTTGCCTCGGGCGGTTGTAGAGGCACTCAACCATCTTATCCAAGAAGGCCAAATCCTCCATCGGCTCCATGGCACATATGTTATTAGCGTTGGGCTGCACTACGCCGTCAAAACGGACACCTCGGGCGACCTAGATCAAATCACAAATTTGCAATATATACACGACAATCTCCCGGACATACCAGCACCACGATGTCTTGGTACCATAGCCGACGGCCAAAGAATCTACTTCTTTATGTCGCGCCCCCCAGGCAGCACTCTCGAAAGTGTTTGGCCGGATTTGTCTGTGTCAACTAAAGTGTCTCTTCGAAATCAACTCAATTCTCTCTTTCATCACATACGCTCACTCTGTTTCGAGAGTCAGACAGAAAGAGCGCCCATTGGAGGATTCGTCTCCGGTGTCAGCAAGGACATACGAAGAGCTGAGCGCGTTGCGTCTAGTCCCGTGCGAAGCGAGAAGGAGTTCAACGAGTTTCTCTGTAGCAAGCCAGGAAGAACCGCGACGACGCTGATAAAGACGGTATGCTCCTCCATGAGTCACGATCATCGTATCGTGTCGACTCACGGCGACTTACACCCGCGAAACATCATGGTGGACTGGGAAAGGGATGAGAATGGCAGGATGCTGGAGGACACTGTTCGGGTTTCCTCCATCCTGGACTGGGAAGCCGCCGGGTGGTACCCCGAGCACTGGGAATTCGTGAAAGCCATGCACGCCGTCGACTCGCGAGGTCCCTTGCGCGACTGGATTGACTATCTTCCAACAGAGGCTATTGGAAACTACATGATCGAATACTCGGTCGATTGTCTTGTTGATCGATGGCATGGGTAATATGTAACGCGAACTAGGTAGCTTTTTGACTCTGCTTCACGTCTTCAGCCCGGCGGCTTGACGGTTCCGTTTCCCTTAATACGGGTACACCGGTGGAGTCAACATGCCGATAGCAAAACGGAAGCTCGGCGGCTGCAAAGTGGACCGCACCGCCACGACCCGCATACTAAGTTATCACAAACTCTCGTGCTGAGTTCCTAATATTGCTGTTATCAGTATACTCTAGAAACATCAATGACAATGGCCTGGCAACAGGTTGACAAGAATGAATCAGCGACGTAAATATTGAGATTCCGGACTCTTAGTTTGTTGGTGAATCCTCCTATGAAGAGAATATCACAAATTAGCGGTGTCGGTAGCTGTCACAATAAAATGAGGCCATCTTTAAGTATATGCTTCGGTATGGCGATCATATATCATCTCCAGAGATAGTAATTGCTAACGACATACTTTATTGTAAGGCGATAAAAAATTCATCTTATTTAGTAGCATCGACTTAGGTGTTGTTTGTACAGAGTAGAGTACGCAATCAAGTACTTCAAACAGATAATTACATATTGCTACAGAGCGTATTACTTGCCAACTATTATTGGCTTTCCGACATCTTGTCCCGCCTAATCCCCAATCAAAAAAAGCTCTTTCCGCTGCGACGTAGTAGATATATAATATAAATGTGAACACTGGGGGGATTAGCTACTTTACCTAGCCTATCTTCGGCCAATCTCCTTCCGCAATCGGCCGGCAGCTGTGATCGGAGGTGGTTCCGGCCAGGAAGAGACGGCGTCGTCGACTTCCTCCAGGAACGTAGCGCCGTTATGGATCGTGGTCCCTCCCAGCACAACCCTGACTCCGGGCGAAGATGCATTGATGCCGGCTACCGTTTTAGCTTCCTCGTATGTCGCACCTCCGATTATGAACACAATGATGTCTTGGGGCTTGTCTCGTGTTGTCCCGCCCCCGTCTACGAACGGATACTGTTGGTCCCGGAGCTTGCCCTTGATCATGTTTTGTAGAGTCGCCTCCAAGTGCGGAGAATGTTGCGTATAGACATTCTCTACGCCCTTCAATCCTTTGATGGCCCTGGCACCCGAGAAGATGCCGCCGGAATCAAAGATGTCCGCAATGCCACCTGCCGCCTGGGATTGTTGTAGTGAGTTGTGGTATATGAGAAGTTTGGCGACCAAGTCGGCCTGACGGCTGGGCACGCCACCAGCCGTTGTCAATAAGTCAACGAGCATAGCTAAGGAATTTGAAGGGTGCTTTTCGTAGTGTAAGGCGTATAGCGCGACTAAGCTAACCTTGTTCTCTGGTGTAACTGAAGGGTGCTGTATGAGTTTTTGTACATTCTGTCGATGTTAGCGAGCTCTTGACAATGTGGAGAATCGGATCTAGACGTACCCTGAGATCTGCCGCATGGTTATCATTGCATGCCAGACTTTGCTCAACCTCACTGACCTCTAGGAGGTTCTCTGCGCCCACCCTTCGGCTCAGCTCGGAAACCAAGGTAACGTGCTTGCTAACGTTCCCTGAGAGTTGGCGGAATTCCGGATACTCTTCGATAAAACGCTTCATGTCTAATATCGACTCGATGTTCGCGTTGTTCTTCGTCTTAGACTGATACTGTTCCACATAATCTTTTATGTTTCCTCCTAGGTCGCCAAAGTTCAAGTACATGTTCTTCTTGAAGAAAGGATCTTGATCTTGCGACAGGACAATCTCCTTCAGCTCAGGACGGATGTCTTGTACATCTCCTAGATCGACACGCCCGTTGTGAATTCCTAGTAGCTGATGCACCATTGCCTGATATGTCCACTGGTTTAGTAGCGGAGTTGCGGGGTCTTCTCTCCGGTCGAGGATGAGCAATATTGGTGGCGTGTCAACTTTGCGGAAGTCGAACAGCTGCTCCTCCTGAGTGATTTGATATCGCACCTCAGATGCTAGCTTCTTTGCCAGGAGGCTGTTCCTCTCGTAGCGGATTAATGGCTTCTTCTTGAGGGCTAGCAAGGCAGCAATGATGCCCTCGGTGGTTCGCTGTAATGAATCCGAGTTCCACATATCCGATGTACCACTCCATATCCTCTGCTGAGGGAGAGACATATCGAGAGAGAAAAGATCTGGGTTGATGACGATGAAGTCGGCAAAGTGCTCCTGTACCGACTTGACGACCTCGTGATCGTCGGCCTCGGCAAGCCTCTCGAGGGAGGACTTCTTGACAACGTTGCTGAAATAGAGATAGTATTCGCCGTACTTGGGATCCCGAAGCTCGTCGATGAGGAATTGGACCGAGTCCGGAGATGGGCGAACAAAGCAAAGACAACGCAGATGCCGCATCTTCTCACGGTTCTGATTATCTAGGCGGTCTGTGAGATAGACCTCATGATTGAGCAGGGACGACTGCGTGCTGGCGGTTGACACAATGGGAACAGTATCGCGATCCAGGAGCAGGATCTTCATCTTCGCAGATGAACCTCCCAGTGCGCTGTCTCCGGCCGACATCATCTTGGCGATGTAGCCGGAGACGGCCTGGACGACATCCATCTTGACTCCTTGCGCGGCCCAGAGGTGTTCGACAGAGACCTATTGTGATAGATGAATGCTCTGGTGACCGAGAGGTGAGTTCTGTGTGTGCTTGGATGAGCGACTACAGGAGTCAGGTTGTGTTACTTGTTGGCTTTGATGAGATGATGAGATGATGGTTAATATGAGATGGTTGTAGGCGGCTTGAGATAGGCTCGTCTAGGTAAGTACATGTCTCAGTACTGTAAGTTAAGGTGCTCTGGCATCGTCACTAGATCCAGTAGCCTAAGAGGTAGTACCTTAACAGTCCAGCTTAGGTTAGGTACTTGTATGCTCGGGTGGCACCTACCTAGGTACGTGAAGTCCTGGCTACTTTGAAATCAGAGCGGTTAGCTTATGGAACCGGAGTACAAGTTACGTCATCCCGATAAGATAAGATATTCGAGCTTCAAGCTTCAACGAACTTCTTAGCTCTCACTCTCTCACTGAACTGGAACTCCGGTGCAGCGAACATACCCGACATTCCAACATCCACCCTTCAACACAGATGGAGCACAATGACCAAGCCGACGTGACAGAGAACCCATCATTATATGGTCGCCAATGCCTCAGACCACCGATATCCTCGCCATCTTCCTGATAGAAAATAAATCATGGCTACGGACAACATATGTGCGACGAAGCCTGAGCCGACGTGGGCCAGCCTGCTTTCTTTTATGATAAAAGTGCATTCCTCTGCCCGGAAATTCGTGGCTGACTTCTCTTCGTCCAACCAGTCTGTCTTTTACGCAGGGCCTCATCGTCGGCCAGCTCTCCGTCGTCCTCTTGATAGCGGCCTTCATCAAATTCTTCATCTTCGGCGACCCTCCGTCCCCCGAAGTGACGGCCTCGATCCGTGCTACCGAGCGTCGATCCCGCACCCTCGCCCACCGAGAGTCCCTCCTTTCGCTGCGGACGCCGAACGCGAGACAGACACAGCCGGCACTCGGCAAGAAGAAGTCGAGTGTTCTGCGCAACCCCCCGACACTTACCATCGCATCTATATTGAACAAGACATACTACAACGTCGACAGCCACCAGCCCGAGTCGCTGGACTGGTTCAATGTGCTCGTGGCCCAGACGATTGCGCAGTTTAGGAGCGATGCTCAGCACGACGACGCCATCCTGAATTCCTTGACCAAGGCTCTCAACGGCACCTCGCGCCCGGACTTTGTCGACGAGATCAAGGTCACCGAACTGACGCTGGGCGAGGACTTTCCCATATTCAGCAACTGTCGCATTATCCCCGTAGACGAAGATGGGCTGAGCCTGGAGAACCGGAACGGCAATGGAATCCCCAGAGGCCACGGCGGCGCTGCTGGAGCTCGCGCCAAACTGCTGGAGGGCTCGCGTCTCCAGGCGCGCATGGATGTTGACCTGAGCGATATGATTACGCTGGCGCTCGAGACTAAGCTTCTACTAAACTATCCGAGGCGGCTTACGGCTATGCTGCCCGTTGCCCTGGCTGTCAGCGTTGTGCGGTTCAGCGGCACGCTGAGTATCTCGTTCATCCCCTCCAACCCCTCGCAGTCGACGCCGACGATGATGAAATTCTGCTTTCTCGATGACTACCGGCTCGACTTCTCTATTCGCAGCCTTGTGGGCAGTCGCTCGCGCTTACAAGACGTACCCAAGATCGCTCAACTCGTCGAAGCACGCCTCCACCGCTGGTTCGACGAGCGTGCCGTCGAGCCTCGCTTCCAAGAAATCGCGCTACCAAGCATGTGGCCAAGGATGAAGAATACCCGAGGTGCCGGGGACGAGACACTCGATGGCTCAGCGTCTACTGGTACCAGCGCCAGCAAGGGTAAAGGACGCGAGGACGCGAATCATGTCCGCGAGGAGGCCCGCGAAGAGCACCAGGCTGAATCCAGCGCTGCTGGCGCTAATTCGAATTCCGAGTTGAATTATGACACTATCAGGTACAGACGGCCACGGGGGCGGGATGATGATGTGAGGACCAGCTCTTTCAGCATGCCAGGTACTCTACCCGATTTGGATCTGGATTTACAAACTTGAAAATGCTTCCTCATCCACCGTTGGTCAGACGAAAACATACAACAGCACCCCGCTCCACGCCGCCCTCCGCATCCCTCTAAGCACATCAAAGTGCTAGAAGGCTATTCAGCGTGCTGGGCTCGACAGTTCCGATGCACGAGATGAAGCTCAACTACCGAGCTTTACGCCATCGCTTCAGCTAAGCGACCTGCCTACCCGTGGCACAATATGTAAAACAACACTTGATACCCAGAAGCAAAGCCACTTTCGCGTGAAGAAAGGGCGCTTGAGCAGCTCTACATACCGATCCCGTATTGTAATGGGACCCGGCCGCGAGTCGAGAAATCTGCTAGGCACATAGCCAGAAAGGGACACAAGAGCGAGAGAATGCCGCTCTGGAATTATTAGTCGAGAGGCAGACAAGACAAAGGAAGAACACATGTCGCTTCTCAGCAGCATTGTTACTTTTGCAGCCTCACGTAAGATGTATTAAAAAACAGTGTACGAAAATCCAAATTCTACTCTATAGGCCCAAATAGGCTTCTATTTTGCTCGTGTGCGGGGGTGTTGCTCATGTGTTTGTTGCTTATACACAATATGTTGTTTTGATTAAAACGTGCTAATATCGTATTAAAATCCGACACTACTATGCTTGCCATCGGCTCTTCTCACCCGGGGGGCAAAGCCAGAGACGGCTACCTAGTACAACGGCGTCATATCTTCATGGTAACCAGGGCGTTGTCGCTCGCGGTGAGAACGCCGAGGTTCTTCCACCAGCCAACGGCACCGCCGACGAGCAGGACGTAGTAGACGACGGACCACAAGAGCGACGGCCTCGCGTTCCTCGGCGGCGGCTTCCCGGCATCCCTGTCCCCGGCGTCGCTGTCACCGTCGGCGTCGTCGGACGAGGAGGAGGGGGGCTCGACGCGGCCCCAGAGGCGGGGCAGGCCCATGACGTTGCAGAAGGCGTGGACGGCGAAGATGGCGAGCAGGCTGCCGGTGCGCAGGAAGAGGAAGGTGGCGTAGGCGCCGAAGAGGGAGGTGTAGGCGAGCTGGAGGAGGGAGCGCAGGAGGCCGGTGGCGACGGGCTCGTGCGGGTGCGTGAGGCGGAACTCGTAGAAGTGGTGCACGTGCGCGAGCCCGAAGATGACGGGCGAGAGGAACACGGTGCGCGCCACCGACGTCCGGGCCAGGAGCATCAGGGGCACCGAGGCCGAGCGGAAGAGGACCTCCTCCGTGAAGGGGCCCTGGGTCGCGGGGGTTTGGTTAGTTTTTCCATGCGTGTTTGTATACTTGGGGGGCGTATTTATAATATTGTCTAGCGAGCGTTGAAGAAATGAAAATTGGAAAGAAAAAAGGGGGCAAGGGGAAAGGGGAAAGAGGAAGAAAAGGAGTAATGAAAAAGGAGAGGGGATGATCCGTACAGCGATAATGTTCCGCCAGCGCACCCAGTCAGTGAAGAGACCGGTCACGGGCTCCGGACTCAGCCAGCGCCGCCACTGGCCGTCGACGAGCAGGGCCTCGTACAGGGGGCCGCCGAAGAGGACGGCGGTCAAGAGCAGGGAGCGGGCAGCCTCGGGGAGGCCGAGCGGCCAGTAGCCCATGGAGTGCAGGGCCTCATGGCCGGCGACGCCGCCCTCGGAGGTGAGGATGGCGAAGGTGATGAGCGAGCAGACGACGCAGGTCAGGGAGACGGACGCGACGCGGGCCCGGATCACGGACGGCGCGTCCCGCGAGAGGGTCCGGGACGGCCGCGTCGTCGCCGATAGGTAGAAGGGGACCACGTAGAAGAGCGTGTAGATGACCTTTTGGATTTGTGGATTAGCACACTCTATTTTCTTCTTCTTCTTTTTCTCCTCGTTAAGCGCGCACCGGGGGGGGGAGGGGGATTGGTCGGCTTGGTGGATGGGTGACCAGAGCAGACCAGGGCAGGGTTGGACGGGCATGCATGCATGCATGCACTGCGGTTCGAACTGCGGAACTTGCACTTGGGGTAGGTAGGTATGCTACGCGTGGATGGATGGAGATGGAGAGGGGGGGAATAAACAAAAAACAAAAATAAAAATAGAAAATAAAAAGGCTCACGAGAAACGCGGCTGCACTGCGAGTGCTGATTGGCGGTGGTTTGGCTATCATGTTCGGTCAGTCGTAGTTCTTCATCATCGTCATCATCATTACTATTATTGACAAGTGGGAGTGTACTTGCGTTGCTCCTTGCTCAAGTAGCGATTTAGAAAATCTGTTATCGCCGGCATCGCGAAACCGAGCCCCCCGGGGGGTTCCGGGTTTCTGGTCCTGAGATGGGATGGATGCTCTGGATCTACCCGGTAGCGTAAGTATCGTCTGAAGTCTGCGGGGTGGGACGGCAGGTCCCGAGTCGATCTTTCTCGAGACGGCAACGATCTTTTGGTGTAAGTAAGGGTAGTTAACCTATACCTATAATCTTGGCCGAGTTGATCGGGACTGGGTAGTATGACGGTTATAGAAGGATCGGAAAGCTTATCTAGGTAGGTAACGTCTATGAATGAGAGCTATAGTACCTAAACCTAGGTATTTGCCAGAAATGGATAGGTAGCTGCTGAGAGAGACTTTGTGTGCCCAGATAGGCATTGCAGGCCATAAAGAGAGCCGGTTAAGGAGAATGGTACCTGAAAATAGGTAGCACTTTACCCCTTTCTCAAATGTTGTTTCGAATCAAGGTTGTTTTGCCCCGCGTTCAGAGATGAATTAATAATGCCTGCTGCCGGGTTCCGGCCTATATGCAATGACACGACATAGGGTCATTGTGGACTCTCGTACATATAGGCAGCGCTTAATATGTTGGTAGCCGGCTTAGATGTTAGGCGCCGTGAAATAAGCGCGCGTACACTTAGGCGGGTCGCGCGTGTAGGTGTAATATGTGGACGTGAGGTATTGGCTGGTTTTCTCTCCCCTGCCCCCAGCACTCAGCACAGGATGAGACAAGACAAGCCAGACCCCGTGTCAGATGAAGCCATGTTTTGAGAATAAATATGGCTTGGTGTAGGGTATCCCGTAGACAGTCCAGGTATGTCAGGGCGGTTGGGGCTAGGTAGCATGGTGTTGTTGTAACATAGGTAGGTAGTGCATCAATATACTTGGTAGCTATATGAGAAATGGCTAAAAATGGCCGACTTAGAGAACGAGTAAGTGGGTAGGCAAAATATCTATGAATTACCCAGTACACATAACCTATGTTTGTAAGGTATATACCCACAGGTGCTGCCGTAGTAGCAAACACTGAACAGACTCTGAATAGAATCTTATGGGAAGGTAACTAGAAATGGTGCCAGCCAATAGTGAGCTACGTAAGTACAAAAATTCTTGTCAAGCGAAAGCTTCAAGGTTCTAACTGGACAACTTAAAGTGTCTATTATCAGCTCACCCAGTGTAGTTACGCGCTTAATACTGCCCGAGCCCACGCTCAAAAGGAAAAAAAGGAGAAAAAAAATACTCAGCATTCATTACATAATCGGTCGCAACATGTACTTGTACAGTACTCCGTACAGTATACGGACCTTCGTCACCGGAGTACGGCGTGGCTGGGAACCCAACCGTAATCCGTAATATCCTCGGAATATTCGGTTCGTTGGTACCGAGTGGGTTCACTAATGCTGATAGGGTTAGCATTAATAAACTAGTAGCTTCCCGAACACCACTAACGCGACCCGCTCGCCGAACTAACCAATTATGAATATCTTTTTCAACTCGCAATTTTACTGCTGCTTCACCGATTGTTTGCCTCGATGACAGCTCTAAAAACTGTCTCAATATCTGCATTATAGGCCGACAACGTACGACATGGCTTGTTTTAGCATCTTAATCTCTCTGTCTCTATACCGAGCCCAGATAGGTTGGGCACCTTCAATTAATACAGAGGGCACCTCCCCCACTTATTCCTTGTTTCTGCCCCATATTTAACCCTATTTTGGTATAACCAAATGTAAAAGCAGAGAAAATTAAGTAAAAGTACCAAGTATATCAGATACCTCCTATAGCGTACGACAATTAATAGAAAATTACACTTTATTATAATCCTTATTTATATAATGTGCCTTATATTTTATTTCTCTTTTTTGTTTTTTATTTGAAGGCTTTTTTGGCTTGTATCTAACTGTTTTATATGTAGGTAGTACTTCTCTTATAAAAAACAGCAGCAAGAATAGGTAGAGGGGTGCCCTCCGTATTAATTAAAGGTGCCCGACCTATCTGGGCTCTCTATACCAGGCCGAGAGAACGAAATCGATGCCTGGCCCCTAGCTATAGTAGGTACTATTATACGATCTCGTCGTTGCTCTAAGTCTCGTTTCGAAGCTTAGATTCCATTATGGAGCAGCCACGCGATCAATCCCCTGCTCTGTACCCTGCCCGTGACGGATGCGCGAACAGGATATCTACTTGACAGCTACCTCGCACAGCAGGAAGAAATTTACCACTTCCCCACACCGAGAATAATATGCTGATACCTATTTCCTAGGTACCGGTACCTTACCCTCCGCTGCACGAGCACACACTAGATGGTATAGGTACCTACTGGTGTACTGTGTAGGTATAAGAACTACACTACAATTGTGAGAGCTGTTAAAAGAGCCCAGCAGTAGTGCCTGGGTATGTGTTGTGTAATGGAGGACATCGATAGCAGGCCAGGTATATATATTTCTTCCACAAGTCCGCCACCATCTGCGGGGAATCGTGCCTCTCACATGACTACCTACGCTGCAGGAGTTGACATACCATCAGCATATGGTACCATACATATGGGACCAACCGACACGTTCGTAACGGTCTATCATGTTTGTCAGAGGCAATCGACAGCACTGTACACTACTTCGTACAGTAAATTTTCTCTGCTGGGAGGGAAATACTCAGGAGGTTGGTGCTGGCGCTCGACGCTTGGGCCTGACCTGGGTATCCTTGGGAGGCTGTGTTCTCGCTCTAACCCAATACCGTGTAGTAGAGCTGCGTGCCTTTACAAGTACTGCAGGTCGACGGGTCCAGCCGCTTAGTTGATTGGAATCGGATTGGAGTCATCACGAATCGTTTCAAACGAGGAACGGGGAACAAAAGGAAGTGCACCAGCATCTGTATACGTGGATCTCCTGGCGTATCACTATTGGTGTTCAGTACCCAATTCGATGTTTCATTCGCTCCGACGCCTGCAGTCATTGGCACAGATTTCCTCCAGTAGGAGCAATGCTTAAATATACATACATATACTACCAAGATATACAGAGAGCTGATCGCTTACACGCTCGTCTTGGTTTAGTATCGATACTTAGCAGGACGACCCCGGTATCTCGTCAGCCTCTCTTCCTCAGGATTTATACCTGGCCTGGTCTAGTCTAGCTTATCCTGTTCTATGGAACCATACCCGCGCTACCTGTTCTCCTGTACAGTATCCTCTACGTACTGTACTCCTTTTGGGTTGCATGGCCCGCCAGCCAGCCAGCAGCTAGATTCTGATGCCCTAAGCCAATCGATTTGCCAGTCGCCGCGTTGCGTGAATTGAAGAAGCCATTCCTACCCTCCTACCTGTCGCTAACCATCTCTGCTCCCCCAATTCACTCATTTATTCCCTTTTTGAGCTGCGTGAGCGTGTGTGTGGCCTTCGCATTTGAATAGGCATAGGTGCCGTCGATTTTATCCAGCTGTCTATACTCGGGCTGTGCCGCGAATTCTCGACCTTGGCCTCACGAAACACCTATTTTTCTAGCAAACGGTCACACCCCCATCGTCAGTCTGCATTCCTTATCTGGGTCGATTATTGAGCCTCTTCGTTATCAATCTTTACGTTTCCTTCCTCACACTCGTGTCGCTTTCTCGGTCAACCAAAAGCTATTATTTTTCTCCTTCGCCAAATTTAATTTAATTTTTTTTTTACTTTAATACCACGAGAAGACAGATCCGTCGTCGCCGACAGCTAGGATTAATTGAGGATTTTGACATTACCGACTCCACATTACAGCATTGGTTATTGTTCAGGGGCAGGGACGACAACTCGCAACACACTCTTTTATACATTGTTTGCATTCGCATAAGGTGTTATGGCTACGATAATATTTCTGCTTTTAACGAACTAATCCAACACTTTTTGCCACCAAGCACCACACATCGATATCTAGGCCGTTGTAGACGATGTCGTCGTCGTCGACGTCCTCTTCGTCCCACTCGCGGAGGGCACCGCTACACGAGAGGACGGACTCGGAAAATAACAAACACCATATTCGCCTAGTGCCTTATACTCCCCCAAAGATCGACGCCGAAGAAGCTCGGTCACGTGTTTCCGAAAGCACCCGAAGCCTTGTTGACCCCTTCACACCCAAGGACCGCAGTAGCAGCATCTCGTCACAGTTCGGGAGAGAGAGATTTATAGGGTCCGCGTTATCGTCTCCTTCCTCGTCTTCATCGCCTGTCACTTCTTCGACATGGGTCAGAGGCCAGGGTGTTTCAGAACTGTCTGGTGCTGGGTTTCCTACCCCACCATCCCGAGCGGTTCTTAGGACGTCTCATGGCGAACATGGTTATTCGCCAACCCAGCAGTTCCAGGGCCAACGTGACAATGGACCAGCTCTGTCGCCTACGGTGTCGAGGCCCCTGTCTCGACGAAATACGTCTATCAATATTCATTCTGACAAGACATTCTCGCTGGTAAACCCAACAAATACCCGAGTATCAACCGGCTCCCAGTCAACGGTCAAATCATACTCCCACTCGAATACCTCCTTCTTCGGCTCACACGAAGAAACATCGTTTGATGCACCTACCGACGATCATCCCAGCTCTTTGTTCAGCTCCTTGAATGAACGCAGCGCCTCGCCTCCGTCGCCAGGCACTCTCGCCACATCTTCGACGGTGAAAGAAGATCGGGTCACTCCTTCTCCCTGGCATTATCATATGACTGGTGGTTTGCGTAAGGTCCAAAATACGCCAGACTCTAGGATCAAAGGAAAGGGAAAAGAGATTGCTGCAGAACCACTTCCCATCCTACCAGACACAAGAGCTCCGATAAGGGCAGTGGGAACTTCGTCTCCTCTGACTGTGAAAACATCCTTCAGCACAGAGAACAGCGATTCAACTTTCGGGGGAACTAATTTCAAGGTAATCGACCGTAGCTCGCCGCCCGCGCCGGATTCCGATAGCCCCGATGCGCCATCATCGTCAGGAAGTTCGAATTATCAACTGATTGGACAATCCTCTGCTCCCCAGTCATTTGCTTCGTCTCCGGCACGTGGACACTCGATTCTGGACACGCCAGGCAGCAAAAACTTCATCGTGCACGGTAGCCCGTACCCCGCGTCCGAGCAAGCGGTACTTGAAACGCCAGGAAGTAAGAATTTTATCGTACACAGCAACGTCTCTCCATCGCCTTCGGTCTATACCACTCGAGTACCACGCAGCGAAGTTTCTGACGACAGCTTCAAGCAGCAAGCCAGGGGGACGTACTCGCAAGAAAGCCTAGTGATACCGCCTCTTAGACCGCATAAAAGATCATCGTCAGAAAACCTGTACCTAAAACGGACCTCGAGAGAGTCGCTACACACCCGGTCGAATTCCTATTCATCTATATCCAGTAGTTTAACACAAGACACGGGGCTAAACGTCGTCGTTCTGGGACACACGCCTTCCGCCTCATCGTCACTACGGCAAGGTTCATGGGCGGGCCGAAGAAGCGGAGCCAAATCGCGGATGGACATGCATCAATGGGGCTCACAACTCTCGCCCGTAATGTCCGAGTACGAGGGCAGCGACCGTGGTTCTCGTATGGCCTCACTTGGCTTGTTGATGGGGCGGGGTAGTAGGAATATTCAGAGTATCTCATCTTCCCTTTTCGACAACCTGGAGCCGACCCAGGCGATGTTGCAAACCCACTCTCGATCAGGGTCACTCGAACAGCCAGGTGCGGCGTTCATGCGAGGCGCAAGAGAGATGTCCAGTCCGCCAGCTCCCACAGTTCGAGATCATGACGAACACGGCGATGGGCTAGCAGATTTGCAAGAGATGCATCAGCTCCAGAGCAAGTCCTCACGAAGTCGACTCGGATTCCTCTCCCGACACTCATCGGACCGAAGCTCCCGCTCTACAAGCAGCTCCCGCAGCTTACCAGTTAATTCGCTTCCAACTTGGGCCAGGTACATAAGAAAGGACCAACCTGTTATTTACAGTCGACGCTAACGATCTTTTAGGGTCTACTACGGCAGTGGTGAGCGACGCTGGCTTGCCTCATCTTCGATCATATCTGAGGGCGACGATAGCCCGCCACAAAGCTCTTGGGTCCCGAGCGGCTCTCCTCCCGCGGAGCAGTTTCATCAAGAGATATACAACCCACGCCGGCGACCGAGAGAGGCACAAGGTGACGAGATCCACATTTTCCCGCCAGAGACACCACCCGGTGAGATCGAAGAGATTCCCCGAAGGCCAAGGAAGAAGACATCCAGCATCTGGTCACCTCATCTGCGACCAGACCGTTGGGCTAGTCGCTATACAGTATGGCAACCGCCACCGGTAGCATGGTCGGCGGAGAACCGTATATTCGGACGGCGTAATATTCAAATAATACTGTTTGTTCTAGGTTTCATTTTCCCATTTGGTAAGTCACACAACATTATATGCTTTGTCCATTTGGCATCCGCTGATTTATTGTTTTCCGACAATAGCCTGGATGATTGCCGCCTTACTACCATTACCTCCCAATCTACAGTATGATATGCAAGAACGGGGTAAGAGCACCGCACAGTTCCGGGTGCCCGAGGACTCCAGGCCAGAAGCATTCTATCAACAAGTCGTCCCAATCGACGATTCGCGCTATCAGAGTGCTCGTTGGTGGCGGAATCTCAACCGTTATATGTCCATCATCGGCTTATTAATACTGGGTGCCATTATTGCATTAATAGTAGTTGGAACCAAGGAAGGCTGGGGAAAATGAGCTCAAAACATCAACCACTACCACCACCACCACAACATCTACCGCATCCACTATCCCTCAAACGAACTAAAACCACGATTTCTTCTCTCGACGATATGCGATTTTTTTTCAACGATGTTATGCTTCGAAACTA
Organism: Nemania serpens; assembly: GCA_022578855.1. Taxonomy (NCBI): domain Eukaryota; kingdom Fungi; phylum Ascomycota; class Sordariomycetes; order Xylariales; family Xylariaceae; genus Nemania; species Nemania serpens. Next base: position 795,961 of record MU396678.1, on the reverse strand, counting down.
AAGCGAAGAGGCGATCGACAAAATCTTAAACTTTTTTTCTTCTCACGACTATGATAACTAATAACGAATTTTCACGAGAAACGCAGTTGCGACTTCCAGCGGATTTCAAAAAAACATGTCCCATGTTGACTTGAACTTGCCCGACGCCTGGATCTTTAAATCCAACTCACGCTCTACCTACGCTATTGAAATTTTTTTTTTTTTTTTTTTTTTTTTTACACCACTCTTTGCTTGCGCTGCTAGACCGAAAAGAACAACTTTCACAACACGACCTGCTCTAACGTCAGCCACGTCTTTTTACAATTTATTATTCTCTCACGACACCTTTTTCTGTGAAAACACAGAAGGAATTGTTCTGTTCACACACGATTCGACGGCCGCTCTTCTTTTTTTTTATTTTAATTTTTCTTGAGCTGGATTCTATCACGCTCCGAAGCGAAGCGAACGATTGTAACACTATGACCTTCATGACAACGTCATGCTTTTTTTTATACCTCTTGCCTTTTATTTCTTCTTCGGCGTCAAACCCACATTCGCATCCGCCTAACTACCTACCTACCTACCTTTTTGTACACTTCTCATCTACTCCGATCCTCTTGTACCAATAGATGGCCAGCCGGCCAGTTAGTCAGTCAGTCAGAGTCAAAAACCCCCCCGCGGAAATGGAGACGGGAGGGGGGGAAGAGCAACGTGTACCACGAAAAAAAAAGCATGACGGCAAAAGCATAGCAAAGCAAAGCGAAGGGAATTGACATATGCGTATGTCCCACGAAAAGCGATCCGGCGTCTTCGTTTCATGTTACTTTTTCTTTCACATCTTGAATTTTTTGGGCCTTTATTCGCGGGCATTTGAGGATAGACAGTTCAGTCGGTCAGTCAGTCAGACGGCTAGATAGACATGCGTCACGCGTCTATCTATCTGCCTGCTAGGTACTTTTATGTATGAGACACACGAATAACCCGCCCTGCCTTGCCCATTTTTCACCGGACTTTTTCTTCTACTTTTTATTACCAATTTTTTTCTTTTGCCGAACTGCTCTCCGGCATATCTACCTTACTCAAACGCACATCACCACACCCTGCCGCCCCTCTCTTGCTCCAATTTCGAGATAACAAAAGGGGCCAAGGGACCGGATTGACGACAAAATCGCACAAGTTCGAAGAGGAAGAAGAAGAGGAACCAGAAGAACGAGAAGAAGAGATGAGCGAGGAATATCGATAGATAGTTAGCACTCATCTGGTCTAGTACGGAGTGGATTTTCGGACGTGGACAACGAATTAATTCAACCAGACAGACAATACAATACAATAAGACAACAAGGAATTATTCTTGACTTGAATGAATGATTTATTCGTTCATTTATCTATATTCGTGAAATGTGACTAGTGAGGCAGGCGGGTGAGGTTTCCTTCTAGATTAGGTAAATCGTCACAGGACCACGTATTGAACGATTAGCGTTGGGGATAGGTAGTTCAATGTGAGCACAGGCGAAAATCCAATCTCACAGTTCTATAAAGTGTTCCGTATCTGAGTCAGAATACACACAGATTGGCTACCCCACGAGCCGCTAGTCGGTATCATGTCTATCCGTATCTCTCATTGTCTCATTCTAACATCTAGATCTACGTCTCTCATTGCCTCGTTCTAACGTCTAACCTAGTGATCCATTCCTACCTAGCCTACTTTCCGCATCATAAACGACAACCTCTAAGCGCCACACCACGCCGAAAGCGCCGGCTAGACCTAGCCCTAAACCATTCCCTATGACCTGACAAGAAAAAAACGTACCAAGAGCCGTCCTCTTTTATAGCTCTTTCTTTTGGGAACCCTTCTTGTCCATATCCTTCTTCACCCTTTCGACTTCGGCCTGAATCTCGTGGATCGCTTCATCGATGTCTTTTCCGGGGTCGGCGCTGACGCCAAGGACAGGCTCTTTGAGGTTCTCTGAGCTGGTCGTGCGGCTCAGGTGTCCACCTGCCTCGCGCGACTTCTTCTCGAGCATCTTGCGCAGGTACCCCTTGGCAGGGGAGGCGAAGAAGGCCAGAGAGGCAAATACTGAGATGATGGCGTAGTAATTGACGCGGGACCACACTTGGAGGGATTCGTTGAAACCAAGAATGATGAAGGGTGCCGCGGCGAAAGAGAATGTGGTCTGGGTTGCCAGCCAGGACGCGATGTCGTAATATTTCTTGTTTGGCAGGGGCTTCTGGCTCACGGGATCGATGAAAAATGGGCGGACGTTGCGGCGGAAATCTGAACTTTTGTTAGTTTGGTGTTTGCTAGCTTTAGCAACAAACTCAACTTACGTTTCGCGGCGGTTTGAACAAAGCTTGCAAGAACAAAAGCAAGATAGTATCCTGGGTAGAACCCATGCCAGAAAGCACTAGTGACAAACGTAGCCATACTCGCGCGGAAACCCGGCTTCCTATTCCTGGGCGTAACGCGCAGGTATATATAATATCGGAGCCATTTGTTGGTGTTCATGTTCCAATGCTCAAGATAACCGCGGCTATTCTGGGCGGATTCGACTCCCCAAGGGTCGATATTCTGCAAACGATTCCAAGACACCCTCCCGGTGGCAGGGTCAACACCATTATACCCCAGTCCTGCCAGGATGCAGGAGCCTTCTGCGAGGAACCAGACGCCATAGTATTTTGTTCGCGCCGTGAAGCCAACCATATGCAGAATGAATACGCGACGGAAGAAGTTATAGGTTACGAAACGATCGGCAAAAAGAACGGATGGACTGAACCATTTACCCAAATTCAAAAAGGCCAAGATCCACAGCAGCCCGCACACCATCTTCCAAGTCGCTGGCGTGCCGCTTCTTGGGATCTTCCGCTTCTTGCGAGTAAGGGGTTTCTTTGCAGGGTCGACGGATGCAGGAATGTCGAACATGGAGCAGTCAATCCAATCCCGGTATTCATTATAGTCGAAGGCCGGGCCGGCAAAGAGGGAGGGGAAGAACAACACATATCCAGCATAATCCAAGAGCCCGGGCAGCTTAATGATTCTTCGGCCCTTTTGGTGGTCACTGAGTAGCTCCGCCGGGAGACTGCCATCAAACACGTTCCAAGCAAATGCCGACAGCTTCATCACCATGACCATCTGGGCCCCAGTGATGTCAACAGCGGAGGGGTCGTCAGCGAATTGGCGAGTGAGTTGGTTTACGGCCATGTGGCTCATGAGAAACACGAAGGCGATCCATGGCATGTACGGGGACGTTCGTAGATAGTGAGCCAGGCCGTATGTTACAGCAGATGATATAAATAACGTCCGGATTCCGGTCCATAACGAGTACAATCCAACTAGGTAGAAAAGACCACCGCTGTGAAGGAGAAAATGAGGTCAGTATGGGTATTTCTCACTGCTTGCCAATCATGAGCTCGCGACGCCTACCTAATGACGAAGAGATTCTTGTAATCCGGCCGATTATCGGGGACTCGTTTGAGTAGGCCGGCGAGCGGATAAGACAGCAGAAAGGAGAAAATGAGTTTGACTGCGTCGTCGAGAACCGTCAGCAATAGTCCGGGGAGCTAAGCAGTCACAGCGAATCATAGAGCGTGAGGGCGGGCATACGCTCATCTGGAGAAGCACCGACGGCTCCAGATAGTAACTCGAAGGCTAAAGACCAGTTAGCTCAGGTGAAAATAACGTGAAGTATGATAAGTCCCACGTTTATTGATATATGGCAACATTGTGTCCCGTCGACAACTTCCGTGACTTGATGTGAAGACACCGGCCAAGACAGTCTATCCGAGGAAAACCAGGCGAGAATAAATTCCACAACCACGCAGTGAAATCATGAGGAGAGTGGCATTCTGATGAACCACAGACGGCAGTATAGATAAAGTAGTAAGGTTAGGTAGGTGGACCCAAGCTGTCGGCGTCCCAACGGGTGGGAGAGATGAGCACGGATGAAGCTTTTTTAGTTGAGGTTTCCAGGGATTTTGGACGATGCAGGGATTAGCTTGTGGTTGATGTCATTTGCCTAAATACGTGCGAGAGACCCTTGTTTCGTAGGGCCCGTTGTGATGAGCACGAGCCACTGAGCATGCGGACCTGTTTGGACATGTGGGCCTGTAGTACGCCTACGCGACGGCACGGGGCTGCACAGTAGGCATGGTTTGTGCGACGTTTCCAACTCCGGTTAGCCAATTTGACAGTAAAGGCGTAGTAGAGGCCAGATTGAACATCTCAGCCAAGGACATAGCTGCACAGTGTGGAGACGGTTGGCCATTGGACAAGCACTCTATCCGCCACTATCTACTTTGTACTTGGCCGTGTACAGTACAGTACATGTATGTTGCCATACACTACCACTAACTTCGTACCTCCGGTATACACATCTAACCTACCAACTCCTACCAACATCACCACTTATACCTACCCTTTTGGTAACCTAGCGCTTAACCACCCTTCATCTCTTCGCATGCTCATTTGAGATTGATTGTTGAGTTGAAAATACAATAAAAAACTTGCTTCTTACAACGTCCCCGTTACAGACCGTCCCGTACCCAACCATGGACCAGATGATCGGCGATGGCGGCCGGAACCCCCTCGAGGCCTGGTTCTGGGAGATGCCCATATGCACTCGCTGGTGGACTACCGCAACCGTGCTCACGAGCGCACTCGTCCAGTGCCAGATGGTCACGCCCTTCCAGCTCTTTTACAGCGTGCGGACAGTTTTCCACAAGGGAGAGGTAGGTCACTTGTTTCCCTGTTTCCGTCTCGATGCTTTCGCTTTCGTATCTCTTCTTTGGGACATTTCTCCTATGTCGTATTCATCGCATTTACCATATCGGAGTGCTGACTTGGCCTCTCGGGGCGCAAATAGTACTGGCGGTTGCTGACGACATTCCTCTATTTCGGACCCTTCTCGCTCGACCTCCTCTTCCACGTATACTTTCTCCAGCGTTATGCCCGGCTCCTTGAAGAGTCGTCCGGCCGCTCCCCGGCCCACTTCTCCTGGCTGTTGGTCTATTCGACAGCCTTCCTGATCTTATTGTCGCCGCTCGTCTCTATGCCGTTCCTCGGCCACCCGTTGTCCTCGACGCTCGTATATATATGGTCGCGACGAAACCCCGACACTAGACTAAGCTTCCTCGGGTTGTTGGTCTTCACGGCGCCATACTTGCCCTGGGTGCTGATGGGCTTCAGCCTGGTCATGCATGGGACCGTGCCCAAGGACGAGATCATGGGCGTCGTCATCGGCCACATCTGGTACTTCTTCACCGATGTATATCCTCCCATGCACAACGGCTCTCGCCCGCTCGACCCGCCGATGTGGTGGCGCCGGTTGTTTGAGGGACGGCAAAGGGACAATACAGCCGACGCCATCAACAACGAGTTCGCAGTGGCCGGGGGACCCGAACTAGCGGCGGCGGCCGAAGTACGGTAAAGACTATTTTGATGTCGATGATGATAACAAATGCAAAAGAAAAAACATTGAGCATTCCGGATACTATTCATACATACCCTCATTTCAAGGCGTTGGGATGTGCAGCTACAACGACGGGACAAATATTCCGAGCAAGCCGCATGCATGGACACGGGAGGACGGCGTTATTAGGACTACCTACGTTAGGAGAAAATATAACTAGGTACTGTTTGTGCAGACTCGGCATTGGATTGCGACAGAGGAGATGCCATCTCAACTTTACCTCGGATGACTCTATACTAGTGAAGCAATATCCCGGTCGCAAGCCCTACATCCTACACAACTTCGCCGCAGTAGAGGGCCAGTAGAACTTCAAGTCGGCAGGCTATTCTGCACTGCCGGTTTGCATGCTAGACAAGGTATAGACGGGCCAGGATCATCTACTAGCTACTATCGAGTCTGCAACATGCTGACCAATACAGCGCCTATGAATGACTGAAACATAGTGTAGACTACCTAGTAAGGAGGTAGTATATTTTAGCGGGTCAATGGGGAACGAGATGGTGCCATGCAAACCCCCACTATGCTAAGAACCCCGCGACGTCACACTTCTAGATAAATAAAGGTAAGGGAGCCTATACCGTGGCTTTCAGCAGGGCGGCGACTTATTGACCCGACAACTTATCATCTGTCAAAATCTGCATCTTTACGTTTCATAACAATCAAAGCGAAAACTTGATACTTTATACGGCCTTAAGACCTCCTCTTTTTCTTTTTTTTTTACCACAAAATGAGAGCATACTGGTACGACAACGTTGCGGTAAGTGCTATATCTGCTGCTTGGTGAGCGCTCCGAGGGCAGAAGCCCCCTCACGATTGCGCCATCCAACCCTTTTTTGCCCGAGCAACCACGAAAGAGCACGGCGCACATTTACTCTCCCAACAACCTGCTAGCAACCATAGCTATAGAAGCTAATGGCTACGAACAGGGCGATCAGCGCCTGCCGCACGACTCCGGCCGGGACGTCGACGAGGAGGCACTGAAGAAGATCGGCGTGCTGTACTACCGCATCCCCGAGTTAGACGGCGTGGACGAGCTGGCCCGCGACCGCGACTACAAGAACCGCGACGAGATCGTCGTGTCGCCCGCCAAGATGGGCGACGCCTACGAGAGCAAGGTCCGCATGTTCTTCGACGAGCACCTCCACGAGGACGAGGAGATCCGCTACATCCGCGACGGCAAGGGATACTTTGACGTGCGCTCCGAGGGCGACGAGTGGGTGCGCATTCAACTTGAAAAGGTGAGCCTTTTCGTCCGATGGCCATTAGGGAAGCGGTCCCGGCTTCTAGGGAGCGAGCAGCAATGGATACTTTTGCGCAGTATGGGGATACAGATAGGGGTTGGTTGTTCATGGGGGTGACGACGAGGCTGGCATTCGAATACCTACCATTCGCATCCTAAACTGGGCTGACCTTGTGTGCCTGGACTTAGGATGATCTCATTATCCTCCCAGCCGGGATCTATCATAGGTTCACAACGGACGAAGACAACGTAAGTCGTTCTCTGGTTCCGCTCATCGTCGTACAACACGACACAACGCAAACTTAAACTCATAACTAATCGTCGATGTCGTTGTTATTAGTACATCCAGGCAATGCGATTGTTTAAAGAGGAGCCTAAGTGGACGCCGCTGAACCGATCCGGCGACGTCGATGGAAACGAATACCGCAAGGCATATGTTACCCAGTACATAAACTAAAACAGTGTGTAGCCAAGAAAGGGTACCGAGGCGGGGGGGATATCGTGAAGCCGTCATTCAAATCAATGCGAGTAGCCATTATAGGATATGATCAGTTTCTTGTCACACAACATAGCGCACGGTTTATTCATCAGTTATGACGAGATTGGTCTTGCGATGTTCCTGATACATACCTATTTGCTTCCTTCCTTACTCAATGGGTATACCTACTGGTTTTGGTAAACATAGGCGTTGAACGTCAACCAAACTCTTTGCTTAGCTTTTCCTTGTGAATGTTTCTACCGTTTGAAGCCTTAGCTACATACTTATCTACTCGTACCCGTGGACCTTACCAGGTGCCAAATCATCGGATCTGCGTCTGCAGTAGAATGTCACCCAATGACAAAGAAGGCAGTCTGCTTTCGAATTGGTGAGATGCAGAGTTGCGTCTCAATCCGTATAAGCCAAGATCGATAGTCGACAAGACGTTCGTGCCAAGTCCCCAACAAATTCTCAAAAGAGGTGAATAGAAGACGTTCATGGACTATGGTTCATGCTGTCCATCTAGGGTACCTGACGGTAATTATCCATGGATAACTACATGTACTGTTAGCCCCCCTCCTAGGTAGCTGCTGCATCCTTATCACGCACTGCGGGGTCCTCTAAGTACTTCTTACATTACGAAGTATACAAACATGAATGAACCTGGAAATAAAGGTCTTTATTCTCCCGGCGCCAATTAACAGCCGCCCTTAGACGTCGCTACTACGCAAACATCGGTCTGCCTCGCTAGCTTAGCTTGAACAATGATGCCGACTCGACGGGACCGCAGCCCGTAAGTCACAGCATGATCAGTCCGATGATTTAGGTATTCCATAGCGGAACCGGAAATGGACTCCAAATCGACGTCGGAGCTGGCGGCCGCGTCTCCCAGCAGCGTCAGTGTGCATCGGGGCAAGCTGGTCCTGCCGGCGAGCTGCGAACCTCCCCTCCCGAACTCGCCGCGCAAGCAGCTCGTATGGATCGTATGTGACGTGTCTCTGTCTTTGTCTCTGTCTCTGTCTCCCTCTCTGCAAAAATTAATATGAATAAAAATCCGCCGCGAGCGAGCACACGCTGACTGACCGAGATATAGGTCTTCGGGGGCACGGGTCACATGGGCCGGTCACTGGTGAAGTGCGCGCTCGCCCGCAACGATCTCGTGACGGACGTGGGGCGCACGTTCGAGACGGCCCCCGAGGCCATGGACAGGGGGACGCAGAGCTGCCTCGGCATGCTGTGCGACGTGCGCGCGCGGCAGAGCGTGGCGCGCGTGGTCGAGAAGACGCTCGAGCGCTTCGGCCGCATCGACGTCATCGCGAACTGCAGCGGCTACGGCGTGATCGGGGCGTGCGAGGACCAGGACGAGCACGAGATCCGGAACCAGTTCGAGACCAACTTCATGGGCACGCTGCACATCATCCAGGCGTCGCTGCCGTACTTCCGCTCGCAGGGCGCCGGGCGCTACCTCATCTTCAGCTCGACGAGCGGGGCCCTCGGCGTGCCCGGCCTCGGGCCCTACTGCGCGACCAAGTACGCCGTCGAGGGCCTCATCGAGGCCATGTCGTACGAGATCGACCTGTTCAACGTCAAGGCGACGCTCGTGGAGCCGGGCCTCGTGCGCCGCGACGAGCCCGACTCCGTCGCCAACCCGCTGCCGACGTGGGGCCACTTCCTCATCAAGCCGGCCAGCGAGGCCTACGCGCACGCCACGTCGCCGGCGCTGCACGCGAAGCGCATGGTGCAGTGGCTCGGCGACCGCCAGCCCACGAGCGCCGTCAAGTGCGCCGAGCTGGTCTGGCAGCTCGCCCACTGCTCGTACCCGCCCCTGCGCCTCGTGCTCGGCAGCTACGCCATCGAGAGCATCCGCGACCGCCTCCGCTCCGTCACCGAGGAGCTCGAGGACTGGAAGCACCTCAACTACCCCGCCGCGCCCGACGCCGAGGCCGCGCAGGCCGCCGAGAGCAGGGGCGCCGCCGAGCGCGAGGAGGACACGGAGGACATGGACGCGGACGCGGACGCACAGGGGCACACCACTTGATACTTGATGTGCGCCATTCTTTACTCATCTGGAGGAATCTTTCTTCTTCTAGGATCGTCATGGTCTCATCCTCCGGCGTCTTAGAGTTTTAGAGGCAGTCACGAGATCGAGAACGCGAGTCGTTTGTGATTATATGCTTTCCCATTCCCCCTCCCGAGGAATAAGTCAATTGATATAGTACCTGTTGATTGACGGAAAATGTCCTTTTTTTTACGTTGGCTTTTGTGGTTGTCGTTTGTTTACCGGCTGGTTATGGCACCTCGACGACCCCCACGACATCATGGTATCTAAGGGGGGCCTACGAACATCTCTCTCTCATGGATAAAGTGCCTCGCTATCGAATTCCCAAGGCGAGATTTTCGTTTCATAGTATCTATCTAGAGTCCTCATGTATATCTAGGACTTTCATGTCTTATTCTTCGGCAAGCTGCGCATATGGCAAGCAACGACTAGATGAAGCCGATCAACGAGCAGGGGCAACGAGGATAAGATGAAAAGGCCCCGATATGCGCTCCAATCCTCGTTGCAAAGAGCTGGCTTCGAGAAGTTTCTAGTATGTAGATCAAGTTCCATGCCATACCCATACTGTATACATATCAAGGCATCTATATATCCGTCCAACGAGAATAGATTCCGCCTTGATCTCAGCGGGGCTATTAAAATGGTAGGTAGTCTCGACGACTAGGCGCACTTCATAATACACTACGCTTTAGCAAATATCTTTGTCATACACTGCTGGACGTTTTAAATACTCGTCCGTGCCTGCACACTGGGAGCTGATGTATCAATCAAGTCTGGTTAAGGATGGTAAAGACTGTGGATTTGGGAATTAAGTATTATACCGTGACGCCCACTAACCGTGATATACTGTCTGAAGCATGATATGCACCGTGTCCTTTCCGAGCTTCGGGTGGTCGATGGGGAGAGAGGCTTTGAAGCAGTTCGCCTGTTGAGCTCTCTTGGATCGGCATAGTAGATGTTCCTTTTAGATCTTCAGAGTTCATACCCTGACTCTAGTTACGCCGTCTTATTCCGAAACCGGGATGTTGTTGCAGTTACTTGAGCCTGAAGGTAGCTCACGGAATACATGTATCAAGTGCTGCTGCTCACCGCATCGGGCAACTCGCCTCCGTCACGAAACGACTTCGGAAGGAATGTGTCAAAGGAAAGGTTTGTCATCATCCGCTCTAATACTTACCCCCTAGATATGGGTAACCGACAGAGGTAAAACTGCTGCCTGGTGGTAGTTAAATCTTAGTGTTAGTCGAATGGGCCATAGTGCTATTTGATCGTCAGAGGTATCTATAACTTGGGAAGATTCGTCAAACCATGAATTGGCTTGGGTATGTGTTAATCTAGTGAGAGAAACCATAAGCTCGAGTTTTAAATGCTATATTGCTATACAGATGTCGCCTGTCAAGGTTTGAAGCAATTGCTGCATCTGAGGTTTCTTGGAGAGACTTGGCTTCAGACGGTGTGTGGGGATTAGCGGCAGACACGCCAAGCCCAATTCGTCGCGCCTTGAAACTTTGAAGTGGTAAAACGTATGTACCTCTTAGCTAAGAACGCTAACGCCAGAGCTCCTAAACTCCATACCTAAAAGTTCTAGCGTGACTCTTCCAAGGCTTAAATTTCAACTCGTGTTGAATGCCCCACACACAACCCGCTAAGCCTCCTTCGTTGTCGCCCATGGCCCAGCACCAATGCGACTCGACTCTTCTACAAGCTGCAAATTAGTTTATCTCGATTAAATCTTGATACGCGTTAGCCCAGGTCTACGAAGTAACTTCGCCCTCCACCCCGATTCCCTATTCGATTCTTGCCCCCATCAAGGCTGTTGTGCGACGACATCTGGGTTCTCAGCGAATCTGTCTCAAGAGATCTCAGACCCTGGCCCATCCTTAATTCTTCCTCTTTTTCGTCATCTGCTGGCCAATCTTCTTCCTCCATCGGCCTCAGTACACCGGTTGTTCGACGCTCTCCGTCACCGTCCCCCGTCCCTGTCGCCGTTCTCGCCCCCGTCGCCTCTTCCCCTTTACCTCCATCCTCGTCCCGAGTTCGCTACCTACGATCTGGGCTGTAGAGACCCCCGATTATCGAGACCTCGCCTTCACGATCGACGCCTACCGCAACCATGTCGGACAAAAAGAATGAGGACTACACAATTCGCATGCCCGAGTCGGGTAGTCGAAGTCCGTTTGGTGGGGAGAAGGATCTCTTCATTCCGTCACGGCCATCGCGAGTCGCACAGCACAGCTCCGTCGCCTCGCAATTCACGAAGATCGAGAACAACCCTACGGCTTCGATCCTCGCCTACTGCTTCGCCTCCATCTCCATGACCGTTGTGAACAAATATGTCGTCTCCGGCTCAGAATGGAACCTTAATTTCTTCTACCTCGCTATACAGGTAATCGAGATCCCTCGCTTCTTTTGACGAGACGTACGTGGTCGCTCATCTCTTGTGCATAGTCCATAGTGTGCATCGCCACAATTCAAATCCTGAAGCAAGTTGGCGTCATCACCAACCTGGCCCCCTTTGACGCAAATAAGGGGCGACGATGTAAGTACCGAGTTTCTGCTAAATACTACCGAGAATGAATAGCATTTGCTGATATCAGGTCAGGGTTTCCCATATCGCTCCTCCTCGTCGGCATGATCTACACGAGCACGAAATCCTTGCAGTATCTCTCGGTTCCCGTATACACCATCTTCAAGAACTTGACCATTATCGTCATCGCATATGGTGAGGTTCTATGGTTTGGGGGCAGTGTCACTCCTCTTGCCTTACTCTCCTTTGGCCTCATGGTCCTCAGTTCTGTGGTTGCCGCTTGGGCAGATACACGCCACGCCGGTCAAACTGCCCAGGCTGCCGAGGCCCTCGCGACCTTGAACGCTGGATATGCCTGGATGGGCTTGAATGTTTTCTGCACCGCTTCGTATATTCTGGGCATGCGCAAAGTTATCAAGAGCATGAACTTCAAGGACTGGGATAGTAAGTAACATTCTGGCCTGATCCACTGTAATTGCGTACTGACGGTGACAGCCATGTTCTACAACAACCTCCTCACGATCCCCGTCCTCGTCATCTGCTCCTTGGTTGCCGAAGACTGGTCTAGCGCGAACCTGGCCCAGAACTTCCCGCCGGATACGCGCAATGCCCTTTTCATTGGCATGATCTACTCCGGTCTGGGCGCAATTCTTATTTCGTATTGCTCGGCTTGGTGCATCCGCGTTACCTCTTCTACTACCTATTCGATGGTCGGCGCCTTGAACAAGCTACCCCTTGCTGTCAGTGGCCTCATCTTCTTCGCAGCTCCGGTCACTGTAGGAAGTGTCTCGGCTATTATCATCGGCTTCGTCAGTGGCATCGTCTATACTTGGGCCAAAGTACGCCAGTCAGAGTTGGCGAAGAATTCTCTACCAACTGCGCAGCCCACGATGAGCGCCAGTTCACAGAGCAATCGTGACGCGGCCAACTCATAGATGGGGAGGGATGATGCATCTCACAAGCGGATATGTGGGTGTCGGCTTGCAATCCGACGTCGGAAGCTTGCCCGCACGAGCCAATCGCATTTTTACGGATGGACTATCCATGAGACAGTGAATAGTCTGACACCCGTTTCGACGATTTTGCTGTATAATACTGGCTCGAGTCAGGTCGGTATCCGATATAAAGGTTACCTATTTCTGGTATAGACTTTTATTTTTCTGTGAAAAGACTTACGAGGACGGAGCTCAAAGGATGGGAATCATTCATATATGCGGCGCAATCAACCGGAACGAAATTCAAGGGAGGCCAGACCTGGGAAGCCATTATAGCTGGTGCTATGAAAGGGGGGGGGAGCGCCGTTTACAATGTACGAATCGTTATATCAAGCGTGATAGTAATAACATGATTTTAAGATGCTTTAGCTGTTTGCTTTCTATTGTATTGTTATGTACTAACTAGTAGATACTGATGATATTGGACTACCTACTCCTGGTCTGGTAGAAATACCTACAACTTGAAGGAGGGATGAAAGGGTGAAATTGCATTATAATACTTAGGCACTGTACCTAAGATCGCACCCTCGTGAGGTACGTACCTAATAAGCGGGGATGTGGCACGCGAGGCGGCTGTGGCTGGGTTAGTTCAAGGGATTGCACCTCTGTAATTGGCCAGAGCTGGGTCTATCTAGCCAGAGCTACCCATTACCAAGAGGTACTGACAGGGGTTTTAATTGACATGGCTGGAATACCTAAAGGCGCGTCGCGAGAATTTAGTGTACAACGCGATCCGGGTTCCCAAAGTGGTACCTTGCCTACTTCTTGGGGAGAGTGGCAGCTCTACCAGCCACCCGCATTTTGACCAGTCTAATTTTCCACATTCCAATTCAATTACCCAAGCCAGTCCACCCAAGATCCTTTTCTCTTGCCTCTCTCTTTTATTCCGTCTTCGGTTTCTTTCGTCCGTTAAGACACTCTTTCATCTCAATCATTCCCACGACAAACAGACAAAGCAATACTTTCAACCTGCTACGGGCACTCTTAGTAGCTGTCTCCCTCGCCATCCCACATCACACCGGCAACCACCCCCTCTGGGCACAAGTCATTTCGCCTGATTCCAAACCTCACCGATTTGAGCTGCCACCAAGCTGTTAATCTGACTTGCGCCTTTCTTCTACTCTGGACTATATATATATCCTGAACCCAAGATCAGCGCAGTCATTCATTCATTCAACCACCTCCTTCGCACCAGCGCGAACCAGGCCTCTGCCTTCGGGCAAGTACACATGCCTGGCGCATCTTGCGACGGATAAGCCATGAATCGCGTTCGGAAGAGCGGAGGCGCTCGAGGTGGTCGAGGAGGAGGAGGAAGTGGTAGCGGCGGCGGCGCAGCTGCTCGCGCGGTTCAACGTACGTTCTTCGTCCTTGATAAGGAATCACCTCGTGGCGCCCCTGGTGTTTCAACAATCTCCTAACTCGTGATGCGTAGCGGGCGACCCAATCCCATATCCACGGCGGAGAAGATACAGACCCGGAACTGTCGCGCTGAGGGAGATTCGGAAACTGCAGAACAGCACGGATTTACTAATGAGAAAACTGCCATTCGCGAGATTAGTGAGTTTAATGCCCCTAACATACCCCCCGCGCACCCAAAATCCCAGGGACCTGATGCTAACGATGGTTTCCAATTCCCAGGTTCGCGAGATAGCCCTTAATATACGTCCGAGAGACGAAGGCATGCGCTGGCAGTCGCAAGCCTTACTAGCGCTTCAGGAGGCTGCCGAAGCATTCATCGTCCACCTCTTCGAAGACACGAACCTATGCGCCATTCACGCGAAGCGCGTCACAATCATGCAGAAGGACATACAACTTGCCAGACGGATACGCGGCGTCTGGGGTGGCATTGGCTAAGCCGACCTCTTTTCGGCAGCATGTCGCTAGTTTCCGTTTCCACTCGGCTGCGTCCCCGCTGATTAGAGGTTAGACGGGCGGACGACTGCGGCATTACAAATTAATTCACTTATGGATGCGGCACTCTGGCTTGCCCAGCGTTTCGTTTCGTTTCGTTGCAGGCAGCAAGATAGACGTCTACGTGGCAATGATTTTGCATGGAATTCTTCAGAGATTCAAGAAACGCCGGAAAACCAAGGGTCCGGCCGGCGTTTGGGGAGGTGCATCAGTCATTTCGAGCCGTTATCGAAATGGCTTGAGGAGTTTAGCCCAGGCCAATGTGGGAGGGTGTGTGTTTTTAGGAATTACCAGATACCAGAGCTAGAACTAATTCATGTAAAAACTCACAAGTCATCCTCATCCCCTTGAGGACAATTCTCGAGACAAAACTTTTCGTTTGAGCGCTCGATTTAGGCCTTTGAAAATAGATATTGTCAGGCGAATTGAGAGAATAGACAGAAAAAATCAACGGATATAATCCAAAGGATTATGTAAGAGAATGAATATTAACAAGTCTGTTAAAGCAGCTGGTGGAATTAGGGTTAATCAGATGTAAATCAACAACCTTGTCCCCTCACGACTAGTGACGTCAGCCGACGGCATCCAACACCTAAACGACAACCAACAAAATCTGTACGCCACAGCCTCTCTGCATAGTATATACTCACCTCGGCATCTACCGCTTTACCTCACCGCCTTCACTTCACTTCGCCCTCGCCTCGTCAAATCCAATATCCCAAGTGCTGGCAACAACTGATACGACGCCTCGACCCGCGACATCCGACAGTACGTCCATCGTCTTGGCTCCTTCCTCCTTCCCATCGGGTAGCGCTTCTATACAGTGATTCATTCATTCATTTCACGTTATTTACCCACTCCTCCTCCTCCTCCTCTCATAATACGGTCGTATCATAATAGACCAATTGGTCAATTGAACCAAAGGAGAGGAAAGCGAGAGAGAGGGCAGGCGAGCGAGCGAGTGAGACCTAGAGGAAGAGGAAGAAGACGACGGACGGAGCAAGTAGGAGAAGCAGGAGAAGTAAAGAGAAGAGAACGAAAACGAGATAAAATAAAAATAGGCAAAAAGAAAATGTCCGCTCGCATCTCCCAGCAGGCGATCCGCCTCTTAACGAGACAACGTCCCCACCGGGGCCGTCAGGACCGGGGTCAAGGCCGGGGCCAGGGCCGGATCCTACTAGGAAGCTGTCTCGGACTCGCGGTCGGCACGGGCGCGGTCCTGCGCTCGTCGCCGCGCATCCGCTTCGACGAGCCGTCGTCGTCGTCGTCGTCGTCATCATCACTATCCTCTGCATTCTCCACCTCCTCCCCTGCGTTCTCGAGCGCGCACGGGGGAACCGAAGACGGGAGAGGGGGCAAGGGCAAGGGCAGTGGAAGCAGAAGTGGGGGCCTGGACCCCGATGTCATGAGGCAGCTCTCCGGCGGCTGCGTGGCCGGCTTCCTGTCGGGCGTCGTCGTCGCCATCTTCTCGCGGACGCTGGTGTTGCTCTTGGGCGTGTCGGTTGTGCTTGTGCAGGTATGCAGTTCTTTCTCTCTTCTTTTTTTCCCCTTCGTTTTCTTTTTATCCTCTCTCCCTTTGATAGAAGGTGGGGGGGAGGGGGGGGGATGTTCTTCGACGCGGTCGAATTACATAATTGGATTACGAGTATAGCCATATATATATGTGTGTGTGTGTGTGTGCATGAGCGTGCCTGTTTCCATCTTCGACAGTTAGGTGGAGAGACCATAAACTTATGGGGAATTATAAGCCAGCACTACAAACGAACCAATACTAAAGCAGAATGAAACAGGTCGCGGCGAGATACGGCATCGATATAGTAAATCAGCTGCGCTTGAAGCAACGGCTGGGTAAGTCACGGGTGCTAGCAGCTCTGGAGAAAGACCCCGTGTTTAAGCTCTCATTCGGGCTGTTCTTCGCTCTGTCTGCATTTACGAAGTTCTAGGTCAAAGCGCAGAGTGCACAAAATATGCGTGTCTACCTATGTTTTGCGGCTTTTGCTCAATGTATATATCCCCCGCCGTCGGACCGAACCGTGGGCCGCTCAAAATGGCTGTGTCTCCTTCTTGAGCCAGGCCAAGGTCAACTCATCCTTCTCAAAGAACCCTTTGGTCTTCTCGAATATGTCTGCGTTGTAGTCGTTCAGCCACTGTTTTTCGGCCGCTGTCAAGAGATTAGGATCGATTAGCTTGCGGCAGTACGGCACCATGGTGACGTGCTCAAAGCCCAAGTATGGCTTGTCGCCGAACTTGTGCTTCGTCTGCACTTCCTTGACCATGATGATGTTCTCTATACGAATGCCGAAGGAGCCATCCTCGTAGAAGCCCGGTTCGTTGGAAATGACGTTTCCTGGCGACAACGCAACCTCGGAAAACTGAATCCTGGTACCAATGCCAATAGGCCCTTCGTGAACATTGAGAAATGAGCCAACACCATGGCCTGTGCCATGGCGGTAGTCCAACCCCTCTTTCTGTAGTTAAAAGTCAGCTATATGCTTGCCAAATCGGATGGGATTTCCTACCCATAAGAACTGTCGAGCCATGCAATCTACGGCATACCCTGTGGTGCCCTTCGGGAATACAACCGTGTCTAAAGCAATATTCCCTTTCAGTACGAGGGTATATGCTTCTATTTCTCGTGCTGTGGGGGTTCCGAAATGTAATGTTCGGGTAGTGTCTGTGGTTCCATCAAGATACTGTGCTCCAGAGTCGCACAGATAGATGGCAGCAGGATCGATGGTTGAGCAACTTCCTCTCTCTGGCTTGTAATGAATCACGGCAGCACTACACGAAATGATTAGTAAGAGGGCTATAGTGAATGTGTTGATGTGGGCACCCACTTTGGGCCTGTGGACGAGATTGTGTCGAAAGAAAGTCCAACGAAATCTTTATGCTTGGAACGATAGGCTTCCAGTTTGTCAGCCGCGTCGACTTCATCGATAGATGCCTTCTTGACTATTAATTGGTCTTCAAGCCAAGCGAAGTATTCGATCAAGGCAGCACCATCCCTGACATGGCAAGCTCTCATGCCCTCTAGTTCCGTCTCGTTCTTGACGGCCTTGGCGTCGACCAGAGGACTCCTAGCCTCTTCGACGAAGTCGTCCCCTCCAAGCGCGCGCTTTAGGGCCCAAGACGCTCTGTTAGAGATCAAGAACTTCTTTCTGCCGCCGGCCTCAGTCTTATTGGCTTCAGCTGTTCGACTAAGTGCGGTAGCGTCCGAAAAGATGTCTTGATATGGTTTAATAAGCACCTTGTTCTTCTCGAGAAAAGCTTGACAGTCCGGGCTCAGTTTCGAGGAGTCGATGTATAGAGTAGCTTCATCGGGCGTAACGATGGCATATGAGAAGAATACCGGGTTGTAAGGGATATCATTTCCTCTGAGATTGAAGAGCCAGGCGATCTCGTCGAGCATCGAAACAACAAATCCCAGGGACTTTTTTTTCTCTAATTCTTTGCGCAGCTCCTCCAGCTTTGTCTTCACATCCTTACCAGCGAACTTCTCCTCGAGGATGATGACTGGCTCATTTGGCCGAGAAGGCTTGTCTGAGGCCCAGACAAGATCGACTAAATTTTCGACGGTGGCTTGTAGTTCCTTGCCGCCGCTCTTCTTAATTTTCTCCGATAGCTTCTTAGCAGTGCCGCTCGTTAGCAGGGTCGGGTCAACAGCAACAGCTTTGCCGCCGTCAGCTTGCTCCGCAGACCACTCCTGCCAGGTGGGCACATCCTGAATACCCTGCTTCAGCAATAGCCAGTTATCATCGAGCTGTTTACCGGCTTGGTTGAAGTAACGGCCATCGGTAGCCAAGGCAGCCTTGTCATGGGTGATGACGGCACAACCTGCGGAGCCAGTGAACCCAGAGATGAAGGCACGGCGAGCATCACACGGGGCAATGTATTCAGACGAGTGGCTGTCTTCAGAAGGAACGACTTGACAGCGAACAAGTTAGCTGCAGAGATCTAGGTACCCGAAAGGTTGGATGAGATGTATTGGCTAGCCTACTGTAGACATCGAGGTTGCGCTCCTTCATTAACTTGCGAAGCTGGATGAGCCGATCGGTGGTGTTGACTTTCTCCATATCGAGAGCGAGGGTGCTTTGAAAGCGAACAGTTGAGCGTCGTTCTATTCTTAGATGACTGGCAAGACGTGCAAAATGAGATACACGTGAGGAGTTCAAAATAACAGTGGTACAGGCCACCCGTGGAGTCACAGATAATGTGGTGAGGCTTGAGAAGACCCGCATCGGCTGCGATGGGTGACAGACAGACACAGGTTGAAGCAATACAGGCAGAGAATGGCACAACTAGGTATTTTAACCTACGCAGATAAGTACAGTGTAGAAAGGTAGATGGATACCTGACTATCTAGACAGACACTAAGTCAAGCGGTTTGTGCCGGCTTCGGGAGATGGACGACGACTTAAGGGATGAACTGGTCGCAGAGAAGATATTGAAGCGAAAAGCGGACCTCCCCCCAAGATATATTGTGACTGGCTTGCCCAGATCGAATAGAAAACCAAGAAGGAAAAAAGAACTTAGTCGAGAGAAGGAATCTAGAAAGATGTAGGCAAGATCTGAGATTGGGGGAGTTGCTCATGCCTGCCTCTAGGTACACATACCTACCTGCTACCTGTCTCGCCCAGGTGACTTTCATGCCCTATCTACATGTAAATAGGCTAGGTCCGGTCAGGTACCTTCCTGGTAACAAATATGCCCTGATCGCTTACCGGTTTCCTATGGGATAAGCTAGCTCCAAGATAGCGCTCATGTACCTAGTAACCTCCCATTGGGCAACTTCCGCCACAAGCCTTCAACTCTGCCCCGCGTCAGCTACCTTCCACATGTATACGAACCTTAGGTAGTATCAGAACATGCAACGTACGTAAGTGTACCTACCTTATCCCTTTCGATGTGACAGTACCTACTGAATGTGGGGGTTTCGAATTCCTCCAATCCACCTCGAACGAAATACTAGTCTGCATATCTCAACACCTGGCGAGACAAAAATGACACAGACTACAACCCATATCGCTTACCGAATCCAGGTGGCCAGTCCATCAGTCCACAGCGCCTTCTAAGGGGTACCTGTGAGCCGAAACGTATAGAACCAGCTATTGAAAATAAGTACCTATCTTAGGTACCCAGGTAGCGACGACGAGGGGCCCCGCCATCATTTCACAGGGGAGAAGGAGCAGCTTCACCTACACTACCTAACCTAACAGTCTACCGGCACTCACCTACTACATAGTACCTACCATCCCCATCTCATACTGTTAGATATTCCCCTCCCAAAATCTAGGTCGCTGTTGCATTCGACTTTCACCCTGCCCTTTCTGCACTGCCCGTTTCAAACCTCGCCTACCTAGTGTTGGTTGGTATTCGGGCCTCGACTTCCCGGCCCGCGGCCAACCGCCAAGTTCATCTCACCTTCCCTTTTCCGCTATGGACGATACCGAACAGAATGGAAACCAACATACCTGTTCCCACCACCTTACCAGAGGTCGAAAATGTAAGTGCACCGTAGTCTATTCCCTCGAGTGTATTCGGTTGGTGGCATGAGGCATTGACTCTCGTACACCCAACAATCCCGTTTCCAGTTACAATCATCAACAGTTTACATCTCCTTTTTCCAGAATTGAAGACCTGACTGCCATTAGTTGATCAATGAACTTTATAACCCGAACCCCCCTGAGACAGTAACTCGAATCCAAGAAGCCCTTCAGCGCATTCAGAAGTCGCCGCAAGGCTGGCAACTGGCACAGAGCCTGTTAGCACGACCCGGTGATAATATCAAGTTTTTTGGCGCCTTGACCATCATTGTAAAACTCAACACGGAAAGGTACGAGCCTCAGACCTCCCTCTGCCGAGCTACTAACCTTATCTATCTAGGCTATCCGATGGCGACGCTCTTTCTGTGCTTCAAAGCCTCATCACCTGGCTCGTTCACTGCCTCGGCGACGGGTCAGGTCCTATCGTCATCAGGAAGCTCTGCTCTGCGCTAGTAGCTTATTTCATCCAATACTCGCATACATGGCCCAAATGTATCCGCCATCTGGTCTGCTCCCTAGACCGGAATGCGGCCGTCCCGATCGAAGAAGTTGGGAGCTCTTTGCCCCTCTGGCAGACCATCCGAGACTTGGAACCACGAAAGTTCCTGGCTGCGAGTTGGTTTGCGGCAGCATTAGCTGAGGAAACCGAAAAGGTAGACACGAAGTCTACCAAATATATTAGTCTTCATGAACGCGTTGTCGATAACGCAAATGACGTGGCGGCCTTGATGACTAGCGCCCTGGTGCCTGAGAATAGGGACCCTAACATCACCAGTCAGAGGGAGGCAATCAACTGCCTGCAAGCCTGGTTTATATACGCCCAACGCACACCAAAGCAACCTTTGATCCAGATGCTTCAAGCATTGGTGCAGCCTATGATTAATTGCTTGCTGGTTGAAGAGCTGTACGAGATCGCTGTCGAATTGTTAACCGACACGCTGAGTAATTGGCAGCAATTTTTCACTCGCAGCCATATCGATTCCCTTTACATTCTCTTCGAGAGCGAATGGGCGCAACGGCGATATCAAGAGCTTGTCAGTGGCGAGTTCGAATTTGATGCAATTCAATTCGGCATGTTCATGTTGGCCTTCGGCGATGCTCAAATGGTCGAGATGATGGATACAACAGATACTAGGGCCCAAGCTTTCCTGGCTGGATTAGCCGGAATCCTGGCAGCGCATGGCCACCCGGCTGCGGAGGACAAGATATTTGTCCCTGCACTGGAATTCTGGTCAGCCTTTGTCGAAAACTTCGTAGACACTATTTACTCCGAGTCGTCAACTGATCCTCAATGGGATAAGCCGCCCCTTACGCAAGTTATGCAGGTAGTCTCTTATAGCTGGCAGAAAATCAAGTTCCCACCCCTGGAGGTCTATCTTTCATGGGAGTCGACGGACAAGGCTGGGTTTGGCGATGCGCGAAAAGATGTTGCCGACTTTCTCCAAGCGGTCTATACAATCTCTCGTCTGCCCCTTATTTCGTTATTTGTAGATCTCATATTGGGAGCTTTGGAAAATTCCGCTTGGGCTGAGCTTGAGGCTGCTTGCTTCTGTCTGGGTGCCCTATCCGATTGTGCCTCAGATGGAGATTCATTTGATCATGCTCTCACCAAGGTATTCGGCTCTTCGCTGTTCGATCTCCTACGGCAAGGACAGAACGTCATACCAGTTCGAGCTCGGCAAACATGTCTTTCTCTCATCGAGCGATACTCGGAGTACTTCAGCCATCACGCAGAGTACCTCCCAGCCGCTTTGAACCTTTTGTTCAGCGCGGTAGGCGATCGTCATCTGGCGCTTCCTTCTTCAAAATCGATCCTCACCCTATGCTGTTCCTGCCGAAAGTTGTTGACTTCTGAAATTGATGCGTTTCTAGAGCAGTATAACGCTTTGCGTAATAATCGGGACCTGGACTCTCTGGCTGAAGAACGAGTTATCGCCGCGATTGCTGCTATAGTCCAATCTCTTCCCAGCGAGGAACAAAAGCTGGAAGCTGTTCGGAGACTATTGACAATGGTTGGTATAGACGTGGCTACTTGCCTGCAGCTTAAGTCTGCTCAAGAGAGCGCCTTGGTTGACCAAAACGAACCAGTAAGTGCTATTATACTCACTAAATGAGAAAATTTATCAGACGATAGCTTACAAACTCAGATGGTCCTCCGAGCTTTTGACATATCTCAACGCCCAACCTCGCCCGTTTTAGCGCACGAGGTGGCATTGCAGTTGGCGATTAGGTCACTTCGATGCCTCTGCAGCATAGCCAGAGGAGTTCAAGTACCTCAAGATTTAGACTCTGAAGATGAGTCTGCCCAGACCGGCGTAAGCCAGCGTTTGGCCATAAGCCAGGATCTCGAGCGAATCCACACCGATATCATTGTAAGCACATTTCATTGGTTACGGAAACAGTTAATAACTGCATCTGAATACGACGATTCACCTCCTTACAACAACAAGACTTTGAAAGTATCGTGTTGGTGCATGAACTAAAACGCACTACACCGGCGTCGATTTTATATGCTACAAGTAACTAACTTCTGACTAGGGAATACTTGTGCAACTCAAAAACTTATTTTCGAGCAATGCAGAGGTCGTAGATGCCATTTGTATGACTCTGCGTGCTGGTTTCTCGGAAACCGACCCGGGCCCTTTCGTCTTTCCACCACAAATGGTGACAGAACTTATCGTTAGTAATTGGCAGAGTCGTATCGCTACTGTTGTGAATACTGCCAGCGCTTTTGCCAGCTCGCTCAATGCTGGGAGGTTCAAGCAACACGTCGCCTCAGCGCTCGGGATATTACTACCCTGGGTCTTTAACCTCCTCTACCAACTCCCTGGTAAGTCATACTGGCCCCCAAAATTTGTTGGACATTAGGCTTATTTCAGTGTAGATCCAGAGGCCGATCCAGAACTGTCCCAGTACGGTATAGAATTTGCTCAAAGAGTTCTTTCAAGGCAACCAAAAGTGCTTATGTCCCAACCGTCAAACGTCCTTGAGTTCCTTTTCGCCTTTGCCATGAAACTGATTAATGGAAATGAACCACTGCCAAAGGCAGCTGCGGCGGAGTTTTGGGTACGTCCAACTTCCGGGATACTCGAAGAAGTAATACCTAACTACTACTATAGACTACATTTATAACAGCAAAATCGGATGACTCGGATGTCCAGACCACATTGAATGATGCAATGTCACACTTTGGGCCTCAGCTATCCCAATCTTTGATACAAAATATCGGAGGAAGGGCCGCACGTAGTGACCTTGATAGACTTAGTGAGCCCCTCCGAAAGCTTATTGTTCAGCATGTACACGCCTCAAGATGGCTTGAGGCGGCGCTGAACGACCCTAGCTTTCCAAGCGACAAGGTATCTGCTCAGGATAAGGCCTTGTTCGTAAAGAAACTTGTCAGTCTGCGCGGAGGTAGAGCTACGAATCAGGTTGTACGAGATTTCTGGCTGGCCTGTAGAGGGTCGAGTTTCGCATACGCGTCGTAACCGGTGGGTGCTTTTAAAATGTGGTGAACACTCTGTCAGTCCTTTTCCTAGGTCAGCTTCTTCCCTACTTACGGAAAGCTTCGCTCGTCTCAGGAAATGAGGACGGGGATGGTTTGTTAGATTAGAATTAAATCTCCTCGATACTCACCTATCACCAGCAATTGTTCTCAAGTTCTGCAAAATAGAGGGCCATCAAAACTTTCATAGAACAGTCTATCTTTCCAATGACCATCAGAAAATGAACCAATGGAGATGGTCTATAGTCTCTAGGGCGTAGGCTACAATCTGATGACGACTAACATAGCTCCTACGGCATTTTAATACTGACAGATAGGTACATCCGGAGCTATAATCGTCATTTTCTTTATTTCCTTCCTTCCTCCATTATACCTCCACCTTTGGTGTGAGAAGACATTAAGCATTATGATGGCCTATCCTCCCGATATTTCCAAGGACGAGGGTCAAGACTAATTAATCTGTCAGGTCGGGCGGCATACAGGCAGGCAGTCTAACAAGACAACAACACCATCGCATCGACCGGCCCAGGGCTCCTCCTGCTGTGCGCGGACCGAGCAAGACGCCGGGGGAGCGCGGGCGATGAGGATGTCCTTCAGAACAACACTACCGTGTGGTTCCGCACCATCGACGGCGGAGGCATCCCTCGTCGTTTCTGTCCGCACTTTCTCTGTTCTTGTCTTCGTCGCTGATCCTCGCCGTGGAGTTCCCCGCGCCCTCCCATCCTGGTACTCATTCTCGCGGGCCTCGACGCACGGTGGTGGTGGCGGCGGCGGCGTATTATTTCTCAGAAGCGGGTCCTCCTCTACCAGGTCGTCGATGAAGTCAAAGTCCAAGTCGAAGTCGAAGTCAAAGTCAAGATCAAAATCGAACTCTTCTTCCTCCACCTTCTTTTCTTCTGCGTCTTTCTCTCTCGGTCTCTTGTTGTTATTATCTCCATGCTGGCTTGACGCGGCGACGATAGAGATATGCTCGTCAGGGTGGTGGTGATGAGGAGGATGAGGATGTGCAAACGTATGCGGAATAGGGGTGTCCGCATCGTCCCACTCCGAGACATCTACCCCCTTATCGCCCTCCTCCTCCTCCTCCTCCTGCTCCTCGTCGCCGTGGTCGTCTTTATCTTCATCCTTTCGGCTCTCGCCCTCGTCCTCCCAGCCCCAGCCCGGCCCCGAGAATATCTTCACGGGCCCGAACTGATGATCCCCACGCTCGAGGAACTCCTTCCACGCCTCGAGTAGGACGTCGATCATGTCCCCTAGGCGGCGGCTCTCCCTGCCCCATTGCGGGAAGATGGGATACCTGTATCCGTGTCCGTATCGATAGTTGTTGCTATTATTATTTCTGTCGCTGTTCTTGTTGTTGTTGTTGTTGTTGTTGCCGTAGTTATGCGGCGCCGAAGCACGGCGTTCGCCACGCCAGGAGTCGAAGTCGAAGACGGCGTCGTCGAACACGTCCCACGAGAGCGAGAGCGTCCGCGGCTGCGCGAGGAAGCAGAGCCGGAGAGACCGCGTCGCGTCGGCCGCCTCGTAGAAATACACCCTGGAGAGCGCGCAGTCTCGGCCGAAGCTCTTCGCAGCGGACTTCTTGCGACGTTGTCTTGTCTCTTCGGTGTTGGTGTGAGAAATTGCAGCGGTGGAGGCGATGGTCTTGTCCTCGTACGCGTAGGCGTAGGTGTATGGGTCTTGCCGCTCTTGTTTCTCCGCGCAGTGGCACATCTGTGTCGTGTAGCATCTCCGCAGGTCGCATGACGAGGCGATCTGGAGCCCGCGGTCCCCGCAGAGGAGGTAGATGCCCTCGTCTGGTATGCAGGAGGGGGCCAGCTCTGGACCCGTGATGACTCTTTGGTGTAGCTGGCCGTCAGCGTCGTAGGTTGCCGAGGCGAGAGTGATTGGGTGGCAGCGCATGGTTTCCCGCATGGATAGTTGTTGGTATGCCATGTTGAGGTACTTGTTCCTCGATGTGGCCATGTCGTCGTTGTTGCTGGTTGGAATATTTGATGGAGGTGATGTGTATGGTGAGGGGGTTGGCACGATGTTCACAGTTACTAACGGCGACTGTGGAAGCCGGAGGGAGATTGCAGGGGGAGAGAGAGAGGGAGAGAGATATTTGGACAAATCACAGGATCAGGAAGGAGGGCGAGAGCACGTTTACTTTTATATGCCTATGGGTAGAAGTTTGCCTGGATTTACAGACTACTACTTATCTTACCTGTTCTCTCGGAACATCTAACAGGTAGGTTACTTGTTGATCGCCCGAGGGGAATAGCTGGCTGGCTGGCTGATTATTATTTATTGTTATTAAGATTTGTGGACAGTTTTACGAAATCACAATCCACTCACTGGGAAAGCCCACTTCTATCTAGCATTACCTACAATTTCATTGTCTTTGTTTTTTTTAGTGTCTTTCTGTTGCCTCTTCTTTGCCTGTGTAATTACCTACCGGTAGTGAGAGGTAATGCAAGGAAGAGAGAGGGCATCCTAGTCACAGATCGAAACAATGGAGAACAAAGGCGGATTATACATCATCTCGATCGTCAAACATGTAGAAATGGTATATATGCTCTTGCAAGACTGTGAGCTTTTTTCTTCCCTTTCTGTAATACTGCCTGACCATGGTGAAATTTGGTAGCAGAAGTGCTCGAACTGGAGTCAGGATAGCCTCACTATGACTACCTACATAGTCTTTGATGCAGACTAAGTCGTTGTTGTATTGTTATATGTTTATTTCGAATATTTGTGAACCATGGCTGAAACAAGACCAAAAGCCTTGAAAACATCTAGATAGTTTTAAGGTATATATATGCAGTCTACTCAGGGGCTTATATCATTAGATGTACAATTAAAATACAAACTGGCGTTGACATGAAGAGTATAGGAGTTACTCTTGGCAGTTACACTTGGAAGTTACCTGGGTTGAAGGTATGCCTCCAAGGAACAAGGCGGTACCAATATGTACCCAGGTAGACTGCGTCAAGCACACAATGATTCCTTTTCACATATCGAGCAATTGTTGACAATATTGGGGTTTGGGCTTGCATTGCTTTAGGACACGACTGCCTCAGGTTGGGTTGCCCGAGCAGTCTTGATGTAGGGTGACTAGAGTCTAATAGCATCTCAAAACAGCCAACGTAAAGCCGTCTAGTGTACACTAGAGTTGATGGTATCCATGCTTGAACACCACAATCCTTGGCTGTTTGGGTTGTTTGGTTTCAAACATCTTGCAGGTGGCATAAATGGCGTTCAGTTGGCCAGGGATTCCATACGCGCATGCAATTGACTACCGGGTTGCTCTGCACCCATAAAGCATGTTCACCCAAAGTGCTTCCAAGTCATGTCGGGCCCCCAGGAAGAGAGTAGCTTTCATCGTAGAATTCGTGTGTTGCATTCCCTAGCACGAAATTGCTAGCTCGAACCGTCCGTAGACCGCAGAGTATGAATCCTTCCCATACATGCAAAGTGCCGAAAACGAGAAAACCGAACTCCAGAGTCACCATATCAACCATCCAGTTTTTAGATCTCAGTAGTAACCTTAGCCTTGGCGTTGGTGACCTTCACTCCCAGCTGCTTGGCCCGGGCAATGATATCGACTCGCTTTCTTGAGGAGACGTTGTGGGCGATCCTACTACGTGTTAGTTCCATGGTTGAGGTCTTTATTCGCATCCAGTAGTTTCGTACTCAGCGGCGTAGGTGTCCTTGTGCATCAGCAGCAGCTCAACATCCTTGGTGTTGCTGACGAGGAAAGCCTGATCTGGTTAGTATTATTACATTTTCTAGATAAGTGCCAGCATACCTTCAGGCCATTAGGGGCCATGTGGCGGGTTTTGCGGTTGCTGCCATAGCCGATCTTATGTATCGTTAGTCAAGCCCCCTGCTTGTGGAACACGGCCGTGGTAGTCATATATCGGCCGAATGAGGTTACGTACAGATGGCATAGCCATGCGTCCACGCTGCGCGTTACTTGTCAGTATCAAATCCGGGAAGGATCATGGCTCGGCAACTTACGAATCGTCGGCGGACGGCATTGTCAATACCCTTAGGCTTCCTCCAGCTTGTCTGCGGCGGTCGAATTAGTTTACATTTTGGTATCGTCGATCCAGTTGTACTAACAGAAAGGCACTCTGTTCAAGACGAGTTAGCACCAGACCCAAGGCAAGTTTAGCTCGAGAATCAACATACTGAACCGGTCAGATTGGTGACGGTTGAACTTCTTCGTCTTCCTGTTCATATAATCAGCACCACTTCATCAATAGCCCGGGCGAATGGCGTAGAGGCTGAGCCGGAAGAAAAAAACATGAGGCCTGGTCGTCGCGCGATGCATGTTTTCATTCGAGTAGCGATCAGTGTGCAGTGCTCGTATGCGCATCGCGAGTCTTCCTCTATCCTCTTATCGATTTCCTATCCCCCGACAAATAGACCATAATATACGAAGACGGGAAGGGCGGAGTAGAGCTGTGTTTGGGCTTGGAGAGGCGTTGAAACGGAAGAATTTCGCACGTACTTCTTGACGATGGGGATGTGCTTGGTAACCATCTGTGGCATTCAGTTAGAAAAGTGTCGTCGTTGGAGAGGCGGCCGTTAATTCGAGAGGGGAATTGGCGGAAATTGGAGGCTAGGAAACCGGAATTACGGCATCATGACTTCTTACCTTGACTGCGGTTTCTCGTCGGTCGTGATGGGGTGTGTTGGTGTTGTTGCCGTCAGGTGTCGGGTCTCGCAGGTTGAGAAAAAGTTCGTGGGCGTTGTGTGGGAGTCTTAGGTAAGTGGGGAAATTTAGCGAATACAGGGACTTGTGGTGGCTTGTGTACCTGTTGTGCGCCGCCGTGCATCATACTAGCCACAAGACAGCCACAATACTATCTCCTTTCTATTGCATATGATCCATCATGCATATATCCATACCAAATCGGTACGTATATGTACTCTCGAAAGTACCAACATTGAAGTCCTGACCAATCTTCCATCCTCCTGTTTCTCGAATGCCCTGCCTTGGTCCCCCTTTCCCTCATTGTCGGATAGGTACTATTACCCTGCTGCCAGGTGGCCAATATGATATATCTTGTAGTCACCTCTTACAACTTTGAAGTACTACCTACATGATACATGCATGGTCACAAATGAGTAGGTATATCATCAAGCTACGATGTCCTCGTCCGGAAACTATACAATAGCTACGGCGTTGTGCGGCTGAAGTTTGTCGGCTCATCAAAATGGGGGTGATTACCGATTCATGTCTTGGGCCTGATGTAGGCAGTCTATCTGGTCTAACCTATATTATCCCAGAAAGGATGCTTCGAAAGGGTCTTGTTCCCGTGTCGCATTTCTATCCTAATTGACCCTATTCTCGTATGCCGTCAACAATGCCAACGCGCGCCCGTCGCTCGCTTAGCACCTCTAAGAACGTCGTGCTGCCGCCTCAGAATCTCGGCCTGCGTAGTGATTCTGTGATCTCGCTGACGATGCAAAATCATATATCTCATATCATAATTCATTACTGCTGTGCACATTGAGCTTGTGCGCCACCTTCGCCATCTTCATCTTCCCAACCCTCTCCATATCGAGGATCGCCGGAGTTAGCTCCCATCTACGGCACGTCAGTATCATGTACGTCACTTGTTACTTCATCGGGGGTTCAACGCACCTCGTCAATGTCGGCATCATCATCGTACTCCACTTCGTCTACCTCTTCTGGTTCTTCCGATTTGGTCTCGGGAGTGGGGCTAGGTAAAAGCTTCGCGAGCGAGTCGTAGGCCGCTTCGTCCTGAAGCCAACCATCTTCGGGGAACTCGACTTTTACGACAAGGTATAGGTCACCCTTGTCCTCCGTGCGCTTCATCGGCATACCTTCCCCTGGTACCTTCAACACTTGACCTGGATGTAAGACCTTGCCTCTCGGGTGAGAAATCCGGATGCCTCTGCCATCAAGGTGAGTTAAAACGACGCGCGAGAACCCACAGAGGGCTTCGGCCACGGTGATTTCCAGGTCCGCCGAGAGATCGTTTCCCACGCGGTTGAAGACTTCGTGTGGCTCCTCGACGAGAACGAAGACGAGATTGCCGGGTGTCTGATCAGGGTGCTGGTCGGCCTCGCCTTCTAAGACGATACGCTCACCTTGGTATGCGCCACGAGGAATGTATATCTCCAGAGGCTTCGTCTCCTGAATTGTCCGCTTGCCCTTGCACTTCTTACAGCGGTCCTTCTCTTTGTAGTAGTTGCCAGATCCTTGGCATCTATCGCATGGAGCAGTATCCCGTGCCACGAAGCCGGGGCCCATCTGTCGGAGTATCTCAACCATGCCGTTGCCCTTGCAGCGCTCGCATTGTTGTGGTTTCACCTTCTCCTTGCCACCGGTGCCTTTGCAATTGCTACAAATCATGGATTTGTTGGCGGCAAACTTGACGGTCTTACCCTTGTATAGATCCTCTAGACTGACGCTGTACTTCGACTCCTCATCAGGGCCGCGTCGAGCCCTTCTGGGTCCGCCAGCACCCCCCATACCGCCCATGCCGCCCATGCCACCCATGCCGCCCATACCGCCCATACCTCCTACGCCCATGCCGCCGAACATTTGTTCCAGGATGTCGTTGATGTCGGCACCTTCCGCCATGCCGCCACCCCTACTGGGATCGAAGGCAGCCATTCCGTGCCTGTCGTACATTTCGCGTTTATCGTCATCTCGTAGAATCTCGTAGGCTTGGGTTACGAGCTTGAACATGTGCTCGGACTCTTCTCGCTGGTCCTCGGGAACCTTGTCGGGGTGGTGCTTCAACGCAAGCTAGCCGATAGTCAGCACCATGAAGAACAAAACTCGTGACGAGTGCATGAGCACGCACCTTGCGATAGGCCTTTTTGATGTCATTCGTATCGGCCGATTTGTCGACGCCGAGAAGCGCTGGGGAGCGGGTAGGTTAGTCATCAACCTGATATAGATGCAGGATTCTGAAGGCGCGGGATGGTCAGGGCAACTGGTTTCTTACCGTACAAATCGGTGGTATCTGCACCAGATTCCGCCATGGTAGCAAGTCGGGATCACTTGGTGATTTAAGTCGTGGTGACAGTATGCCAGCAAAAAGTTTATAGTGGAGTTTGAGAGTGTGTAAGTTTGTAAGTTTGGGCAGAGAAAAGATGGTGGGGCTATAAGCAGGCACTTCAGTTGATCTGTACTTCGTAGCTGGTACTACCTAAGGTAAGTACCTCAATGCGGCAAAAATGAACGAAGCAGGTGCAGTGGTCTTATAATTGCAGTAAGGCTGCGCAGAGGACCATCTCACTAGTCAAGTGGTACTACTTGCCTAGGCCCTGCCTAAATTCTGGCCAGTAGACACCTACAACTCTTGAATCGTTCAACGCAAGCAGGGCGGGCACCATTAGGCTGGAGGTAAGGGAGGTAAGGGAGGGAATCACGTAGGTTACTTCGCCTACGTGTATGTAGCTACCTACTACATTACGTCTGTTGGAGCTCCTCAGACCTAAGCTTATAGCGGTCAGATACAGGTGAGTGGCAGGGGCGATAAACTGCATCCAAGGATAAGTACATATAGGGAGATAAGGACATGCGGGATTTCATTTCCCTGCTCTCAGAGGTCTGGTCATGTATGATGGCCTATGATCTGGCCCATTTAGAAACCTGTCAGTGGAAGGTTAAAAGCGGTGGCAACATGTCAAAGAAAATTAGTTCAAGCCTGGAAGCTGAGAGAGGTAACTGCCTTGGGAAGTATCTAAAGCATCGACTAAAGCATCAGCGCAATAAATGCATAACGCAGAAGATAGATGCTATCGATATGCAGACTCCTGGAGAAGAGGTACTTTGAGCTATGTATCTGCCTATAAAGCCTGCCTCGATGTTGAAAGCTTTAATTACGGAATGGAGTGATGAATAGACGCAGGCCCATTTTAGGAGCTATGAGCAGTTTGTATATTGTCCGGGGAGCTCTCCGCCGGCAGGGCCTATATCCGTCTTCTTGTCGTATCTTCAGCCGAAGCAATTTCTTCGGCCGTCCGGCACGCAGTGGACCAACATCCCTACTGCCATCCACACCGGCGAGGACCAGATTTGCACCCTCGCCTACCGGATACGTGCACATAGGCTCACTTCGCACGGCTCTTTTCAACTACTTACTCGCCAAGGCAACAGGTGGCCAGTTCTTGGTCAGGGTCGAGGACACAGATCAGGTGAGATCAGACGCGAATGAAAACAAGCCTCGCTCTGACGCCCGCTTAGAAGCGACTCGTACCCGATGCCGAGGAGAAGTTGTATGAAGATTTGAAATGGGCTGGCCTCAGTTGGGATGAAGGCGAGATACTCACTCCGTCAAGAACCTTGACCGCATTTTCCTCTGATCCTAACATCGTGCAGGCCCCGACATTGGAGGCCCCTATGGACCGTATAGGCAGGTAAGGCTAGACCCCCTAGCTCACAAAACAAGAGTAAATGCACCATACTGACCGTTCCAATAAGTCCGCGCGACTACAAACATACAAAGACCATGCCAATCAGTTATTAGAAGATGGTCGAGCTTATCGGTGCTTTTGCTCTCCAGAGGAGCTTGATATAATGAAGAAGCTGGCTCTGGAGGAGTCGCGAGATCCTGGCTACAACAAGACGTGCTCGCATATCTCAGCTGAAGAGTCTGCTCAACGTGCAGCGGACGGAGACGAGCATTGCATCCGATTCAAGTCTGGCAGCGTAGCTCCCTTGGTGCAGGACCTCGTGTACGGCACATACAAGAGCCCCGTCCCGCCCGATGACTTCATCATAATAAAGAGGGACGGGTTCCCGACATACCACTTCGCCAACGTCGTCGACGACCACTTAATGGAGATCACGCATGTGATTCGCGGAGCCGTAAATGCACCTCTGTCTCAATGAATAATGACTAGACGCTCACTAAGACACTGTGAAGGAATGGCTCATATCAACGCCGCGACACGTGGCTTTATATGACGCCTTTGGGTGGGAGACACCCCAGTTCGCCCATGTCGGTCTATTAGTTGACCAGAAGAAGCAGAAGCTGAGTAAACGCTCTGGAGGCTTCAACTTGTCCTCTTGGAAGGAACAAGGCATCCTGCCCATAGCTCTGCTCAACTACGTTCTATTGCTGGGCTGGTCACCGAGCCGGGACAGCGATGAAAAGTCAGAGATTATGGATATGAGCGACATGATTCAAAAGGCATGCTAGAAATCAACCACTCCAACCAAGACTCCAATTCTTTCTCTATAGAAACACCACACTGACCTTGATCCTCTAGTTCCACCTGCGATTCACCAAGGGCGACATCACGGTGAATAGCAAGAGCGATTTCCTCCAGAAAGCCCACGTGCGCAAGTCCCTAAGCGAAAGTGGCGATAGGGAGTCCGTTCTCGCCTCTATTTTGCCTACTTTGTCAAACGCCATACTACAGTACAATGAAAGCCGAGCGTCCCAGGAAGACCCCAAGGCACCGCACAAAGATCTCGGCGTACGGCTCGGACAACTTGTTCGCCCTGCGCGATCACTGGAAGCATCGGGCGAAGACCCCCCGACGATCTCTCAAAGTTACCTTAAGGCTCTGCTTGACCTAGACGGCAAATCCTATACAACACCCCTGGAGTACGTAAAGAGAAACGCGTATCTCTTATGGGAGATCCCCAAGGAGGAGCACATAGCGCGCCTTCAAGAACAACAATACATCTGGGACAAGATGGCTGTTCAAGAGGGCAACGGGAGAGAAGCACGGCTGCATTGGCTGAGTATCTCCGAAATCGCTGGCAAGCTCATCGATGCCCTTCTGGATATTCCGGCGGCGGATTGGACGGAGCAGAAGATCAAGCACACTATCGAGCCGCTCCTTAAGTCGATAAACCATGTAGACAAGGAGCGGATCCTACCATGGGGCTGGAAGTTCCTCCGGTGGGTGGTTAGTGCGTCCGCCCCGGGCCCTGCCGTGGTATCAAGCATGGTATTGATTGGCAAAGATGAAACGGTGAGTCGCGCAAGGCAGACTTTTCGAGTAGCTCGACGCATGAAAGCGTGAAAGCGAGACTTGAGACCGAGCCGTCGAAGTGGCTAGGCCAGCACATCACACGAATTACGGCTGTGATTACAAGGATCGGGAAACCTCTTGTTTTGCAATGTATCAAAATTCTGTACTATCTTGGGTAGACCGCGAAGAACTCCTGTACTAATACCAGACCTGACCGATCCCTTCATTAACTCATCGGTGGTTACCGTCCGTCCCGTCAACGCCGTTGAAAATGCATCGTTCCACGTGATAATGCCTTGATCCTTGAACCCTAGCCGTCGTTTTTCACTCGACTGATGATGTCCCGTCTATCGCTCAACTTGCTCTATGTCGGGACAGTAGAACCCAGCCCGTTGAATATCTTCGCCTTGACCTCGCTGGCCATGAGGCCCTGCTTCTCCTTCATCGTGACGGAGTGGCTGGTCTGCGCGAGCTTCTCCAGCTCGGTATCAACCCTCTTGCTACCCTGGAAAGGACCACCCCCTCTACCAGAGGTCTGGATGGAGACAGTCGCCTGGCGGATCTTGGAGCCGAGATCGAGCATCTTCTTGTTGCCGTAGTCGCGATTCGTCAGCAGGGGGCTCTGCGACAGCGTCTGTACCCAGTACTTGCTCCAGAGCAGCTCGAGCAGGTGCGTGTCGAGCGTGGATTTGAAGTGCGAGACCTCGAGGGCGTAGTACTTGCTCGCGTGGGCGCCGAAGTCCTCCGCCTTGGCCAGCGGGACCGACGCGCCGCCGTCCGAGGCGCCGCCGCCGCGGGGGGCGCCGGCGGAGGTCTTGGAGGGCGCGGCCTCGTAGTCGTCGGGGAAGGTGCGGAAGGCGCCGATCTCGACGCGGCCGGCGCTAATGGTGCGGTCGGGGTCGATGACGACGGCGACGAAGGGGTCGTTGAACTTCTGCTGCATCTGCTCGGTGCCGACGTCGATGCCGCTGAGCCAGCAGCCGTAGCCGGGGTGGCTGTGGTACCAGCCGACGGCGTTCTCCTCGCGGCTGCCCTGGTCCCGCGAGAGCTGCAGGTACTGGATCATGTACTCGTTGGCGTCGTCCTGGGCGTTGACGCGGGTCTCGGTGCCCTCGACCGGCAGGCCGAAGGCGTCCGTCACCACGATGGTGTCGCCGTCCGTGTAGCCCTGCATCAGCCCCATGACCTCGATCGAGCCCCCCGTCCGCGCGTGCATCACCATCTTGACCAGCGCCACCGCGCTGATCCGCACGTGCTTGAAGTGGTGCGGGTCCGACCGCCACGGCCGCAGCTCGTTGGCCTCCTTCTGCCGCTCCGGGGAGTAGTTGTAGAGCGCATCGCGCGTCGGGTCGACTAGCTTGACGTCGTTGTCGAGCTCTGTGAGGACGGAACGAAGGGGGGTTAGTTATTGTACCTAAGCTAGCATAGACTCCAAGGTCGAATCACGCCTGGGATCGTGGGAATTGGGATGGGTGGAAGTTGGACGGCTCTTACCCCACGATTTCATTGCCACCTCCATCTTGGCTATAGGGGCGATCGAAATCCAGAACTTGGGCGTGGTGAATGATATGAAGCTGTTGAAAAAGGGAGGATAGGTCACGGATGCAGCTGGCAATGTGGGGTGAAGGTGGGAGGGCTTCCACAGGGATGCGCGGGTCTTGCATAATACCGTTTAGCCGTTAGCTCGTACTAAACATGCATCTATGAAGCATATTGAATAAGGGTGCTCTAAAGTCGGCCAACGTTGCAAGGTGACCAGGCTCTCAATCAGATCCGAAGATAATGCTTGGAAATGTAGAAAACGTGCCTAGAGATCAAGATGAATTCTGAAAAGGCACCATTAAAAAATAAAAAATAAAGGAAACGAGAACAGCACACAGCGTGGCATACGTAGATACGTGCACTAGGTAGGTTGTACTATGTACCTAAGGTACCTATGGCGAATGAAGGGAAATTCAGCACGCCAACGGATAATTAGAACTTGTCGTCCAGCTCAAGACAATATCTTCCCCTAAATCATGCCTTTTAGAAACTATAGATCGAGAGCCTAATTACATAAAACTTGGATTCGGCGGTTTTTTTATAACTGGTTTAAGGTCAACGGTTGCAACTTGAAGTACTTCTAAGAGAGGTACCTACATATAGAGTAAGGTACATTCATATAAGAGTTGAGTGGAGCATCCTGTAGCCGCTAACTACATAAATTATTGAGTCTCTGGATCGGCCAGCGTCAATCTGGTTTGCGGATTTCGGTATCTCGTCCAGTCGAATCTGAACAACGATCGCACTGCCATGTCCAGATCAACCCTCATAAGGCCATTACGGCAGGCCTTGCTACGGCCAACTGTACGAATCTCAATACGGAATCTGCGCTCGACGATAGTGCTGTGCTGTAGCTAACATGTCCTCCAGGCCGGGCAGACTCGCCATCTTATCCCCGCGTTAACGAGCACGCGCTCACAAGCCTCGGTGTGAGTCGCTCCAGCCAGGTCCTCTATACCTATTTTTCATTGTCACAGACTGCTGACCTGCGATCTGACCAGAGCCGAGCCGAGACCCGGAACCCTTCAGTCCACGTGGGTACACTTCTATCAGGTGCCTGGCGATTTGTATGCTTATGCTTATGCTATCCTAGAAATGAGCTTCCTGGCGCCGACGAAGAGAGCGAAGTCCGACTTCCCCGAGCTGTCCAGGCCATCTACCTCAAGCCGCTTCGACGAACACCCGAGTACGGCGTCCCCTCGTGCGATCTCCAGCTCCGATCGTACAGCATTCCCAATCTCGAGTTCTTCTGCGACTTTGCGCTGCGCGCGGCCTACTTCCTCGGTCTTCCCGCGTTCGGGCCTGTACCCCTACCCAAGATCACGGAGCGATGGACGGTGCCGAGGTCGCACTTCATCTTCAAGAAGTCGCAGGAGAATTTCGAGCGTATCACGAGGAGGAGGTTGATACAAATCAGGGACGGACATCCCGAGACGGTGCAAGTGTGGCTCGCATTTTTGCAAAAGCACGCCTACTACGGGATTGGTATGAAGGCCAACATGTGGGAATATTCTCCTCTCGGTAAGTGTTGCCACGAAGGTTTCTCTCCGGGGTCCACGAGTGCAGGCCGTCTAACCGTCTCCCAGATACCAGTACACAGATGGACTCAGAGCTGCCGTCAATGCAGAAGACAATTGACGAGAAGATGGAACTCCTTGGGCAGAGCAAGGTTCTGGGGACAGTTGAAAAGGTCAAGGAGCTGTTAGAATCCGAAAGATTCAAACATACCCCCTAAAGAGGGTGCACAGGACAGGTTATTCGTGTAAATCAGATGAGCCTGGCTGTAGAACAATTCGTGTACATCATCAAATCATGTATATATTGAGCTCGTGCGCATGTCTATCCGGCCGACTCTTTAACTATTTAACTGCAAAGGTAGTGAAGTTGTTTCCGCTAACTAAAGAAGTGGATGTCTGTCTACCTACTTATCGATCCTTGAGCCGCAGAGACACGACTGGGCAGTTGTGCGATATACTTGCTTAGGAGTGGCCCAAGCTCCAGCTCCAGCTCATCCTGAAATCAATCTTCAACCTTCACATCATTATTGAGAAACCACTTGAATAAGCCATTAGGCCCGCGAAGACCTAATAAGAAATCACTTGAATTAGGTAAGTCATTCATTTCAACCAATCTTGTTTTTTTTCAGTTGTTAACGCAATTTACAGCCCCCCCTCATGAACCAAAAAATAATAATTTGGAGCTAGGGTCCAAGGTGTTTAATTGGCAGAAGAGCACAAAATAGCTAGCCAGCTACCTACATACTAGGCATATAGATAAATGCTGCCGATAGCACGCACGTGCTGCGGCCGGCTCCCAGCCTCAGCAACGCGGCACGCCATAAGATCGGCGCATAGACGAGGGATCTCAGGCGCGAGCAAAAGCGACCAGAAAGACCATGTCGTGATATTCTCGGGCATCCAGCCCACGGGCATCCCTCACCTGGGGAACTACCTGGGGGCAATGCGTCAGTGGAAGCGTCTGCAGGATGCTGCGGGTGACGAGGACAAGTTGATCTTCTCCATCGTCGATCTCCACGCCATCACGATGCCGCAGGACGCAGAGAGCCTTAGATTCCGGAAGAGAGAGATGCTGGCTGCGTTACTGGCCATTGGGCTGGATCCTAAGAAGTCGACGCTCTTCTACCAGTCGTCGGTATGTCGTCGCTTTACCGATTCATCATCGTGGTGCTTGTCACGTCTTCTTACGAGATACTCTGTGCATTAGGTGACGCAACACACCGAGCTCATGTGGATATTGAGCTGCACGGCATCGATGGGATATCTAGAGCGGATGACGCAGTACAAGGTGAGGCAACGACCTAGCCGTGTCTTCAATCTCTCTGGATGCCTAGCTCCTTAGCTGTGTCACCAGTCTAATCCAAGTTTTAGAGCAAACTCCTCGCCGATAACCAAGCAGGTAATCTAGACGAGGCAATTTCCTCGCGGTTAAAACTTGGCCTGTTCTCCTACCCAGTCCTGCAGGCCGCCGATATCCTCATCCACCGTGCCACGCACGTGCCCGTCGGCGACGACCAGAAACAACATCTGGAATTCGCCAGGGAGTGCGTGACCAACTTCAATTACAGATATAACCAGAACATACTCGTCGCGCCCGAGACCATAACGAGTAAGTCTCCCCCCCTTATCGCGCCCGCCACAAGCACCATCCACTCCTCCTTCCTCCTTCCTCCGTAATACTCACACTTGTTCCCCGCCAAAACGAGAGCGCCTAGCCTAACGTACAACCACCAGCCTCGGCAGCACGCATCATGTCGCTCCAGAACCCGCACCAGAAGATGTCCAAGTCGTCGCCCAACGAGCGGTCCCGGATCCTCATCACGTCGCCGCCGCAGCTGATCGAGAAGCAGATCATGGCGGCCGTGACGGACGGCCGGAACGAGGTGACGTACGAGCCGGAGCACCGGCCCGGCGTGGCGAACCTCCTCGAGCTCCTCGCGCAGTGCAGCCCGGCGCCGACGACGGCCGCCGACGTCGCGGACGAGCTGGGGGGCTTCAGGCTCGGCGAGCTCAAGGCCCTCTGCGCCGCCGCCGTGACGGCCGAGCTGGGCGGCGTCCGCGAGCGCTACGCGGAGCTGCTGCTGCGCGACGGCGGGAAGTACGTCGACGATGTCGAGGCCGCGGGCGCCGAGGTCGCGCGGCGGAACGCGGAGGAGACGATGAGGATTGTGAGGGATGTTGTGGGCTTGGCGAGGTGAGGTTGGGTTGGGTTGGTTTCTCTTTCGCCTCCTCAGTTCGTTGTGCTATCTGTGTAGAAACATCACACGTCGTATTTTACGTAGACCAAGGTCTGTCTGTATATTGAATAGATTCTTCTCTATCAAATACATGGAAGGTGTGTGACGCTTGTCATACCGGTCCGTGGAATATTCCATATATTTTATCCTTTAGCCAATCCCGTTCTCGACCTCGGCCTCAACCTCAACCGTAGCCCTGATATCAATGTCAATATGAGAATGGCATACGAAGATGCCATACGAAGTATTGTTATCTCAATCATCCTTTGTACATCTCAACCCAGTTTTTTGCTGCCCTCGTAAGCGAGGAGGAGCATATAGTTATTGATGTCCGTTGTTGGACTTCTGCCAGAAAGTTAACCTATTTTTCTCTAGGCAATAAACAGGGAAATTGAAGCTACTCAGATACATTAGAATCCAATGTATGACGTTAATACGAAAACGCCTACTCAGGTTGTGGTGGGGAAGAATGCGATTTCAGCTTCCCCAGCTGCCCAGCTTTCCTTTTTATAGCTTCAAATCCATTTATTCCCATGTACGTAAATACTAGTACAGACAGGGCGAAATCAATAACGGCAGTCACTAGGATATCTGAGGCCCTCGTGAGAATAGGTTCGTCAAGGGGCGTAGGAGCTGGCTTGATAAAGTAGTAAGTCGCATCGTCGGCTTAGACAGTAGCAGTCTGAAACCTTCGGCGGTCCCACGCGGGACGAGAAGTAGCGTGGGAATATAGCGAAAGGCAATATATTACCGTCGGATTAAACGGACATAGATCTCTTCGACATTGCTTCACCATTGTTTCCTTTCATGTTGAGAACAAGTAATGTCCCCTCTCCTGGAATTGAGGATCCAGGAAGTGTGAATTTCATCGCGCTCACTTCCGGGTAGGAAGAGCTTATTTCGGGGGGGCAGTATTCTACCTCATGGTCTAACCCAGTAAGTCATTTCATCAATCGGCCTATGAAGTGGTACTATCTGGCTAGATATTATCAATATCCGGCCAAATCCATTACACCAGGTTGGTTAGTAATCCAGTATGACCAACGATCTATAAGCCACAACTATATTGAGGATTGTGTGAACTATCCTTCTATTAAGACCCTCTAATGCTTTTTACAGCCCAAATTTCCGACGGATTCTTCCATGCTGCTCCAGAACGCCTTCCATAGGGATATCTTCCAAAGTGAACGGCATCATCAACGGGTATATGATAACCAATGCGACACTACTATTGTACAGCGGATGTATTCCGATGCTATTATAGCCCTAGTAATGGACTCGAAGCCTGTAACCTCCTCCCGGTACTCTTTTTGAAGGTCTCATGAGTGAAACTATTGTATTGTTCCAAAAGAGGTGTAAGGTGACTGCTTAGAATCCAGTATAACTCCCGAAGCATTAGAAACAGTGGACATACTGCGGCTGTGCCCTGCCTTCCTCTTTCCGGCATTTTGATGTGTCTGTTGGTGCCTGCGAAGTTGATCGAGTCTTCTGAACGATCTTCCACATTGCCCTCCTTTTACAATTTCTTCACATCTGTACTTATCTGTCTTCTGCAAGTGAATTTTTCTATGCTTTGATAGATTTGACGACTCCGGAAAAGCCTTGCCACAGTACTCACACTGCAGTGGTTTTTCGCCGGTATGCACTCTTGAATGCATTGCTTTATTGTAATTAGCCAAACTCTGCCTTAGAACGATATGAAGACACATACTTAGAGCACTCTTTTGTTTGAACGCCATGTTGCAGCCTTCCACGGTGCATTTGAAGGGCTTGAGGCCTGTATGGATCCTCTCGTGTTGCTGGAGTGCCTGCTGCCCAGAAAAGCCCAACTTGCATATACTGCAGGTGTAGGGTTTGTCTGTAAGATGTCAATAAACAAATGGGAGACTCAAGGTGTCCTTGACCAATACTTACAGACAGAGTGTGTCGACATGTGACGGCGGAGTTTGCCGCGAGTGACGAAAGGCCGGTCTTGCTTTCGAGAGCATCCGCCCCATAAACACGCAAACCCTGTTTGGTTTGTTAATTTGTCAACATGGTCTTCACACAAGTGATCGTGGAATTCCTTGGTGCTGGTAAATTCCGCTCCACATATAGTCCTCTCGTCCTCAGGAGCGCTGATGTTGGTGACCCATTGACAAATGTGTTTTTTTGGATCATGAGCCGCGCTGGGGATTTCAGATAGGAAAGATGCTGACTGGAGGTGCATCTTTTGATCGCCTAACCCGCAACCCTCAACTTCGGGGGGTTGAGATGGACTAGCGGCGTATGAGTCGTAGCTGCTACTATACAACTGCTCACAGGGGTGCGAAAGCGCACTGTAGTTGAAGCTTGTTGGATACAGCGTTTTCTCATGGAGATCCAACTCAGCCGGGGCGCGCAGCTCCCCCAACGTCCTCGCTACAAGGTGCTCTGATTCGGTGTGGTTGCATGGCTGACTATGTGGCTCGTGAAAAGGAATCTGGCCAGGTAACAATTCTGTAGGCATCTGGTCCATCAGAAGTGGTATTTCTGTTGTCGAGACATTCTCGACACAGGTTGGATCATCGCAAGGTGTTCCTGTTACGGAGCAATTCTCATTCTCGCATACGGACGAAGTGCATCTCGAATTACAGGAGGCTTGAGTGTCTGCGAGCGAAGCGACATCATCCGCGTTGGGGGGTTGAGATAGTATTCCGAGGTCCGATGAAGTGAACTGGTTGCCCAATGGCACAGAATGGGTTGAGATACCAAGGCCATCCCTGAAGCCGTTACCAAAGGCCGACAGATGCTGCGTCTCTAGAGTATAATCTTGGTTATCGTAGATGGTGTTCTTGTACATTACAGAACGTTCCGAGTCTGGTGGTGCAATGGTATTTCCTATGTTACAGCGAAATGGATAGAACATCCCGTGGCCACCTTGGAGAGGGGCTTGGATATTGTGGCCGCTCGCGTAGCTCTTCGGGAACATACTTTCGTGTGAAGTGTGAGGAATATGTTGGAAGTCATCTGATTGCAGGTCATTCGGCTGGAGACCACTAGATCCAATATCGTCGAACTCTAGGCTCTCCCAAAAGATGGTAGGGCGATCAAACTGGGAACCGCTATCGTCGATCTGGGTTGGGGTCGATGGAGCAACATTTGGCACCCCAGAATAGGGATTTGATGAGTTGAATGAGTCTCCAAGGAAAATATCCTCGCCACCAGGGGTGAAGAAATTGCTGGACATGTTGACCAGCGGCAACGCGGCTGTATGCCTGCCTTAGCGACCGTAGGCGAAGGGATTCAGGGTATAGGCGTAGAGTTGAACGAGAACACACGCACAAAGAGGAGGAGGTGTGTATATCGATCTATATCCAGCCCGAGGAGAGCTCAAGCGGATATTCGAAAAGAGTAGCTCCAACACAAAGCATTGGCGTCTATTTCGAAGTAATACGAACTCTATTCGATATCTAAGTAGACGGGGGGTAAATTCCAGGGCCTTGAAGCAGTGAATCCGAGGCTATTGAAGAAAAGGGGAGAAAGAAGAAAGAA
The DNA here is from genome assembly GCA_022578855.1 of Nemania serpens. Lineage (NCBI taxonomy): Eukaryota > Fungi > Ascomycota > Sordariomycetes > Xylariales > Xylariaceae > Nemania > Nemania serpens. Next base: position 753,496 of record MU396678.1, on the reverse strand, counting down.
AAGCTGTGATGCGAATTGACGTTGAGAACCTTGATGGGCTCCTTCGACGGCAGTAAACTTGTTTAGTGCGCGCACAGTCATCTAAGCTCTGCTGTGGAGAAGTACCTGTAGGTAGTAGATGTTTAAAATAAACAATTGTATTAGAACATTACCACTATTAAGGTTGTAGGTAGATAAGAGGATGTGTCAGTCATGTTGCCTCCCGTCTTTCTGTGCGAGTACCGTGGTTGTGTTGCCTGCGTCTCTTGCTGGTTGCGAGGTTTGAAGGAGGTAGAGGTAAGTACTTGAGTAAGTACATAGTGTGTCGTGGAGGGCTTTTCAGGTACACAGGTCCATGCAGAGCAGGCACGTGGGGTTGACCATCAAGGTTCTACTTGTAAGTTGTAGGTAGGTACTCGGTATATGTACCTCTACATGGTTTTAGGCCCACTCTTTGAAGCATGTTGCGACAAACTTGGCTAGAGCATTTCCGCCTTTTTCTCAGGCTCCACACTCTAAGGTATTGTCGGGACGCGAGGAATCATCCTTGATCTCCAAGCTGATAGTATACTTACCCGCCCAGACTTATTACGTCTCAGGGCTAAGCAGGAGTGGTACGGGTAGGTAGACTAGGTAGATAAGCCGACTTCAAGCTTCTTCTGCAAGCCTGGCTATATGTCATTTTCTCTTGTCTTTTTTGATGACAGAGTCAAATACTCTCCCCTGCTAACGATTGGTAATTACCTAGGGACGCGAGCCAGACTATGCGTTCCATCTTTCCATCTTCCATCTATGGACAACACCGCCAAGCCTAATGATCAGCTTGCCTTCTTAGCATGGCTCATCTTGGTAACGAACTCGCCAATGGCCAGTATCGTCTTGCCACTCATCAGCTCGAAAACAGGCACATCAGCAGAGAACTCCTTAGCGATCCAGTTACGGAGCTCCACCGCAACAAGGGAGTCGACTCCGTACAGGTGTAGAGGCTTGTCGCCGTCCACGTCTTCGGGTTGGATAGACAATGCGCGGGCAAGCTTCCGGGCCAGTGACTCGACGACAATCTTGGCCATCTCCTCGGCTGTCTCGGCCCGCCGAAACAACGCCATGGGACTGATCATGTTTGCCGCGCTGGTGCTGCTCGACGGAGCTCTAGCCTGGTTGAAATAAGCAAAGAATGATCGATGTAGGTGCTCGAGGGGCATGTCGTGCCCCTGGAGGATGAGTTCTGCCGGTGTGGCCATGCCCATGGTGATCTGGCTCTTGGCAGCACAGGCCGGCGAATAATACTCAGGCCCGCAAACGATGTTGAGAAGCGCGAGGAAATCCTCCTCCTCGATCCGAGCGGCGCCGAGGTACTTCTCAAAAGTCCTCTTAACGTGATTCTCTGCGACGACGCCGACGGTGCGCATAGCGCCTAGATCAAGAGAAACACCACGTTGGCCATGGTGCGCGCGGTACCGGGCCAGAGAATCCTGGAACGTGCAGCCTGCCGCGTAATTAGATTGTCCTGGATTTCCGCCTACCCCTGCTATGGAGGAGAGGAGGATGAAAAAGTCGAGGTCCTCGGGAAGCTGCTTGTGGAGGTTCCATGAGGTCTGGACTTTGGAGCGGATGGTAGTCTGCCACTGTTCGCTCGTCATATTCTCGAATACTGAATCTTGAAGAACCACTGCAACAGCGAATGTCAGTGTACACTTTCTTCAAACTGGACTATTCCAGTTCGAGCGCTTGGAGTGTTGAATAGAATAAGAGAAAGGGTTGAAGATACGTACTAGACGCATTAATGCACCCTCTAATCGGACGACTCTGCGACCCATGCTCTTCTATCAGCTGACGAAGGGAACTCTCCTCAGAGAGATCGCACTTGGGCGTAACGACGTCAACTCCCTGCTCGCTAAGTTCTTTGACAACTTCCTTTGCCTCCTTTGATGCTAAGCCCGACCGTGATGGCACAAGAAGATGCCTCGCACCCTTTGAAGCCATCCACCTGAGTGTTGCGCGCCCAACTCCACCCAAGCCTCCAGCGACGAGGTAGGTGGCGCTTCCATCAAAATGGCAGGTGCTCTGATGCTTGAGATATTTCTACCATCTGTTAGTTAAAAATAATCCTCCCGACTGAGATACATACTTGGACTTTAGCAGAGTGCTCGGTTCGAATTACAATACGACCCATCTGCTTCCCGCTCTGGAAATACCGGAACGCCTCCTCAATGGCTGACACAGAAAATATGTTCAGCGGCTTGGGACAATGAAGTGTCCCACGCTCAGTTAGGTCCATAGTCGTCTGAAACAACCTTCTGGCAAGTTCGACCCTTCGGAAGCAGATGTCGCGGAGATCAACAGCGGCGAAGGTCACGTTCTTGGCAAAGCTCGCCATCGGCAACGGTGAGTTGGCGTGTATATCGGCCTTCCCTATCTCGATGAATCGCCCGTATGGAGCGACGCATTCCCACGATGAGCGTAGGCCCTCGCCCACTAGCGAATTCAGCACTACATCCACTCCGTAGCCTCCGGTCACGCGCATTATGCCCTGGGCGAAGCTCAGGTCTCTGCTGTAGAAGATATTAGAGGCTGGTATCCCGTACTCGTCGATAAGTAGCTGCTTCTTGTGATCGTATCCCAACGTCGCATAGATCTCTGCCCCGACCATCTGTGCAACCTGAATAGCAACCTGGCCGGTCGCTCCGGACGCAGCATGGATAAGGACCTTCTCCCCCTTTTGCAGACGTGCTACCTCGATCAGAGAGTACCACGCGGTCATGCCGGGATTTATCACGCCACAAGCTTCCTCCAGCGAGAGGGAGTCAGGGACCCGGATTAGATCCGACTCGGTGGCACGCACGTATGTTCGCATGCACCCAAACTGAGAGGTGCATACGCGATCACCGGGACGGAACGCGGCGCATCGCGGACCGACTCGGCTTACGACGCCGGCGCAATCGGTACCGAATTCGTTCTCGTCCAGGCGGCCCAGCGCGCCAAATATGTCGCGAAAACCGAGTGCCCACGCCTTGACCTCGATCTCAACGTCCGCCGGGCCGAGCTCGACGTACTGATTGATATCTTCTACGAAACGCAGCGTGTCGAGAGATCCGCGCGTTCCGACGTCGAACTTCAGGGGTGGACCCGGGAGCCAGGGCTCATGTCTCGCCTGCGGGACGATGGACGCGCTGAGATCTGTGTCGAGGTCGACTTCTTGGACGAGACGACCCGTCATAATCTGTCCGTCGCGTACCATGTACTCACAATCTGGCGTGTCGGTCTTAAAGGCTAATTCAAATACTCGCGCAATATATTCGACCCAATCTGGAGCGTCGTTTTCAAATGAAAGGGAGATTAGTCTCTTGCCATCGTTCTCTGATCTCACTACGCGGAGAAATCCATCTTTGAGTGCGGTATAGGGGTAGGATTCCCGCGAGATGCTGGATGAGGTAAGCCAGAGCAACTGTCTGGATTGCTGCACCAGGTTTTGGATTTGCTGGAAGGTTTTATCCGACGGGTCGATCAACAGCGGCTTGCCGAGGTCAGCAAGAAGTACTACAGTATCAATCGGCGCTATCTTAGCATCCGCCGTCTGAGAGAGTGAAAGGATAACGGGACAGTCATCTGGTGAGTTGAATGCTCTGTCTCGTAGATCCGACGCCAGGCGGGTTTGGTCCTCGTTTCGGCCGTCTGTGACTATCAGCGTCCTCGCACCGCTAACTACTGGCTGCGGAAGTCTGTCAGCAGTGGATACAATAATGCTGACATAGTGTGCCCTCTCATCCTTATAATCCCGAATCACTAGGTCGTTACCAGAGAACCCATTCCCTCTCAATAAAGCATCCCATTCCGCCTCGGTAATGGTCGGGCACCAGGTCCGAGACTCCTCCTCGCCACACCACCACCCACGCAAGATTCCGAAACCAAAGCTGATCGTAAAGCAGTCCGGTGCTGTCGTCTCGAGGAAGACCAGCTGGCCGCCCGGTTTTAGCGCACGCCGGAGATTCTGGAGGGTAGCCGACAAGTTCCGGGTAGCGTGCAGCACGCTACCAGCTAAGATCATGTCACAGGTACCCGGTTCGAACCCCTGCGTCGTAATATCGCGCTCCAAGTCGAGAGTCTTGAAAGTCATGCGATCACGGTAATCTGAGAACCGCTCGCGGGCGCCATCGAAGTAGCCCGGCGAAATATCAGTGTATATATATTCACAGAACGCAGTGCCACCTGTACGAGCTTCTGTCCGTCGTAGGATAGAGAGGACCTCGCTTGTCCAGCCGCCCGTGCCAGCGCCAACTTCGAGAATCCGCTGGTCCGGCGTCTGGTGCGTCGCCAGCTGGATATAAGACACGAACTTGTGGTTGCATGTGCGCTGGAAGAACTCATCGTAGAGGTTCTGCGCCATGGGCGTCGAGAAAAGAAGCTCGAGAGCGTCCGTCTCGCCTCGAACGATGAGCTCGAGGGCCTGCGCTACTTCGATGAAGATTCTCCAGAATGGTCTGGCGGCTCGCAAGTTCTCGAGCTCTTCATTCAGAGCTTCGTTGCTGATCTCCTGCGCGGACTGGCCGGGACTTTTGTATAGCTGCCGCTCGATCCACGAAACGAAGTGCTTGATGTGTGGCTGCGTCTGGGGACCGACTATCTCCTGAAGGCGCGTCAGATTACGGCGGAGATACGCGCGCAGAGCATTCTCTAGTCGAGAGTTGAATTCGCTCGCAGCAGTCTCGTCATCTGAAAAGTTTTCTGCGTCGCAGAGTTCAGATAGTTCTGCTTTGCTAAGGAGCGACAAGTGCGGCTTCCAGTCCACGGAGTGAAGAAGCTTCTTCTGATCAGTGCTTACTGGTTCTTTATTTGCGACGGCCGTCATCTCGACATGTTTGGCATGGCAGAGTGTTGAAGAATCATCCGCCAGGACCGTGAAGGAAGACAAAACTGCAGTGGATGATATGTTGAGCGTGGACTGGGTTCGTATCCGTATGGATCCTGTCTGCGGACGCTGCCACCCTGTGGCGGATATCCAAGTGTCCCGCAGCCGATGTGGAATGAATGTGGCGAGCGTCTTTGACATGCCCTCTGATGGGGCCGTAGAAATCAATTGGAGGCACGTGTCTAACACAGCGGGATGGACCACTCCTTCATAGGCCTTAGACGGGTCGCTAACATCGACGCGTGCTATGCACAGGTCCCGTCCATCCCAGAAGATTTCCTCTGCGAGTGCAAATGTCTCTCCGTAGGTCAAGTTCTGTCTACCAAGCCCCTTGTAGAAGTCCTTTTTATCGATATGCCTCGTGCACGAGATCTGGGCCTGTTCATAGCTGCGTAAAAAGGTTTGCTCGGCAACGCGTGCCTCAAGCCCTCCATCGACCTCGGTAGAACCGGATGCCACGATAGCGTGTATTATGCCTTTAAAACATTCGTGCCAGTTACCATCGGTAAGGGTAAATATCACGACTTTGAATCGCAGAGAAGTCTTCTCGTACGCGTGTTGAATACTACGCAGCTGCGTTTGGATCTCGCTTTTCTCCCCCGTTTCCACGAATATCGGGTTCGGAAAGGTAGCTTCCTTAATAAGGTATCCTGATATCGTCTGCTCAACTGGGAGAGTCTGCTTGACGGCCTCCAAGGCTATGACAATTGTCCCTGCCGCTGGGAAAATAATTGCTCCGTCTACGACGTGATCTGCGATCCACGCCGTGTCTTCGACACTCAGCAGCCGCCGCCACCGCGGCTCCAGCGAATTCCAATCCGTCGACCGTACACCGAGAACGCTTCTCGGAGCCGACCCGCGTAGCCGCCAATCGCGGCTTAGCCGGCTCTCGTGCCAATATTTTCGCGAGTGATCAAAGGGGTACTGAGGTGTGTTCGTTAGCAACGAAGGTTTGTCTTGGCCGCCGGTGTGTTGGTTCACCAAAGTCACAGATACACGATAGCCACGGGTGAAAAGACGGCCAGCCACTTCCATCATTGTCTTCAAAGGCGGCTCGAATCTTGATATGACGGACGCATATCTAAATTCTTCTCCGTTCAATGCTTCACTCAAGGTCTCATTAACTGGTCGTCGCAATGCGCCATGCGGGCCGATCTCAATGTAGTCGGATATCGCCTTGATCCCGTCCAACTTCGGCGCCGCTTGTGCAAGGTACTGCAACGCATCGACGAAGCGCACAGGCGAAGTTAGATTGTCCACCCAATATTGGCCCGTCGAAACTTGGCTCGGGACAACTTTTCCCCCGGTGACTGATGATACCATCAATATCGCGTTGTCATCTGGTACTAACTCATCGATGAAAGCAAGAGAGGAAAGGTATTCGGCGGCTATTCGTTGCATCGTAGGAGTGTGATAGGGGATGCCCGTCTTCAGTTTCTGACAGAATATCCCATCGCTTTTTAAGTGATATTTGAGCTGGTCGATATCGGCTTCAGCCCCGGCCAGCGTGACATTTGAGGGGCTGTTCACACAAGCAACGTGAATTTCCACACCTGGCAGGGCCTTCCGCACGTATACAGAGACGTCTGCTTCTCGAAGATTCACGGACATCATGGCTCCAGGCTTACTTGATGCCACCAGCTGTGAGCTTAATCTACCTCTGTGATAGGCAATAATGCAGGCGGCTTCAAGTGAGAGAGCACCTATAGTATATGCGGCCGCGATCTCTCCTGACGAATGGCCGATGGCGGCTACGGGGATAATATTAAAACTCTTGAGTAAATCAACAAGAGCTATTTGAAGGGCAGTGCAAAGAGGTTGGCTGAACAGCGGTTGATTTATCCCTTCACCACTTTCAATTCTGTCTATTGCGTCGAGTCAGCCGGAATACTTGAATAACGTTACTGGATAGGGCGAACATCCTACTTACCGAAGAGAGACCAGTCGGCTCCTAAGCTTTGGAACACTTTGTTCGCTCTGCTCATAGCTGACGAGAAAACAGGATAATGGATCAGCTCCAACCCCATTTTAGCGTACTGAGCCCCCTGGCCGGTGAATACGAAGCTAATCTGTGTCTCTGAAGATGCGCGCACGCAATCTGATTTGAGCAGACCTAATGCTTCGGATGACAACTCAGCGTTTCCCACGGTGAACGATCGCCATGTCATGACACTCCGGCGTGCGGCGAGCGTGTAGGCCAGCTGTTGCAACCTGTCTGCCGAATACTGTACGTTCTCGTCGTAATACTTACCGTATTGCTGGATTACTCGTTTTAGAGCCGCCTCGTCTCGTGCGGAATACACGAGAAGTTGGTACTTATCAAGCATCCTTGACGATTCCAATGAAGCAGCGCCATTGGTTTTTGGTGTTTGGGCCAAACTACCTGGAACCGAGGAGAAATTTGGCGAGCATTCAGATGTATTCACGGTCCCGTTAAGAATCCCGTTCGATGGCATGGGTGTAGAAGCTGTATGTTCTGGCAGCTGTTCATTTTCCGTTAAGTGGCCGTTCTGACTGTATTCTTTAGTCGATCCATTCAAGCCCACTTCGCTCTTCATGTTGTATCGAGCCGATGGTGAGAACGGATGAACAGCCCGAAGGCCATTACTTAGGCTAAGAGCCTCTAGTGTATGGTATGCATCGTCTAGAATCACATGTCCATTTGAGCCTCCAAAGCCGAATGAGTTTACCGAGACTCTGCGGAGGCCACTAGTCGGCCAAGATGTGCAAGACGTAGGAACCTAATAGTTGCCGATTAGCGAGATATGTACGTGCGGAGTGAATCTCATACTTGGATATTGTTTCTCTTGGCGTTTATCTTGGGGTTGAACTTCTCAAAGAGTGGATTAGGTGGTATAAGCCCCTTTTCGAGCATCAAGATGCATTTGAGAATTCCTGCTAGGCCACTGCCACCTTCAAGATGCCCTATGTTGGCTTTGATTGAACCACTGTCTACTTGGTCAGCGACAAACCCATCAAATATTGCTACGAGAGGATAGGAGTACTTGCACATAAAGAGGTGCCCGGGGAGACCTGACGCTCCTAAAAACACTTCCGAGGGCTTTCATTTCAGTCGAGTCTCCGATTTGCGTTCCAGTTCCTTTAACAAAGCCATTTAGTTCGAATCTTCTCATCATTTTTCTTACTGTATAGGGGCTGGCTATTTACCGTGAGCCTCCACGTAACGTGTGGACTCGAAACCGAGGCCACAGCTCTTGTAGACCTGCCGGATGAGCTTCTCCTGGGAAGTGGCACTTGGTTGAGTGATCCCTGGCGTACGCCCATCTTGATTGGACCCGGTTGCCCGGATGACGGCACGTATCTGGTCGCCGTCCCTAATCGCTGTGGATAGTGTCTTGAGCACTAATACGATGATGCCCTCGCCTCTGCTATAGCCATTCGCACGATGGTCGAAGCTGTAACAGTACCCGTCTGGTGAGAGCATATTCAAATTCGAGAGATAGAGTGACAGCTCGGGATTCAAGAGCAAGCAAGATCCCGTAACGAGTGCCTGAGGGGAGATATTCAGTTAGCTTTGGGGTTCGGACGACGGTGGTTTCTGGCAACAATTCCTACCATAGAGCTCTGGCCGTTTCGGAGTGATTGGCACGCAAGGTCCGTAGCTATCATGCTTGAGGAGCAAGCTGTGTTCAGTTGGATGCTGGGGCCCTGGAGATCGAAGTACCAGCTTAACCTGTTGGCCATAATAGCGCCTGAGGTGCCCGTAGCAGTCATCGGTGGCGCTTGATCTGGATCCCTGGATATCTGTCGGAGGTAGTCGCTCTCCATGGACCCTGCAAATACGCCTGTCTGCGACCCCGCTACGCTCTCAACAGGGATACCGGCTACTTTGTGTCAGCGGGCCGTACAGAGGAAGCCGAAGATATTTACATACAATTTTCCAAAGCATGATACGCGGTTTCTAGCAGTATGCGCTGCTGCGGGTCCATTGAAGCAGCTTCTTTCGAGGAAATAGAGAAGAAGGGAGCGTCGAATGAAGTGGGATCCTCCCTGAGGAAATGCGCTCCCCTTGACGACAGCTATGTTCATTATGTCAATTGGAGTCGAGCGATCGTCTGTTTCGACGTAGGCATGGGATAGTACCGTGTTGTTGGCGTTACCATCTGACTGGAGAAACGCATCTGAGTTTACTCTCGACTGTGGCCATGCTGTCATCACGTTTCTGGCATTCTCAAGGATATCCCAGAGGCTTGGCTCATCTTCAACACCGTGTGGGAGCTTGAACGACTGACCGATAATAGCTATAGACTCCATGGTAGTCAGAGAGGAGACATACAACGAAAAAGGCAGAAGTGTTTCTTAATTTTGCTGAGTTGTCGACTGCTTGGTATTTCTGAAGAAGTCCTTAGTTGTACAGTGAATGGCTATATAGTATATATAATGTGGCAAGATTCTGAAAGCTTTCTCGGTGATATAAATCAGTAGTTAATATCTCAGTTGAGCAACTCGATAGGCAGACAGGTGGCTTCATTATTTATAAAACGTATATGATCGATAATCGACTTCATCAGACACCTAAAGAGGTAACCAGACAAGCTAGCGGCGTCGCAATGTAGATATCGCTCTCACGCCTTTATACACCTTGACTATAGAAATGACCATGTGGCTTGAGCCTGAATGATTAACTACTGGGTACCTGGCTTGCTGCTGCTCAAGCTATCAATAATAATAATAATAATAATAACTAGTTATATGAAATGCTATAAAATATAAGAGTATCTATATTTTATTTAACTGGCATTCGGCTCGCGCTATGAGACACCATGCTCTGTACTTTTATCTCAAGCATCTACTTCCGGCGTAGGGTCTAATTGTGCTGACATTATTGCACTATACATGTTTCTAACCATACTTGGTAGCATGGGAAATACACATGTTATAGATTAGCCTGTACGAGTGAGAGTTTCTAAGCGAGCCTGTTAATGAACTAGGGGACTGTTGAAACCCCGAATATGAGGTATACTTGTCGTTACAGATACGACCAACACCAACTGGGTGCTTTAAAAAAAAGGTAGGCGGGTTTGTCAAACATGACTGTAGCCCAAAGTCGTAGGATTCCGCAACAGAAAAAGGCCTCGAGGCGGACAAGACAAAACTAAGATATTCCCTTTTTGCACAATCGGCGGTGCACAGGTGGCGGAGGGTGAGTTGGGGCTCCCCCCTATTGGCTTGCCGAACGGAGGAATAGCGGAAACCAATTTAGGTCTATGCATAATACGGCAGCTGAGCCGACTTAGGTAGCAGTCTTCATCATTGGCTTTCTCATCATCCCGAGTGTTCGCGCCCATGGCTAACTAGTGTATTAGCTCCTCTCTCACATAATATTACTGCTCCGGAGCTCTACGCCTTGGAAGAGCGGGGAGGGTTCGCCGTGACGCGTAACCGCCTCTCTAATCTCGAGCGGCTGGAATGTGTAAAGCCCTTGCCCGCTGACGCAGAACATGTGAAAGGCCATGCAGGCCATTGGGGGCTGGTTCTAGTTGGTCGTGTACAGACGCAGACTCGCATTCTGGCCCCCAAGAGTCGGCGCCACGTAGTGCACACAAACATGCTCTGGATTTAGGTGATCATCTCGCCTGGTCCCGGCTATGAGGTTGATAGGGCTGTGCCACACTCTAGCATTTACAAGGCTGCAGGGTGTAAGACCGGCCAGAAAATGGCGTGTGCGGTCGATCTTTGAAGTAAGTACCTCGCGTATACACTACCCCATACGAAACTTGTTAGTTGGTACTGTATCTACTGACCTAGGTTGTAGTAGTGTATGTACATTATGCCGAGCAGGATTCAAGGTTGTGTGGAGACGAGAATCAGGGTCATCACTGGTTTAGGGGAGGGGAACCTACCCTGTTATAATACGGATACCGAGTAACCCCTCCCTCTAAGGCGGAGGTTCCCGTTTGCGGTAAGCTAAGACTTTTTACACCACTTCTAGACCAAGTATTCACTAGCGTGAGCGTCAGGTTCGACGAGATGAGGTATTTGATCGCTTGCCTACGACTCTATACTCGCAAGTCTAGTATAGGGTTTCGTGCTACCGTCCCGGACCAAGATTGGGAACATTCGGGATCGTTATTCTCACAGCTAACGGCTAACGTACAGGTAAGTTATACTATACCGAAACCTTTCAAGCCTTCGCGTCTCATCCATGCATACACTTCGCCAGCGGCCCTGGTCACTTTCTGCTGTGTCCTCCCCTGCTCAATGTCCATGACTTCCTCCGTCCACCTAAACACTTGGTCCACTAGAGTTGTCACCTGGGTCAGGGTGTTCTCCGCATGGAACGTAATCCTAAGGCGACTCTCGCCGGCGGGGACGATTGGTTGCTTGACCGGCAGGACGTAGAACGAACAGGATAAGAGATGGAGATATAGCCAATAGAGATATTTCTGCCGAGTCCAGACAGTGACAATGTGGGTAAGATATGGGCGCTCTTCCCAGCCAGCGGCTAGCGGTACAGATAGCAGACCTTGGCTTTGAGCTGATGGCCAGAGGGGGTGCGATGTTAAAGATTCAAAGAAGGTCCGAGCTAGGATCTGGACGTTTTCTTGACCCTGAATGGGTGACTACGTGTTAGCCTCAAATAGAAGATATAACAGTGTCAGCGACTTTGCCTACCTTGGTCGCCTCCGGAGTGCCTAGGAGTCTATGCCCTGCCCTGATGGCGGCAACGAACGGAAAAGGCAAAGACGTCGAATATATGCTGGGCCGCGAAAAGTTGACGATGGCGCTCTTGATGGTTTCGCTGCCGAGGATGATACCTAAACCATGATGAACAAGCATGTCTGTAGAAGTGAGTCAGGGTTGTATAATACCTCCGCAAGCACCCATTGCTTTCGAATAGGTATGCACTCGCACCGCGATCTCGGTCTCAAGGCCCAATTCGCAAACCAACCCGTACCCTTTGGGCCCAATAAGCCCGGTGCTGTGAGTCTCATCTACGACAAACTGTATATTTCCATGTCCTTGCGAAACTTCTTCCGCGACGTCGACAAGGTCAAGCAAGGGGCACACATCGCCTTCCATGCTGTAGATGGATTCCACTGCCACGATGATGGAGCGCCTGCCCTGTTTTATCAGCGGCTGGGAGTCTAGTATTGAAAGCAGCGTCTCGCGGAACGAATCGACGTCGTTGTGGTGAAACTGGGTTCGACGAATGGCGAGGCTACGCTCCATGCCCTCGTGTGTGCTAGCATGCACCAGGGCATCATAGACGATCGCATCCCCCGGCCGTGGGATCGCAGTCCAAACCATGACGTTGGCGTCAAACGCGGAACTCGTGATGAGGCCCGCCTCAGCCCCATGGGCGGCCGCGATCTCGGCTTCGGTCTCCTCGATGTATGGGTAGTTCCCCTCCATGACTCTCGAGCCACCGGCCGCGACGCTGAAATCAGGGTGGCGGCTCAGCTCGTCAAGGAAACGCGCGCGGATCAGGCCCGTCGTGTTCCAGGAGAGATAGTCGTTGGAGCAAAAGTCTACGGCATTATGGGTCTGCCAGTTGCTCTGGACGATGGAAAACAGGCTCTGCGTGGCCCGGCGCGCGTCTAGAGCCTCTTCAATGTTGCGATAGAAGGTCGGGTGGCTTTTCTTTCCTCCATCTCTGTCAACCCGTTGGGATCTAATATGTTTTACGAGTGCCCCGGCTTTGGAGAGCATCGGATTCTGAATGCCGTTCACGTCCATGGCATCGGATAGGTCGAAGCTAGGGACTGGGAGAAAAGGTGCGAGCCAAGCCAATGATGGAAGATGTCAGTCATACCAGTATGACGTTTTCTGTATATTAAAACACACCAGACACTGCGTAGATCGTATCATAGCACAGTCAGTACGCCACAGGTCAAGTCGTTAAGCGACGACCTTATGTAACGGAGCACTAAGAATAGAAAAGTAGGAGACCAGTCCCAGAATGTGTGGTGGAGCATCCAGAATCCTTCTAGACAAAGTATTGAAATGTCGGTAACCCTTAGTGAGCCATGTTGATAGGAGATGCTTATAGTGTGGCCATGATCCTGCAGTATGAACATTGGGCTGGGCGAAGTGGTGGTGTGACTGCATGGGGACTGCATGGGGTTGGTTTGGTGGAATAGCAGCATCGGGCATCGCCCAATCCCATATAGATAAACATTGATACTCACGCTTTTCATCAAATCTATTTTTCCGTACCTCTCGTATCGTGGCATATTCTCTCGATGTAATTGGAATAGCATACGCCGCCGAGAGTCGAAAGCCGGCCCTCATTCATTCCTCTGCCGCACCCCATCCGTCGCGATTCGAGCTCCAGACTTTCTCATGAATTCTTCCCTGTTGGATCAGCCCGCCCTGGACCCCCCTCCTGGCGTGGAGCCCGACTTCGTCCACACGGGCGGTTACCACAACTTTGGGTACGGCTTGATCATCGCCACATCCAGTGAGTGACTTCTGGAGTCATTTTCTTCCCTTTCTGGCAACTTCAGAGTTCCCGAAATCTCTCAAGAGTATATTTCGGGACTGTTTTTCGAGAGCATCAGAACTGCTTAAAAGACCAGTTACTGACCCCAATTGTTTTAGTCATCTCCGCAATAGCCGTTTTAGCACGGTTGGTGAGCAGTGCTAGCATGAGAAAGCTGCTCATCGAAGATGTACTGCTAGTCGCGGCATTGGTACGCATCAACCTCGCCAATAGCGAGGTTCCAACAGGGAAGACTAAATCATAGGCTGAACATTTGCAGGGAACCTTCGCGGGCAACCAGTACATCACATACGACCTCTCGATCTACCCAGGATTCTGGGCCCATCAATGGAATATTCCAAACAGCTTCTTGCCCCACTTCCTCTATGTGAGCATTACCCAAGGCCTTGGTCCCGGGGGTAGCGACCCGCCACCCGCGTCGCGAAGATTGTCATTGACCTTGTCAAGAATATTCATCTCGGCGCCGTCTTCTACGGCCCAACCTCGCTGCTGATCAAAGTATCGATTCTCGCCAATTGGCTCCGTATATTCGTGCCCAAGGGCACCCGCGGCCCGCTCTTCTGGATCCTTCATACGCTGATATGGACCAACGTCGTCTTCTACTTCATCACAACGGTCACTGAGATCGCGCGTTGCTACCCGCGCGAGAAGATATGGGATCCCTTCTTCGAAGGCGGGACCTGCACGATCAACGTCAACGACCAGAATGTGGCGACGAGCGTCATCAACTTTATTTCAGATAGCACAATCCTCGCGGCCCCTCAGTGGGTGATCTGGAAGCTCCAAATGTCACGAAGTAGGAAATGGGGTCTGTCGCTGCTCTTCGTGATTGGAATCGGGTTCGTACCATCTCTCTCCTGTGCGGGTAGCTAATATGCTAATGCCTTCGGGGCGCAAAGTGCTTGGGTGTTTGGTGTAGTCCGCTTGACGTACTTCATCAAGCTGCTCTCGTCCGAAGACGCGACTTTCCTCTTCTCGGGCATCGCCTTATGGACCATCTTGGAGGTAACGACGGGGTTTCTCATCATGGGGATCCCCGCCTTCCCGCGGGCGGCTAAGATGCTCCCCATGTCCGAATCCGTCTCTACATTTTTCCACTCGCTGTGGTCCAGGAGCGGGTTGAGCAACACGCAGATCTCGACCCCTCAGTGGCAGTTCTACAAGCCCAAGCCTCGAAAGCGACGCGGGCTTTGGGACATAAGCGAGATGGAGACGCATGACATGCTTTCCGTAGCGAGCACTGGCGTCAACAGTAACACTAACCAGATACATGCGGCGACTGGCGGGAATGAGAGCGATGATGCGACGAGGACGCACGACGACCCAATTAGAACGCAGACTGTCTAAGCTTGGCCTACGGAGGGTGGCTCTTCCAAACTTGTTTTATCATCCATAGCGTGTAATGCAATTGAAATGTGCGATGTGATCATCTGGGGATAGCGTTCAGAGTCATGCCCAGTCATAAGTGTGCTGCATCCGGGTGCTTCTCAGCCAACTTGGTCGATCTATAGGTATACGAGGGTCGCCTTAGCAAGTATCACAGCAGGTCAAGAGGGCCGACTGATAGGAATGCTGGAGATATGTAGGGGAGATGATAGCAGAAGAAGGCCAGGCCTGAAGACACCACGACGCGTGTATCACATTGGCTACCACGTCTTCTCCCTAAACCACTTTCGTGCTGACTGTCGACACAGACAGAATCAACGCCCCAGAGACACATGCATATAGCTGAATAAAATCAACCACAGATTACGTGAGACTTTCGGGGTCTCACACCCTTCCAGTGGTCCGGATCAGTGCTGTGATGAAACGTCGGCGACGCAGGCAAAGTATTCAGGATGGTTACATTTTGGAGTACAATGTAGACCAGGATAATAAGAAAAAGTACGCTATAATAAACGAGCCCAGATAGGTCAGGCACCTTCAATTGATACGGAGGGCACCCCTCCACCTATTTTTGCTGCTGTTTTTCGCAAGAGAAGTACTACCTACATACAAAATAGTCAAATACAGGCCAAGAAATGCTTCAAATAAAAAATAAAAAAGAGCAATAGAATATAGGGCATGTTATACATATAAAAATGACGATAAGGTAAAATTAACTATTAATTGTTGTATGCTGTAGGAGGTGTCTGGTATACTAAGTACTTCTTTGAAATTATATCCACTCTCTCTTGTGACTATACCAAAATAGGGTTAAATGTGGAGGGATAAGTGGGGGAGGTGCCCTCCGTATTAGTTTAAGGTGCCCAACCTATCTGGGCTCCTTCGTACCCTACCTCCAGTTTCTCGGCTTTTTTCAGCTCCCAGACCCGTTTCTTTGCATTGCCCTAGGGTACCTAGTATGCAGAACGCTAGGAAAAGCAAAGCACCTAAGATCATTGTGCCTAACCCGGTTAGTACCAGGTAAGATGCCTATATGTTTGTAAGTGCCTCTATAATTACCTAATATTAACTTAAGGTATAGTCTAGTAGGTACTTCGTATTTTATGCAAAGAAGGTAGGATGAGTGCTGCTCCAACATGATTTGACACATCTGGCTCTAGGTAGGTAGGTGCCATCCGTCCAACTTCCCGTCCAATCTGTGTATCAACCAAATTTCGAAGTTGTACCTACCTTAGGCTGTGACATATCTAGGTGGTTACCAATTATTAAGTGCCGGTACTAGTAGGTACATATTCCATACAGTCACTTCCAACATTAGCTTACGCCTTACCTTACTACCTACATGTATGTAGGTTCCTCTAGGTAGGCATTGGATGGCCCGCTGGCTTACATGACGGGGAGTATACATCATTATAGGTGCAGGTAACATACCTCCCTGCAACCCATTCCCCCTTTGTTTCTTTCACGACATGTCATCTTCGCCAGGTACTACGTAACCTACGTAGATTTCCCAGCACACAAACACGCAGACAACTCTAATTATCTGCCTAAAAGTTCTACTCGTTACCACCTAGCATTTACCATTATCATCCCAACATGGTCAGTCGAGCGAGATATAGAATCATCGAGCCTTGATAGCTAGATCTGTAGCAAGATCTGTAGCAATATCCGTAGCACGACCAGAAGCTGCTGCCTGCTAGGAACGAGGAACGTGTATTCTCCATGTTGGGCCGCCTCCTTGGTTGGGGAGGCACATACGGCGATGGGGGTGCCAGGATCATTCGCACCATGGGTTGCCAGTAGGTCCCTCCTCTCCGTGACCTCTCCTGGTGCGCAGTCTGACGGCGCAAGCACAGCGAGGGCTATCAGACGGCAATGCACACTCTCGACCAGTATCGAGGGACTATCGTAGCATGTCGTTATTCATTGCCGCGTAGTCTCACCAGCTCAGACGCCCTCGCAACTCTCCAGAGCAAAATATACAATGCCCTAGCTCATATCGTCCTCGCCCAACCTCATCTACAGACCGGTTTGGTGGGTGAAAACTCCGCAAGCCCCGCATTTATTCGTCTTGACCAACTTGACCTCTCTCGTCATGTTTTCTGGATATTGTGTCGTGACATTCGCCATCTCGGGGAGCAGTATCGAGAGACGTTGGAGTCCGAGCTTGATTCCCGATACAGCAGTCTAGCGACACAGCCAGGCTGGAGGGTCCTCGTATTAATAGAGGCTGACGCAGAGTCCATTGAGCTGTTGTACGTCTGGAACCATCCACACCACGACGGGATGAGTGGCAAGATCTTTCACGAGCAGCTGCTGCGAAGTTTACACGGAGGGTCCATCAATGGCACAGAACCCCCCATGCCTCATTTCCACCCAGATTCGACAAGCTGGGTCCTCGACCTTCCAGACTCCTCGGCTATACTGCCGCCACCCCCCGAGATTCTGTCTTCGTGGCCGATATCTCCGTCATTTTTCCTGAACTTTCTCTGGAAGGAACTGAAACCGTACTGGCTATTCCCAGGTACCGCTCACGCGACTTGGGCCCCAGTGCATCTGACCCCTTTTAAGACACAAATCCGAACGTTTGTCGTCAACAGTGACATTGTTACCAAGCTGGTAGATGTGTGTCACCAGCACGATACGACTATTACAGGGCTTTTCCATGCGCTCGTCCTGGCCTCGCTCGCACCAAAGCTCGGGGACATGAAAGGGTTTGCTAGCAGGACGCCCTACAATTTGCGCCCCATCCTACTCTCAAAGACTGCCAAGTACCCCTGGATAGAGCCAAAAGATTCTATGTGTAATTATGTTTCGGTTATGGATCACGAATTCGACACACCAGTAGTTACCCAGATCCGGTCCGAGTTTCCGAACAAGGCGACGGGTGTGAGCTTGTCTCCTCGCCTTCTGGATATAGTCTGGTCTGTAGCTGCTCGGATTCGACAAGAAATAAGAGCTAGGCTGGACTCGGGCGTAAGAAACGACGTGCTCCCCATCATGCGGCTCGTTCATGACTGGCGATCTCAGCAGGAGAGCGAAGCGCGGAAGCCGCGTTACCTGTCGTGGCTCGTGACTAACCTCGGCGTGCTCGACGGAGGACGGTCCGAAAAGCAACAAGATCCAGAACGGTGGGCCATTCGGACAGCGGATCTCCTCCTGAGTGCAGAGGTGCCTTCTGCGGCCTTGTCAGTCTCTATCATGACTGTCAAGGACGAACAAATGTGCGTCACGTGTAGCTGGCAGGCTTGTGTAGCCGAAGAGAGCCTTGTAGAACATTTAATGGACGACTTGAAGCGGTGGGTATATGAGATTGCATCCTAGTCGCCACCTATCTAATACCTCTTAATGCTACCCGAGGATCTTACGCGTCGCTAGCAGCTTACGTTTTCATTTTACTCCTTTTCGAGTTTCGGCCCTAAAAAGCCATGTATCTATACTCTTGGAAAACAGCTATGTGAAGAGACGTTTGTTTATAGATTAGTTGGGCCTAATGTCGATACTATCTAGACTTCTATCTCAAGATCTCTAAAACTCATCATCCCACATTAAGCCAAAACGTGAAATATGCTGACTCGACCTTCACGATAATGACCTTAGGGAAATACCCATCTCCAGCATGCGTTCTTCACCTATTCATAGCATACCTCTCAACCTGATACGACTCTATCGATATCATAGCACGGGAACGCCAGTTGTACCTGCTTGGACGACGTAAGAGATGACACGGTGGGCTAACTATGAGTGGCTTCTTTAAGCTCTCTTCATATTTATTTATGCTTATGAACCCTTGCAGGTTATCCCCGGTCCGAAAACGCGCATGCAAGGTGTGTGTGCATGCATATGAGGCATTGAGGACTAGACCAATGCTGGAGTGGGGAGCAGAGGCACCAAACATAGAAAAACGCGGGCTACAGTAACGCCTGGCAGCCAACCAGCGCCATCGACGCCTAGATGATATCGTTTGGGGTAACATTCGACTAAATTCATCCTTATGGGTATCCACCGTCACAGCGACGCTGATGAGTCGCACGGGAGACCGCCATTGTCGGTACACTTAACCCGCAAATGCTGGCGGTAATACTTTGTAACACCTCTGCTATTCTCGGAGATGACGGAGACTTGGAGCTCTTGGGGGCTCGAAGAGGTAGGCTGAGCCGATATGTCACATAACATCCACCCTGCGAGTGAGTACACGTTATGTAGGTGGTAAGTATTTCTGTATCAGAGAGGGCGTTCAGATTAACTCTGTGACTTCGACGCGAGGGGCTTTCTACTAGATTGTATCCCTGGGAAAGGATCATTATACAAGGCTGGCATGTGGAGAATTCCTATACCTGCAGAGTACTTTTTCTCGGCATATATCTGACCCTCATCGAATGCATCGTTTCTTTATGCCTGGTCTTCATTATCAGTGCTACCTCGCCTCTGTGCCCTGCAGCTTACATGATGGGTCGTAGTAGACCCTACCTACTGACGGATCGTTTGGAATACCATATACCCCGGTACGTCTAGGACGCAATCCCCCAATTCAGTCGTAAAATGAATCTGAGCATACATACCTACGACTCGACTTAGTCGACAATTCATCCTTGTTCTCATCAGGGTGCAACGGTCATCATGTTACATTTGTTAGCCCCTTGAACACATCATTTTCACATCCGCCAGACTCACTCCATCCTTCGCTCTCTTATTTCCCCCCTTTCCCCTATTCCTTCCTATTCTCCCCTCGCGTTCGCATTAGCTGTCGAAGACAGGTCGACATGCTCCAATACTTGCTTGCCTTTTACACATCTGTCGTGGCATTACTGTTCGTCATAGTTGGAGGTGCGATCCTCTACTGCGCCATTGCATATATCCTCCACGTAATCGGTCGCCCATAGAAGTGATGGGGCCCGGTATCTATGATATTACATCGCCACTTTGAGTCTACAAACGCGTGTTTTGACTGCGGATCGTCGATTACAGAAGGACCATCGTGGGCCTAGGTGCTAAAGTCATGTTTACAGGCCTTGACGTATGTACTGGTAATTTGCATTGCACTTGGACAATGTATTGAACTGAACATCGTTAGTTTGAGGGCTTGGGCCACGGAAGACCGAATACTTTAAGCTCTACGTTTTTCCCCCGTGGAGCGGTTATATATCTATGCTATTCAGCTTAACGGCAATCACAGAAGCTTGCGCTTAAGAGTAGCATTAATAAACTGCCACGTTATAACTCGGCGCCGCTTTATCGGCCAATATTGAAGCAATTAATTGGTCTTGTATACCTAGAATTCATCCTGTAATGATTATATTTATCGCCTCTGTATAGATACCCGTTCCTGCATTTTCATCCGCCTAGACTTCAGGTATTACTATAATAACAGGTCGATATTCTTGGACCTATTGGTGCTGTGAAATTATTCCTTCGAGCAACCAAAAACAGAGCGGCCCCCTTGGCCGGTGTGAGTGGAGTTCCGGCTATATGTGGAAGCGACCCGAGCACCAACAAGTAGGTAAGTAGCATGTTGTATACACAGCGTACCCCTTTACCTAAAATACCTTTATCACACCAATCCGGGGCTGATATACGCATCTAATCATGGGGCGAGCAAGGGATATTGCATGAGAGCTTGGCAGAGGGCTGATGCAGGCGAAATACGACGTAACATCGAAACCTTCTTTACCGAAACTTCTCGATAACAAATCAGTCTTCGTTAATGAAGACACCACCTGCGCTTGCTTATTGCTTATGCATATGTGGGCAGTATCTAGGATCTAGGTACTGGATAGATATACAACTCTCGATATTGAAGGCCGTCGATCGAAGAGGCGACGGTTAGAAACCAATAGAGACGAGCTGGACAACTAGAAGGGGGTAAGGTAACTCAAGGCTGTAGAAGGACCCATGGGGGCCACATTCTCGAAAAATGAATTTCCGGTGGAAGGGAGGGTATGTCATACACCACCTACCTATCTAAACCTCCCCCCGTGAATTGGAGCTCTCGAAGCTGACCTTTAGGCGAAAAGACAGTCGTTATCACCGGCGGCTCAAGCGGCATGGGCCTTGCGGTCGGCCGCAAGCTCGCCGAAATGGGGGCGAACATAGCCATCGTTGCGCGGGACCAGGACAAGCTGGCCAGAGCCATAGGGCAGATACAGGTTCGCTCTATCACGTGAATACTTACCTACTTCTCACCCCTGACACACGTATGATTCTTTACAGAAACGCGCACGTGATCCTGAAACCCAACGTTTTCATCATATCAGCGCCGACTTGATGATTGGGCCAGAGTCAGTGAGGGTCGTCGACGAGGTCACGTCATGGAACGCCGGAAAGCCCCCGGATGTCGTGTGGTGCTGCGCCGGCGCGCCGCATCCCGCACTCTTCGTCGAGACGCCGTTGTCAGAGTTCACGTCGCAGATGGAGAGCAATTACTTCACGAGCCTGTACATGGCCCACGCGACGCTGAGCCGCTGGCTGAAGGTAGCAACACCAACACAAACACCAGCAGCAGCAGCAGCAAAACGCCCAGCGGACACTGTTACCGCGACGAAACCTAACAACTCGAAGCCGCCGGCGCGGCACATCATATTCACGGCCTCGTTCCTCGCCTTCTATAGCTTCGCCGGCTACTCCCCCTACAGCCCGTGCAAGGCAGCCCTGCGCGCGCTATCGGACAACCTCTCGCAAGAGATGAATCTCTACAACGCCGCCAACCCGACTGAGCCGGCGGTCAGAGTGCACACGGTGTTCCCCTCGGGCATCCACGGGCCGTCCTTCGACCTCGAGAACCGCATGAAGTGCGACTTGACCAAGGTCCTCGAGAGCACCGACGGCGGCCAGGCGGCCGAGGTGGTCGCCGCGAAGAGCATCCGAGGGCTCGAGGCGGGAGAAGAGCTCGTCACGACCGAGTTCCTGTCGTACATGGTCAAGCGCGGCATGCTGGGGGGCAGTGTCAGGGGAGGCGTGCTGAGGGCGCTGTGGGACTGGGTGCTGGCGTCCCTCATGGGCGTCATCATGATCTTCGTCCGGGATGACATGGACCGGAAGACGCGGGCCTGGGGCCGTCGATATGGCGCCTCGGGATACAAGGAACATGGCAAGCGGGCCTGAATCCGAAGAATTAAACATCGTGCTCCTTTTTTGGACGTATCCCTATTTTGTACTAAGGATGGGCTTCCTATTTTTATTTTTAATACACATAGACGGGAGGATAATCCTTCAAATATAATATGTTGATTGTAGCGACTAATTATAGGTATGGTACTAAGTGTGAATAAGTGTATTATTCGGGCTTCAGAATATTTGACTGTGGTATGCGAGGAGAGAGTTGTAAAGCAGCCGGCTTTTTGATAAGGGGGCGAAAGCTACTAAAAGTACCTAACAAAGTGGGTAAGTACATGTCTAACCAGATGGGTATGTACCTCTAAAGTATGGACCAATTCCACTATTCCCTCAGGTATGCTGAAAATGTAGGTACTAACTTTAGGGAGCTATACTATGTACCTACATCTTAGGCCGTTTCAATGCTGGTCGATTTTAGGTAAGTATTTATTTCATCTCTTACGGTTGAGTGATAGTAGAAAGCCACGGCAAACACCTAAGAACTACAAACATAAGAAGTAGGTATAAAGCATTAGGTACCCTCAGTCCAATAGCATCACCCACCTTGTGCATCAGCACCGCCTCATCTTGTATAACAGCCTTATTTGCGCTCAGCCGCATACCTTTGACATAACCCGAAACAAGCCGTCACTCCCTTTTCTCTGTCCGTCTAACAGCTCAACCCCGTCACCGGCTACCTTCGTCATCCTACTCATCTCACACTCATCCTTTGCGCGCATGCTGTTGAATGCGCCCCTCTAGCCGGATATCTAAATCAGCCACATATTGAGCCTCACTCAACACATTCCCGACCCCACTACCTATTGCGCGATACCCCCTTAGGGTGCCTGGAGACTCATAGTTTGCGAAGAGCAAGAGCAAGAAACGCGCCCTTCGCAAGAAAGGATGGGCAACATATGCGGCAAGTCCGATAGCGAGGCCTTCTCCCAGCCGGGCCGTGTCCTGGGATCTGCGCCGCCGCAACCGCAGCGCGCCTCCGTGCCGGCGCATGTTGGGGGGCCGCCGCGGACTTTGGGCGGTGACTCCCCGTCCGCTCAGGCGAGCGGCGGGGACGCTGACGACGCTCGGAGACGAGCCGCCGAGGCAGCAGAGGTATGTGCTACCACCTAGCTACCCACCTAACTTCAGCGCTTGGCCTCGTATCACCTTTGGCTGATCATGCCATTCTCATGATTGCTGTTTTCCTTGTCTACTGTTCGTTGTCTTGCGCGTTCTGTCATCCCTTTTCCCGTGTCGTGATTGCCTTGTGCAAACATGGATGTGGTAATTTTGAGAATCTCATCTAAATGAATCAATGAATAATACAGGCGAGAGCACAAGCCGCATCGGCAAAGTCTTCGGGAAAGCTCGGCGCCCAGCTGGCGGCCCAGAAAAAACAGACCCGGAATGATACGCTTCAGGAGATCAGCAGCAACGAGAGGCGGCAACGGGATGCCGACGAAGCGGCACAAGCGAGAGCCCATCATTAGATCACGACGGCGGCGGGGATATGTATCAACATAGATAGCAATGGTGGCGGCAACTATTTTCCTCGGCATGTTTTTCTGAAAGAGATGCACGAATTACTACGTAAACTCTTCGTATCTACTTATGAGTGTGAGTAAGGATACAAAATATGCGTTAACAACCTAGCAATATTGAAGTCCAACACCGACCTCTGCCTATCAAGCATAACATAGCTAGAGAAATTTACTACCAATATAAATGCATAGCCTCGATATACGCCGTTTGTGTTTCCTTATACACATGTGCCTGAAACCGTACAAACCCACATGGCCTATCCTCCTTACCCTCTCTCGGGCTGATCTGATCTACACATGGCTCTACTTAGCATATGAACGGGATAAGGTTTGTGCTAAGTGACGGTATATCTTCCACCAATTGGAGCCCGGCTGTCGGCGTCGGCCGCCGCTATGGTTCCCTCTTTCAGGAGACGGGTCAGCTCGGCCATGGCATTAGCCACAACAAGCTCTGTATCACCTTCTACGAGAATGTAGAGTTTTGGTTCTTGGCCGGGCTGAACCTCCTTGCCGGGAGGGTAAAAGTTGCCCTTGGTTGTGATCGAGGTGCCGGTGGCTTCTAAGATTTTGGCTACGTTGGTTCGATTAGTGACGGCCCAGCGTGCCTTCTGAGGGAAATCATTGATCTCGAGCGTGGCGTGGAACGCGCCGGCATCAGGGCCTTTGTTGTCAACCGGTTGACCTGGCCGAAGCTGACCGGTACGACCCAAACGAGCGTTGATAGCATTGATGGCCGATGATACCTTATCCAAGGGGTTATTGCCCCCGGTAGATGATGGTACGGGTTCTTCGCGCTTATGAATGACGAACTTGGGCTCAAGATCAACCTTAGGTGCTGCATCGCGGCTAATGATGCCAGAGGATGCGATTTGAATAGCTGCGGCAGCTTTGTCACTCTTCTTGTCATCGGTAGCTTTCTCCTCTTTATTATCTTCCTCGTCCTCGCCTTCCGCCCGATGGGTTTTCCGCTCACGAAGACGCGTAGCTTCTCTTTCCTGATCGAGACGCTCTAGACCCTTACCTCCGAAGCCAGATTGGTCCTTGGCCTTGCCAGACTTCACCTTTTCTCTGAAAGCCTTACGCATTTCTTCTAATTGATCTGGGACTGGCTGGCCGCTCTGCTCAAGAGCTTTTGAGATTCCTGGGGCGCAGTTTTCTTGCTCCGATGTGATGAAGGTCACGGCTGTTCCTTTATTTCCGGCGCGTCCAGTGCGACCGGCCCTATGCACGTAATCCTCGAGATGGTTGGGTGCATCATAATTGACTACGAGCTTCAATTGCTTGACATCCAACCCGCGAGCGGCTACTGATGTCGCAATCAATATGGGGAGAGCGCCGGCTTTAAAGTCTTGGATAGTCGAATCTCGGTCGATCTGGTCTTTGCCACCATGGATAGACATGCAGGGGTAACCTTTTCGTAAGAGCTCCTTAAGGAGATCGTCTGCCTTTTCTTGTCGCTCAACAAATATTAAGGTTCGAGCGTCCTCATCTTTATCATAAAGCTCCCCAAGTAGCTCTAGAAGGCGAAGGAATTTGGTGTTTTCCTCACGAATTTCAATTATTTGGGTAATTTCAGGGGCCACAACGCTTTTGCCTCCGACAGTTATCTCAACAGGATTGTTCAAGACTTTCTTGGCGAGGGAGTCCATTATACGAGGCATTGTGGCCGAAAATAAAATGGTTTGCCGATCCGGCCTCATGTTGGCGAATATTTTCATAACTTGCGGTTCAAAACCCATGTCGAACATCCTGTCGGCCTCGTCAAGGACTACGTAGGTAACTCTCTTCAGGTTTGTGACTCGTCCTTGGTTGGCTGCTAGGAGATCAATCATTCGGCCCGGAGTACAGACAATGATCTCGGCGCCTCTTTTTAACTCTGCAATATGGTCCTTAATAGGTGCGCCGCCGTACGCACAAACAGCCCTAAGGTTCATCGACTTAAGAAAAGGTTTGCAATCACGATGGATTTGGGTTGCCAACTCGCGAGTGGGGGTCATAATCAGCCCTATGGGGCCTTCGTTCTCTTTCAAGGGCGATTGGTCTTTTATATGCCTGAACATGGGCAACAAGAACGCAAGTGTCTTCCCTGACCCGGTCTTCGCAACACCAATCACATCTCGGCCGGACATGATGGCAGGAAATGCCTGCATCTGGATAGGCGTGGGCTTCTCAAAGCCTAGGCTGCCAACTACATCAAGGGTCTTCCGTGAAAGCGCACATTGTGACCATTTCTGAACGGGTTTCGGCATATCTTTCCCTGAGACTTTGATACCATCTAGCTCGAGACGCAAATCAATAAGCTCGGCTTCAGTCATTTCGGATAACTCTGAAGGCTCAACCCAGAAATTCTTCCGGATTGGTTGTAGATCAAGCTTATCGTAGTCATGGGTTGGAATATCTTTCTTCTTGCGTGCTTTTGCAGCAAGGGCTAAGAACGAATTGGGATCGGCGTTTTCCTTACGGAAGTCGTAGTCGTCGTCGCTGAAATATGCTTCTGGTTCTTGTGGACCTTTAGCTGAATCTTTTTTCGGCTGAAGAGCAGGCTTTACTTTTGGCTTGGTTTCCAGATCGTTCATGAAAGCGTCAAGTGGATCAACCTCCTCTGCATTATCGACTTCCATCGCATCACTAGTCGCTCCGTCGTCTGCAGCACCATCATCATGAAGAGCGGTTTCCACTTCTACCGTGTCAATTTGCATTTCTGTATCGTTCTGAGCAATCTCTTGTGCGATACGCTCTTCTCTCCTTTCTTGTGCGGCTCGAGCAGCGGCGGCCTCTTCTTCCTCGTCGCCGGCAAAATTATCAGCGTCAATATCGTCATCCTCATCTTGATTGTCGTAGGGCGTGTCATCGACATCGGCAAGGGGCAAGGATGGTAGCTTCGCAAGTTTGCGGTCTGATGTTTCTTCTTCGTCGAGTATTAATTTTCGTTTTTGAGGCACTTTGTCGACATCTAAACTCTGTTTGTGAAAGCCGAACCCGCTTGTCTTAGCCTGCGGAAGAGCCGAAGCTACGGACTCGTTGTTAGCCGGCGAATTCAACAGATAATATTGAGTCAGCTCACCACCTATGGTCTTCTTTGCGGAAGGCACTTTTGCAGATAATGGTTTCGTAGATGGAGCACCTGGGATAATCCCTAGCTTTCCTGCTGCGCTTGTGACCTGCAATTTCGAAGCCGATTTCTTGGCAATCGCCTTAGGGTCAAATTTGCCTGCATATTGTGCTGTGGAAGACGTTGGCCGTATGTCAGCAGGCGATGCTGGAGCTGGAGAAATGCCGGTTGGTGCCACCTCAGACGATGTGCCGTTGGCTTTCTCATCCATCTCAGCGAGAAGTTTCCGGGTAGCACCCGGCGTTCCTTCCTTCTGCTTTTCCTTATCCTCATGCCTCTTTTTCCACGCTGCAAGCCTAGCGAGTCGTTCGGCTTTTTTACCGGCCTCGGTTTGGGAGGCGGATGGCGTTGGTGCCTGGTCGACCTGGGCGGATATTGGCCTTGGGGCACTGCTATCGACTTGGCCACGGTCACGGCTGTCGCCTCGTCTGCTGCGGGCCGAGGAGTCAGCGGTACCTTCGCGTCCCCTACCTCGGTCACGGGACTCGTCTCGCCTGCTTCGGTACTCTCTGTCTCCATCACGATCGCGACTCCTCCGCCGTCGATTGTCGAGAGACCGGTCTTGATCCCGGTCCCCAGCTCGGTCACGCGACCGTCTACGATCCCTTCCTCCTCCCCGGTAGTGATTATCGTCTCGGCGGTCTATGGAACGCTCGCGGCGGCGATGGTCTCGATCCCGATCCCGATCCCGATCCCGATCACGGTCCCGCTCGCGATGTCGGCGCTGTGTATATGGATTGTCAGACGAGTGTTGTGATTGTATGCATGATCTGTGCGGCCTTACATCATTGGGGCTTCGAGAGCGGCTCCGACGCCTCTGATCGCGAGTGTAATCGCGGCGGTCGCGGTCGCGGTCTCGGTCCCTTCTGTCATCATCTCTGCGACTTCTTTTTGAAGAGTGCTGGCTGCCTGCTGGAGTTGGTGAGCGAGAGTCTCTGAGCCGAGCCATGGTTACGGTGGTAGTGCGGCTCGATCGCACTACTATGGTGAGAGCTACCAGAGAACTCGAAACACAGACTTAGAGATCTAAGTCGATGGGACTGACTCCGAATCAGCGCACTTGAGGGATGTTGAAAATGGAGTCGTGGAACCGACGTCTGACAGATGGTGAACTTGTTTAGACGAAATACTACCAAACCTTCCCATCAGCAATGAAAAGGTGACTTTAGCATTTATGACTACCGCCAAGTGGCATAGGGCCTGGCAGTACCGAGCTTGCAGGTGGCAGCGCTGATGGCTTGAGGCCAGGGCCCCATATAAATCATGACTCGCTGTGATATCCGTATCGGGCAAGGTCTTGACGACATTAAGATGGGGCTAGGCGGTCAGGCAGGTACACGGTACAAACAATTGGGGAAAGAATACCTTGTACCGCATTCCAATGCGAATGTCCAGGCGCACGAAGGAAAGTACCCACCGGCACTGTCGCGTGTGAAATGCAGAATCTTGACCTAGTGCAGTTACTTACTACCTACCTACCTACTTCGTAGTAGGTAACCTGATCCGTCCTCTGCCAACCACACAATTTGGTCCATATTGCCCATCCAAACGCCTTTCGTGTCAGCGCGGCAGACACACTTCTCCCTCGGGTTTGTTGCGTGGTAATTGGCCCTTCCCCAATTGACACAATTGTCCGTCATGCTGCTCTTCATTAGTCGCTCTGCGACTCGGCGACTGGCCTCGACTGCGCTCGCTACGTCAGCAGCTCGTTCGGCTGTCTTTCGAGTAACCGCAGGCTCACGACTTGGGGCTCAGTCCATCTATGGACGCTACCCTCAGGCTATTCGAGGGCTTGCCACCACAGGCCGGCCAAAGAAAACCTCTGCGTCTAAAGCCGTAGCGAGCACCAAGGCTAAGAAGCCGGCAAAGAAGACAACCACCACGAAAACCAAAGCCAAAGCGACAGCGAAGCCTAAGTCCAGGGCCACTGCCACTGCCACTGCCCGGGCCAAGGCTAAGGCCAAGGTTAAGGCCAAGCCAAAGCCAAAACCAACGCAGAGGAGGGCCAGAAAACCGCTATCGGAAGAAGCAAAGGCAACTCTCGAACGCCGAACGTTGAAGCGGGCCGCCTTGTTCGCGGAGCCTAAGCTTCTGGCAACGCAGCCATGGCAACTTTACGTCTTCGAGAAGCTCCATGGCAAGAAGACTGGCCAAAGTATAACTCACCAGATGGCCATTTTGAGCCAAGAGTTCAAAGCACTTCCACCCGCCGAACTCCAGGTTTGTCACCTATCAACATTACCGTAGTGCCAGGGACGCCATACTAATAATCCACCCAGCGACTTGAATCCGTGACCAAGGAGAACAAATTGACCAATGCCGCCACGTACAAGTCCTGGGTCGAGTCCCACCCTCCACAGGAAGTATACAATGCCAACCTGGCTCGAAAAAATTTGAAGAGGAAGTATAATATGCCTAAGGGCACTCTGAAACTTATCCACGACGAGCGTGTACCCAAGAGACCGTCAACCGCCTATGCTAGGTTCACTAAGGCCCGATGGGCATCTGGAGAGTTCGCCGGCGTACCTGAGTCCATGCACCAGGTGGCGGGGAGAATTGCACGCGAGTGGAAGAGCCTTAGCGCGGCGGAACGTCGGGTATGTCAACGCTGTTCTCCCATTTGTGTCGCGCAACTAATCATCTCCCAGCCGTATGAAGATCTCGCGCAAGCGCAATTTGACGCGTATGAGAAGGCGACAAGCGCAGTCATCGTTCGCAGAAGACCCAAACAGGCAAACCCCGCATGACCTTGATTTTTTGTACACGCAACCGCGGCGTTATAGTCATAGGTGGCGGACATTGACCGTGAGAAATGGATGCTGCTGGCCAAAAAGAAATGGCAATGGCACTAGTATTTGGAGCCATCATCTTTCATTTGTCTGCTCACAACCCTGAGCGAACGATCGTCTTCGTGTAGCTAGGGTTTGTATCGTTCCTGACCTTTCAATTGTAAGAGATGAAGTCTAGTCACCGGCTGGGCTATGAGAATGACGGAAATGGTGCCTGTATTAATTGCTATCAATTCACTTTTGCGTGGTAATTCAAATATTCGAGTTAGTCTCTCATTCTACAGACCTGGAGCTCTATGATAAATGGCTTGCCGCGGCTCCAGCGAATCCCATGCTATAGAAAGTGCCTTCCATTTTATCTCTACGAGTGATGTCTCGAGCCCATCACAACCACCTTTGTCCCCGCTGCATCTATCCAAGCACCCCCCCTAAACACGACCTCACGCTGGCTTGCCATCCATAAAACGTAGTAGATATGTGCTACCACCGATCCCCAGCAGTATACCCGCAACTCCCCAAAGGTAGGATCCCTTTTGCACCACACGCCCCAGCCCGCGATTCCGGTCCCGATATAATTCGCGAGCAACGCCCAAGCGTTACGTTTTAATCGAGGCGCCCAGGATGAGCAGTCTACAAGCCAATGGCCCCTTTCGTAAGGCCTGAGCTCTCTCGTCCATTCATCAGGCTCGAAGCGTGAGGGTAAGCCCACATCGCGGCCGAGTTTTTGTAAACCTTGTGTGACTAAATCCTGCGGCTTGACATGAAGCTCTGACGTGAGCGGTTCTGGCGGGCGAATCTCCAAGCTCTCGTAGGTAAAGCCGTGGCTACTCACGAACTCGACTGTCACTGGGGGGTTGCGATCAGGCAACGACTGTGGCCCAAAGTCGCTTGAGGCTCGCGCTATTGTACGCTGGCTTGTGGCGAGCTCAAGCTTGCGGGATTTGAGAGGAGGTTCTGAATCTGCTCTCGTCGGCGCTGATAATTGTGGCGGGGATAGGAATCTTGTTTCTTCGATAATAGTATCATCAGATACTAGTTGTTGTTGAGGGTTGATGCTGTCTCCGTATCCCGATTCCTCATCTCTATCGGATGATAGCTCTGTTGTGTTTTTCACGTGTGGGGTACAGGGGATCATATGTGGTGTGCATGGCACTAGATTCCTGGGGGAAAATCGCCCACCTTCATATGAAGAAGAAATATGTCTACAAAAGCTAGCTGTTCTGCTACCTTGATTGTCCTGCTTGGAGGAGAACATGGGCGTTTCAAAGAGCTGGAGATGGTTCTCTAAAACTCTAGTGGGAGATGTGAGGGAACCGAAGTCGGCATGGTTCATAGGATGAGAATCCTGCACAGTGCTTGGCGGTGTTTTCCATGATGCTTGTGTTGTTGAGGTGGGCGTTTGTTGATGTTGGAAAAAGGCATCGTCGGGCATCGAACGCACATGTATTTGAGGCGAGCCTGCATTGTCTATCACGCTCTGGAAAGAAGCTTGTGGCGACTGGATGGGATTGATCCTGCCATCCAGTGACAGAATGGAGGATTCGGTATCATCATCAGCCCCCTGTGATTGTGACACCTGGATGGCTGACACATGGGTATCATCTTGCCCACTATTGTCGATACTCTGTGGGTAAAAATGAACTGGTTTCGTAGGCTCACAGGCTAGATAAGCAGCTGCCAGGGCTCGATATCGGGTATCATCAACTGCTCTGCTTGGGGCCCCAATATGTATAAGGATCTCCACGTCTGGCTTCTCCTCCATTCATGCATGTCATGTCGGCTGTACGCTGGTATTCCGGGTACACGAAGTTTGGGCAAGGATGGAAGGATAAGGTTGATGACAACTATATGAATAGAGTAGTAGTCAATAATGAGCAAATGTGACCGAGGGCCAATGTGTAAGATATTAAAAGAAGGTTAGGTACAAAGTTAGGAAGCCAGGGGAAAAGAAAGGCGCCAGAGACTTGAATGGTAGGCAAGCGTGATCCAATATCTACAGCTATAGGTATGCATGTGAGGCTTAAAGATATTGAACTCAATGTTGGCGTAATAGGTTCAGTTTTCATTGTTGACAATGTGCCTGCCTACGTACTACTTTATGTAACACAAAAGCGGGCACAGTGCCATCAAGTTTATACTAAAGTATTACTTACTGTGCACCAATTACAACTTCAACTTAGGTAGGTACGTGCTGTAGGTACCTGCTACTAGTCTACATGCGTTGAGTAAGTACATTGAAATGCCTTGGGACTGAAAAGTATAATTTCAAGTATCCCATGAAGGTGTTTGATTTTATTCTACTGCAGCTAAGCCATGGAATACTAGGTGATATATAAAAAAATTTATAAGCAATTTTTTATATAGTATAGTTAGGTAAAAATCAGGATAGACATAATAGGGGATATATAGTGTATCTACTAGTGTATCTACTTTACCCTTAGGCAGTAATTTTAAGAAGATCACAATCCTGCGTCTGTTAAGTTACCTGGTACTTAGAAGAGGCAGTTAGTTGAATTAATCAAGATGGTGACGTGTTTTCTAAGGCTGCTAGGTATTCAAATCCTAGAAATATACTCAGGTTACACTTTAAGGCATCTCCCTGTTATAGCGTTATTCCTTTTCTAATAAATTTAAGATATATGCATGTTTCTCTTAGCACATGGGCAGGTTCAAGTTGAGGGGTTAGTTCAACTACCTACCTAGGTAGTATAAAAGGTTACCCAATGTTCAGGTAGGTAATCAATGAAAACACTTACCACTCATTGAACTCAGCAACTCACTTTTTCCATGGATGCAGGCGTGCATTGTATCCACCAGCACTAAGATTGATAACAGGAGAACTTGTACCTGGGCACATATCATGTAGGTAGGTAGGTACTTGAGAGTTTGCGGTGCAGGTGGGGGAGATTTCAGGGACCTAGTGCCGCTGTTTGGAATTGGAACCTGGAACCACCTGGGCAGCTTCCTCTTGATACAACCTACATGGTAGGTAAGTAAACACAATGCTCTGTTGGGAGGTACCTCGTGTACCTTAGGTACCTTACAGTGTTGAAACCTGGGGATATGCGAGCAAGTACTTACACACGGCAGGTACCTGTACCTGGGAATTAAAGAGCTTACATACATGTTAGGTACATGGAGTAGTAGTAGCCACCTGGACTCGGGCAACGCCCCTTTGTTTTGGTGCCTACTACCTACCTATCTTCCCTTTGCTGAGGTAAGTACCTAATACCTAGCCTTACCCGGCCTGTAAGTTAGTAGGCAAGTACCTTGACCTGCTAGGTACCTAGTTGAGCTGTTGACCCGGGACTGGGATTGTCCCCTCTCCTCCAAATCACTATATTGCACCCCTACGACAAGCCTGTCCATCTCATGACCTCCGCCCGGTATCTCGAAACCAAGGGCGTCTTCCATTTCTGCTTGTAACAATTCACTCCTCAACGGCGGTTAATCAATCCCCCAGCGGCATCTCCCCAACTCGAAATTGCGCCAGCATAGCCTGCAGTACATGAACGAACACACCCGATCGAACACATCCTCACACTTGCCTCTCCTCTGCCTTGTTTCGAGTGCCTTGCACGCCCTCATTTGTTGCCCATTATAGCGCACATTCGCAGTCCAGCACTTGTTGTCTTCACGCTCCGCCGAGAATCAGCTCCCGCTGGCTGGGCTTCCTATTTACAATACTCTACGTAATCTATTGCTTCTAGGGGGGATTCGGGCTTTGGTTCCCTTTGCAGCTCTGCCTTCCTGGCTTTTGCATTCAGATTATTGTCATTTATGTTGTCTGAGAGCCCTAGCCGGTTATTGCCAACTCCCAATGTCTGACGTTGAACGACGCGATCACAATTCTGCAGCACATAGACTGTTTGATCCTTCCACTTAGACAGCAGAGTTTCATAAGACACGCCAACAACGCCCTTCAAGTTTCAGAATCGACATACCTGCCCGATCGGCTGTTGGTTTGGCCGCCATGATGAGTCCTGATTATGGAGGCGGTCTATCCGCGGATCGGGTCCACGGCCACCACCCCCCTGCCAGCGAAGGCAACTACCAGCTCGATCGCAATCGGCCGAACATGACGCCCAGTCCGTCCAATTCAAATGGAGGATATCCTCTGCCGAACCGACCGATCGGCTCGCCCACCCTCGGCGCTCATGGTGATCCCCGGAGGAGGAGCGGTGAACGAAGCAGATCCAAAGTGCGTAATGGGAGGTCAGTCAGCGGCTCGCTTCGCACTTGTGCCAAATGTGGCGAGCCTTTGACGGTCCAATTCGTGCGGGCCTTAGAAGCAACCTTTCATTTGGAATGCTTCAAGTGTCATGTGAGTGGTTGAGCCACCTAGACGCATGATCGGATCTTGCATTGACAGATTAAATACAGGATTGTGGCCAGATTGTCGCGTCTAAGTTTTTCCCTGCTGATGATGAGGCTACCGGTGGCCAATATCCCCTATGCGAGACCGACTATTTTCGCAGACTGGGCCTTCTCTGCCACCACTGCGGTGGTGCTCTCCGGGGTTCCTACATCACTGCCCTTGACCGGAAATACCATGTGGAACATTTCACATGTTGTCTATGCTCGACTGTCTTCGGGGCTCAGGATAGCTATTACGAGCATGATGGCGACGTCTATTGCCACTACCACTATTCTACGCAGTTTGCCCAGCGGTGTAATGGCTGCCACACTGCTATTCTCAAGCAATTTGTGGAAATATATCGCAATGGTCAAAATCAACACTGGCACCCTGAATGCTACATGATTCATAAGTTTTGGAACGTGCGACTGGCACCGCCCGACGATACCGATGAGCCGCCCCCTGAAGCTGCAGACAGCGAGAGCCGGGAGCTCGTACGCCAAAAGGAGGAGGTCATGGAAGATAAAGTCTACCGAATCTGGAGTGTCCTATCAACCTTCGAAGAGTCATCTGCCGCGTGTATATCTGACATGCTACTGCACGTCAGCAATGGCTCATATATCGACGGAGTTTTCGTAGCCAGGAGGTTTATTCTCCATGTAGAGATTCTATTCCAGTCCGCTGACCACCTCGACGAGACCCTAAAAAAGCTGGAAACTAAAGGTATGCCGCCTCAAGGAGTGGAGTTGTGAGTTCCCATTGCTAAAATCCTCTAGCGTTGTCATATGGCCGTGAGGCAAAATTACTCTGCAAGAAAATCGTTTCATTCTTTTCGTTATTGTCCAAAACACAAGAGCCCAACGTACGAAAGATAGGCGTCACCCAAGAACTCCTGTCGCTCGTGACCGGGCTGGCCCACTATCTCAAACTTCTGATTCGAATCTGTCTCCAAGGAACTCTGAGGCTAGAACGCGAGCAAGGCTCATCGGATGGGCTGTTCCAGTTCCTCGAAGACCTTAGCGCGCTCGAGTCTATGAAAAGCGATGATGACTCGCTGCAATCAACACTCAGCACGCCAGGACTATCTGCCAATGATTCCGACCAATGCACGCTCTGCCGCAAACCCATAGAAGACGAGTGTGCCCTAAACGGCGATAAAAGGTGGCATTTGGCATGTGTCTCTTGCGGTCAGTGTGGTCGTGGACTAGGCAACACTTTAGAACAAGCTCGCTGGCATTCGGATCAAGGGGTCCTCTGCACAGACTGCGAAGTAAAGGTTGGGGTTCAGGGACAACCAGTGGAACGAATCTCTAAGCTTCAACAATATATTTTCCTCTTGAAAGTTGCCTTGGCACGCCTGCTGGATATACTTCGGAGTAGCGGTGCGTTGCAGTACGATACAGAAGATCAGAACCACAACGGTCGCAGCTCATCGTTGGAGAATGGGTCGGCTTTGCCGAGGTCCGACTCCCAGTCCAGGTTATTTAACGATGGGGAGCGTCTCGAAAGGGAGTCGTCCTATGAAAACACTCTCAATGATGTACGCCGACTCAGAAGCACGCGACTTGATAAACATTTATCGTCCAGCTATAGGAAGGCGAGGACATCTAGGATCTTGGATGCGTCTGATGGGCATGGCGTACGTCCTGGCTCAGCAGGTGCAGATGCGGATTTTCGTACAAGGGCGTTACAGATTGATGAAGAACAGGAGGGATCAGGCGGCACAACAGAACAGTATTTTGGCCACCAGGACGCCTTGAGGTTGGATGATATTCCCCGCATTGTCGCAGCAGAGCAAGCTCGAGAGCAACAGCCCAATAACTCCACACGTCAGGAGCTCTTCAGATCGACTACCGCAGAATCTCCATACGGCACTGGTCATCAGAGGAACTTGTCCGGTAGCCGGGACGCTGAGCTCAAAAATTTGGGCGAGCAGAGAGGGGGCAGACGGTTTTTCTCGGAGTTGTCTGGTCTGGAGTATTTTATCGTTCGCCATGTCGCCGTTCTAACCATGCAACCAATGCTAGAACATGAGTTCTCGCTCGAGGAGCTACTCGGCCTGATCGAAGCGAGAAAACCACCAACATTTTGGAATAAATTCGGCAAAGCATTCGCCAAAAATGATACCCGCAAGGGTGCCAAGAAAAAGGGGATATTTGGTGTTCCCCTAGAGATCATTCTCGAGCGCGATGGGGCCGATTCTACAGATGGCGTTGGCCCTGGTGCTCTACGAATTCCTGCAATCATTGAGGACACAATCATAGCTTTGAAGAACAAGGACCTTTCTGTCGAAGGTGTTTTCCGAAAGAGCGGCAATATCAAGAAGCTTACAGAGCAAGTGGCAGCCATAGATAGAGATGGCTGTGATGCTATCAGGTGGAATGACGAATCTCCGCACCAGCTCGCAGCGCTTCTCAAACGATACCTACGCGACCTCCCAGATTCGTTAATGACATTTAAGCTCTACAGAGTCTGGATTGCAGCGACAAAGATAAAAGATGCTGATAAAAGGAGACAGTGTCTACACATGGCTTTCTGTCTGTTGCCCCAGACGCATCGAGATACTCTGGAAGTCTTGTTTAATTTTTTCAAATGGGTTGCGACCTTCCACCAGGTGGATGAAGATACCGGATCAAGGATGGATGTTCACAACCTTGCTCGAGTCATTGCCCCAAATATTCTGCGAATAAACACCAAGAGTGCGAGCTTCTCTGATGAGCCTATGACCGTTGTTGCTTGTGTTGAAGAGCTCATTCAGTCCAACGAGGAGATGTGCATGGTTAGTTAAATATCATGTTCTGAGTATCATGCATCAGCTGACATGAATGTCTAGGTTCCGGCTGAGATCATGGGCATACTTAGCGACTCAAGTTTTTTCAGTAATAATGGCGACATCACGACAAAGGAAATACTGAAACGGATAGAAGGCCGGGCCCCCAATGGCGGCTGGAAACAGTACGATGGCGTAGAATTTGCTTCAAGGCAAGAGAGTCATAGGCGGCCTATGGCTACTAGAGTCGAAACAGATCCAACGCTGCTGCAAGAGCCTACCATACCTTTCACAACCACACAAGGTACTCCGCCCCCACAATGGCGACATCCAGAGATTAGTGATATTCCTCACCCAGAACAATACGAGCGAAGCGGGACACCACAGGCAGATAATGGTCAACGTAAAGAGTGGCGTGCCTCCGGATGGGGCAAACCAAATAATTCTCTTGCAACGGGCACGGGCTAAACAGCTCGATTCTACCCGGTATATATTTTCTAAGCATTCGCACTGTTGATTACTTTTATGGACTTCATCTGTCGGGCATAGCGCCCTGTTGACTTCTAGCTATCGCTGATTTGTCTTTACCGCCCCCGCGTAAGACTCGGGCGGAACCACCAAAAAATGAGCATTTGCGTCCGGCGTTGTGAATCTTGGTTCGTCCTTGAGTGGCAACCTCATCAATTAAATCGCCTTCTAATATTTTCCGTGGGACTTTTCAACGCCAGATAAGCTCAAGCTCACATTCTCAAGCAGGCGCATTTCGCTTCTGGGAGCAGGCACTCATCCTCTGTGGGTTGGTAGCGTTTATTTGGAGTAGTCTTGTTATGGTCTTGTTCATTTGGTTTGGACTGCAAGATCCATATTTGATCATACGTGTCGCGAACTAAATGATATAAAGAGGGAGAGCCCCCAAAGCGTCCGAAGTTTAGATGAGGGACTTGTGCTGAACCCCTTGCCTTTTATGAGGCGGAGAGGCTAACACCGAATAAGTCGATAAGATTAGGAGGACGATAGGAGAATTTCGAGCCCAGATAGGTCGGGCACCTTCAATTGATACGGAGGGCACCCCTCCACCTATTTTTGCTGCTGTTTTCCACATAAGAAGTACTACCTATATATAAGACAGTCAAACACAGGCCGAAAAAGCCTTCAAATAGAAAATAAAAAGAGCGATAGAGTATAAGGCACATTATATAAATAAAAATTATAATAAAGTGTAATTACCTATTAATTGTCGTACGCTATAGAAGGTGTCTGATATACTAAGTACTTCTACTTAGTTTTCTCCGCTTTTATAATCGGCTATACCAAAATAGGGTTAAATATGGGGCAAAAACAGGGAATAAGTAGGGGAGGTGCCCTCCGTATTAATTAAAGGTGCCCAACCTATCTGGGCTCAGAATTTCGCCCTCCAACCCATATTGATGGCAACGATTTAATATGCAATTGTTGATCCAAGGCACGATGCAGTGGATTACGGCACTAGCCTCTGCGTCAACGGCTGTTTCACAATACCATGCTTTTTGACAGCTTTCATGAAAGTGTACGACGGCTCAGCATTTTTAATTCCATGATTGACCGTTCTGTACCCAACTGATTGATGTATTCATGCGCCATACGTGAATCGAAGCCAACGAGGTTGGTACTTATAAAGTTCAATGTACAACTGAATTACAAAGTAGTATTAGGTATA
The DNA here is from genome assembly GCA_022578855.1 of Nemania serpens. Classification (NCBI taxonomy): domain Eukaryota; kingdom Fungi; phylum Ascomycota; class Sordariomycetes; order Xylariales; family Xylariaceae; genus Nemania; species Nemania serpens. The sequence continues at coordinate 715,401 of MU396678.1, read as the reverse complement.
GTTATATAAGTATATAATGTGTAACTTATGTGTGCCACAAAAGTCGTCTATAGGTCTATGATTATTATGCTAGGTATATTGACAGCGTAAGGTATGCGATTCTATCGTCATCATCAATGTGAACCTAAAGTCACATGGCCGCTCCATACTTCGTTTCGTTTCACTTCTATATATGCTTTCGGTTCTCTATCATGACTTCGCTGCTTTTTCCTGTGCGAGTGTCCACTTCACGGTGCGCTTTACGCCGTCGCTGAGGCTGACCAGGGGCTCGTACCCGAGTCGCCGCTGGGCCTTCGTGATGTCGTAGTAGCGGGTCATGGTGCTGTAGATGATACGCTGACGCGTGAGGGTGGGTTGGCGGCCCAAGAGACTGGAAAAACACTCGCTGAGATAGCCTAGCATAAGGCCGACGTCGCGGCTCATGACCCATGCGTGGTCTGTTCCGCGCGGCGAGCCCGCCTCCCGCCAGATGGACCGCATCATATCCCAGAAATACACGGGACTGCCGTTACTCACTAGGAAGGCCTCACCGTCCACCTTCTCGTGGTCGAGCGGCGCCGTCGCGGCCGCGTGTGTGACAAGCAGGGCGCGTGCCGCCAGCAGATGAGCGTGTACTACGTTCTCTACGTATGTGAAATCGAACATGTTTGTGTTCAAGCCGATTTGCACCTTGTCGTTGCCGCCCCGGTATACACCAATCGCATGGTAAACTAGCTGCATGTCACCCTCGCCGAAGATGCCCGATGGTCGGATGGCGGTTGTCAGGAGGTCGCTGTCTGGTGCGCGGTTGGCCTCCAGTACGAGTTGTTCTGCGTGGGCCTATCGCACGGCAGATATAGTCAGCAGCCCGTCGGTGTTGGAAGGTTCGCCGCTACAATATACGACGGAGGGAGGGGAGGGGAGGGGAGGGAATCAGGTAGGAACGGAGCAGCGGAACTGACCTTGGTCTCGGAGTAGTACTCAGACTGCAGCTTACCGCGAATAACGGGATATTGCTCACTCGCATTGATCAAGTCGGACTTGTTGTCGCTGATAACGCTGGCAGAGCTGGTATAGACGAGGGCCTTGACACGGCTCGCCTGGCAGGCGGCGATGACGGCTCGCGTACCCTCCACATTGACCTTGTAGAAAACCTTGTCGGAAACGGCGCCGACCCCTTGGGCGGGTGGCGAGGCCGTGTGGATGACGACGTCGGGCTTCAGGCGGCCAAACGCCTCCAGCAGGCGATCGCTGTCGGTGATGTCGGCCTCGACGTAGACGACGCCGTCGCTTGCCGGGCGCCGGTTCCGCTGGCACCTGAGATCAATGACTGAGATTTCTTCGCACTTCCAGTCGCGCAGCAGGAGATCCACGACGTGGTGGCCCAGGAAGCCGCAGCCGCCAATGACGAGAACACGGCCGAGCAGAGGTTGCTCGATAGGAGCCATTGAAGGGGCGGGATTGGTTGTGGTGCGGTCGTCGCGCGAGGTCGTGGTGTGGGCGAGCGCGGGTTAAGACTAATATTCTCACTTTGGAGGAATATTAGCTGAGGACCAAAACTCGAGGGACAGCCCGGGTAAGTCGGTAGATATAGGTAGGTAGATATGATGTCTTGCGAGTTGGTGTAAAGTGCTAGATCGTGGTATTTTTATTGCTGTTCTCATATTCGTATTCGTATAGTTACTGGCATTTGATAGCCTGGCAGCAGGCCTGTCGCGGTGTACCGTGTACCTGCTCCCCTATTGAATCCAGGAGAGCGGTTCTCTGGCACCCGTCAGCCTATTGGACCCTGAAAGAAAACTGGGTCTTGCTTGACCAGACACCAGATCTGCTAGCCCGCCAAGCCTACACTATAAATGACTACTCTGTTGCCGCAGATCCACAAGGCACCCACTAGAGGTACCTAGGCACCAATAAGTACCCGCAAAATCATGGCGCGGCTCCACTAGCAGTGAATAAATGTAGGTACATGTAGGTAATCCCCCAGCTTCAAGGCATTTCTTTTAGGTAGTCGAGTGAAGGTTCGCTTAGGTACCTACTACCTACATACATGTATGTAGGCAGCGCAAGACACTGATAAAAAGTTCATGAAGTTAGGTCGTTAGTGATGTTATATCATTTTTGCCTTGTGAAGAAATAGGAAGAGTACTGACTGCTTATTAAGATAGGTACATATTTTCCGCATGTGTATTCTATTTCTACCTAGGTACTGAGAACCCCGTGGCTATGAGCGTGGTTAAGGCAGTACGTGATAGATCCAGGTAGGTAGTAGGGTGGAGGATAGGTACTTCATATAATCTGCATGTTGAGGTGTAATAACAGTAAAAACCCACAACTTAAATGTAAGTATGCCCAAGAGGTACTCAATAACAAAGAGGACCCCGCCTTTGAGGTCCCAAGGTCGTGTTACCTGTGGGAGGTACTTACCGTAGTACCTTTCAAGTAAGGCATTTTAGGTAGGGTAGTGAGTGCATGAGGAGGTATCTATTAGGTACACGATAGGCCATTAACCCCACTTCCGGCCTGGCGAGACAGCCAGTCACTTCCAAGTTCTCCTACGAGCTGAGCTCAACCTAGACCAAGGTAGCTGTTTCGCCTTCTGAACTGAGGCTCGTGCCTACTACATTCCCTCCGAGTCGCCTTAAAGTGCAATCGGCTTCCGATTTAAAGCTGAAGGCGCCAACCTCGACCAACTCTTCCTCTCTATTATTTTCCGATCCACGTTATTCAGGTCACACACCACAGCTTCCCAGCATTGGCCTTCCTCTACTTCCCTCTCACTCACCTACACTATCCTAGGTGCCTGCATACAATAAATAATACCTACCTGCCCAGCCGTCGTTCAAGCGTTGAGGACAACGCCTCAGCCTTTTGGTTTTTTTGACAAGGCGCCCAGCCTTGTCACCCTAACCGTGTTGTAGCGATGGCAGATCAGTCCATCATCCGTATCACCAAGGTACAGTACCCAGTAATCATTGGCCCTAACCATTTTTATACTGGCATTAGCCATCCTTACCATTATTGCTCGTACTGCTACTTGGTGTCAAGAGAACCGCCAAAGAATCAGCAGGCTGAACTGACTACCTTCTGTCTCCAGGAAATCGGCGAGATCCAGAAGAATTCGGACTTGTGTAAGGGACAACTCCAGAAGCCACCCAGAACCACATCTCTAACCATTACGCCTACTCTACTTAGCCCTTGCCGTTGCCTTCCGGGACCGCGATGTCCGTAACGTTAAAGCCATCATCATTGGCCCTCACGAAACGCCATATGAGTTCGGCTTCTTTGAGGTTCGTGTCAACGACCCAGTCTGCCTGCGCCCCTTCTTGTTTTCGCCTATGCTGTGGTGGGAGCGAGCGAGCTAACAACCGAATGATATATTAGTTTTCTCTCAAGTTCAATAAAGGTTGTTCCATCTTTCTTGCTCAACCTTGCCTCTTGCGAGAATCACTGCTGATACTGCGTTGCTCGTCCAGAGTACCCCCGCAAGTCGCCCGCTGTGACCTGTACTACGACCAACGGTGGCCGCTGTCGCTTTAATCCGAATATTTATTCCAACGGAAAAGTTTGCCTGTAAGACTTGAATGTACCAGTTTCCCCTGAATATTGCTAAAATGAATAATGCCTACCAGGTCCATTCTCGGGTATTTATAGCTTTCGGATATCCCCTTCGTCCATCCTTGTTTCTAATATAAGTATAGCACATGGCGGGGCGAGCCAGGTGAAGAATGGTCTGCCGCTCAAGGCTTGGAGTCCATTTTACTTTCGATACAAAGCCTCATGTCCTCAAATCCATATGAAAACGAGCCTGGTTTCGAGGATGCAAACCAGCCAGCGGACATAAAAAACCAGAAAACTTACGTCGCCAAGGTGAGCACGGGGTAACTTTCACTGCAATATTGCAGCTAACGGTCTGGTTGCAGATCCAACATGAGACCTTACGCATTTCCATCATCCAGAAGCTGGAGAACTTCCTCAATCTTTCCTCGAAGGGAGATTCGCCTGCTACACCAACTGAATACGATCCTCTCACCGACGGTCTCGATGAGGACGATACCAGTATACCTTGGGAGCCATTCAAGGATTTATATAAGCGTCGCTTTCTGTGGTATTACGATAGTTACCTAGAAGCCATTAAAAAAGCGAAGAAAGAAGTCAAGGATGGTGACCCATTCATCCGTATGCCATTTGAAGGGGGGACTAATACGATGGACGGCAAATTTAACTACACCGGGTTGGAGGCGCGCCTGGCGAAGATCAAAGCCGCTCTCGATTCCGAGCCAGAAAAATGGGCAGCAGAAGGTGTATCGGCAAAGACCAAGGGTACCACGGTCCCGGTCAATCTTGCCCGTCAATTCGACCAGATCAAGGAATCCTTCAAGCGGGGCGACGTCCCCCATAACGTAGAGCTAGAGAACGGCAATCCGTTCTCCTGGGTTCTGACCTACTTCGGCCGTCCGATGACAAACTTTGATGGCGGAATGTTCAGGATTAAGCTCAATTTCAGTCCCCGTTTCCCAGAGGAGCAGCCGCGAGTCAAGTTCCTGACGCCCGTTTTCCATCATCGGGTCACCCCGGACGGGATTCTATGCTATATCCCCAACCCCAACCGCACTGACGACGTGAGACAACATATAGAAGCCATCTTCAATGCCCTAGAAGAGGAGAATCCTCCATATGACCCCAGAACACAGGTTCACCTCGAAGCACACCAACTCTACTGGGGCGGCCCTGAAGATCGAAAGATCTACAACAGGAAATTACGTCGGTCAGTCCAGCGGAGCATGGAGGACTTTTAATGCCCATATGATGCGCGAACCTCCGTGCTACGGTTGGCTATGGGGCACGAGTATGACGCAGTGATATTGATGAGGGCATTTCAGGAAGTGTGCATTTAAAGCAAGGCGTCCGGCGGACAGGGCAGACAAGGCACTAGAGGGGTGTTTGATAACATTAAGGCGTGTTCCTATCGTTTTCGCATGTGTATCTGGGGCATAGCCTTTGCAGTTACGCAGTGTGTACAGGTGTCCAGGTTAGGTTCGAGAGTCAGGTCAATTCGCTCATATATTTTAGTCTGATACCTCCAGCTCCCTTGGCACTGAACAACACACAGAAGATTCAATCAGTCAGTTAGTATTCGTGCCTAGAAAACTGCCTCTGATAGTGCATCAAACCCGTCCCGTATGGCTGATATCGTTGATATTTGTTTCCAGATTACTACTAATAAGGCCATGAGGCTTGTGTTCCGAATCTGTTAGGTTGCTCAATCCTGTCGTAACAAACAATGAGACACCCCATAGAGGAAACATGTATACAATCGAGCGTTCACACGCTAGAATAGCGAGGTACTTAGTTATGTGGTCTCGCTCTCCAGTGATGCATTTGACTATGTTTACCGAGAGAACAGGGGCGTGTTCCGCGCGCTATCCCCACACGATCATCATTGCATTCGATGCAAGGTTACCTTCTATCCATTCAATGACATTTATGTCAATACGCCATCCCATGCCTATCATGCCGATGTAAACATCTTTAGGTCCCGCCCACCACCACCCCACCCGCGGTTGTCCACAACAGAAGACCGCGCTATGCTGATATATGTACCTATGCCGCCTTTGGCGCGTGCCGACGGTCCTGAACCCCAGATAATTCCAAATCCGGCCCCGGTCGCTTAGAAATATTAAAAATGAGAGAAAGAAAAAAGTATAAACAAATTTCCGACGCCTCTGCTATCATGAACGGTTTTCATCAGGGGAGCACGAGCGGGATTAGTCACCGCTTCGGGGGTATCTTTGACTTCCTATCGATCTTGTCTTTGCCGGGCGCATAGGGCGCCGCGACGCCGAGGTACCGCTCCTGCTTCCCGACGCCGCCGCCGTCGCCGCCTTTGAACTCGAAACGGCCCTCAGACGTCAGGACCGCTGGCGTTCCTTGTGCGGGGAACCGCACCTGCTCGTTGTGCAGCTTGTCCAACGACTCGCCGACTACGGCGTACTGCGACCAGTTGATCGGGGGGCAGCGGACTATATTCTGAGGCTTCGGGATCGAAGTCCATGGCAGTGAGCCGGATGTCGTGGCGCCAGGGTGTAATGTTACATTGGCGGTTTCTCCCATGTGTCCTTGAGACTGGGGCTGGGGATGTACGTAAGCGTTGCTTTCGGTGTGTTTCATTGCATCGCTGTTATAGTCTCCTTCGTTGTCACTGTCGCTGTCACCACTGCTGCTGCTACTACTACTACTGCTTTTGTCACCCTCTTCCTCAGCTCTTACACCGCCGACAAATAACCTCTCCCCTTCCACGCGTACTCGGCCCGTCGCTAGGTCTCGCACAAAGGTCTCGGGCTCAGCGAGCGCGGCGCTCTTGACACGGTCCAGCGTCGCCATGTCCCGCTCCGCTTTCCGGCGCTGCATTTGCAGGATGGAGATGGCCGATTTGATCGCCAGGACGTCCGGGTTGCTGTCGAAGTCTATGGGCTCCAGCGCAGGCGGAGGCGCGGCTCTCGCATCGATATGCGAGCTGTGTGTGTGTGTTGGTCGCGGCGGGAAGGCGGTGGCGTTTAGGGGCGGCGTGATCGGGCTGTAGGTTGGACGCATGGGAGACGTAGAGCGTGGCGAGGGCTGGGGCTGGAGCTGGGGCTGGGGCTGCTCCCGCGGTGCGTAGGGCATTGGCACCGGGACTGGTATCGGCGTCGTAGACTGGAGGGGTCTCGTGGGGTGGTTGCTGGCGCCTTGCGTCGAGGCGGATGCACGGCCCGACGACGGCTGCTGTGACGCTCTCGAGACCGCAGCCTCTGTGTTGAGGGTGAGGGCCGGCATTATAGTATAGGTATTGAGACCTCACGAATGATGCCGGGATGAATTGGGTCACGGGGTCGCGCGCAACGGAGGCCGACAGAGTTGGCGGGTTGAAATGTGTCAAATGGTTTAGTGATCGTAAATGTGCGTAGGCGATTGATTTGCCGGAGGAGTTGGGTAAAACAAGGAAAGTGTCAACTCTCCCTGAACATTACAACTTGTATGGTAGAGGTATGTATATAGAAGTAGATACCGTACTGCCGATGTCGTCGAGGGGCTGAAGTGGATCCCGTATCTGGCGGGCTGATTGGCAGCGGCTTCTGTGTACTTCGTAGCATTTGTTTAGGTAGCCCACTCTGCGTCAGACAGGGCTGCATCCTAGGGTGTACTCACTCCACTTATTTTTATCGCATCGCCCTACTAAATTAAGGTGAAAATTACCTAAGAGCAGGAGAAAGCATACATCTTTACACTACCTCTGTTTTTCTCCCTAACACACCCTAATTAACTATTTCAGTTGCTACTTTAGCTGCTACTTTAGCTGCTACTTTAACTGTTTATATCTTAGTAATAAAGCGTTTAACTAACTATTAAGAGATGTATAAAAAAATAGTTGCGATATTATTCAAGTACTTTATTTCTCTATAAGTACATCTTATCCCTGCTATAACCTATACTTAGGTACGTAGGTAGATGTAGGTATAACATCGACATGTTTCAATGTCTGCAGCAACATACAGAGTACCTAATAGCGCATCAATATAATTCAAGTACCTCCTCAAAGATATAGGCATTGAATAAAGTGAGTATGGCAATCTAATTGGCGTGTCCCACAAGATCGTAAAACGGATCTCACCTTAGTATTTACGGTGGGCACACCTGTCTCGGACTTTCTGGCAAGAAGGACGCTGGTCGACTTCGATTGCCACGAGGTAAACGAATTGGAACCCCGCGAGACAATGTCTAGCCCTTAACATGGCTGGTCTTGGCTTGAGGCCTCCGGTACGGTGGAAATAGCCACGTGTTGGAGTAAGCGCCTCTCCATCGTGATGGCTTGAATTATATGTAGTCTTTGGTCTCAGATGAGTGCATCTAGAGCTGTATGGTAGCACTTGCCTACCTACATCGAGGACACCTTACTCTGGGAGGGGCTCTGACTGAAAGGCTGGGTACCGCACTGAGCTGAAGACAGAACTACTACAGTGTATACTTGTATACCTACCATGTACGTCGTGCAAAAGGACTAAGGTAGTAGGAATCTAGAACAAACAAACTCCACCTCCCATACTACATACCTAATACTACCAGGTAAGGTAGGTAGTATGCTGTCGGTACCATTTCGATGCTGTTTTAAGGCGATGACCCTAAAGTGATCAAGCCCAAGTGATTTCACTACTGAATTAAGCTTAACGCCATGATTACCCGATATATAAGCCCGGGCCCTCGCCTTAGAACAGCTTCAATCCGGTATACAAGTACTAATCCAGCCGCTTAGCCGCCTCGCCTCCATCTCACTAGGCAGTATCGGTGTCCATGCCGTGGAAGAAAGCGCAGAACATGCTAGTGTATATAGGTAAGTAGGTATCTTGTTATGGAATATGCACACATCCTGGACAAGGATGATATATGTCATATAATACCTACTGGCGAAGCACTATTTATCTATATATCTATCCCTCCGACTATATATCTATCCATTGTTGTATCTGCTGCTAAGACACATGGTCACAGCTAGGTAACCGCCTAATCTGTATGCCGGCAGCTTGGGTACTTCAATCCAATATACCTTGAATGTGGTTACTACCCTGTAGTGAAAACCTGGCGGTGCGACTTCCTGTAGCTCAAAGGTCCCTTCCTCCATGTACAACTTGAAGGTAGTTGGTCAGTCACTCTTCACTTTCTCACTAATTTTCGTAAACCTTCCTGTCATATAGATCGATCACGGTGTCTTATCCACCCTACATACCTACCAGATAAGAATTGGGTAGTCCCGAAAGACTTCAACGACAACTAGCCCTACAAGCCGCGACTACGAGATAACATAACGACCGTATCTTCATGACCCCAGTCTGTCTGACCCCGTTCTCGCATGGCCCATGTCCTGTTCGGTGGGTTTACCAACCGTCCCTAGACTTTATGCAACTCCAGAACGAGAAGTAATATTGACTCCATACCCACGGAGTGCAGACAAGCGAAGACAGAAGTCGTTGAACCAGGTATCGGTGGGGCCAGATTCAAACAAGCCATACCAGATACGGACTTCAAAGTGGTCATCCTCCATCGAATTTTGCCAGTGAGGTAGACGTCCCACCGGAGGCGTTGCGAGGCCATTCAGCCCATTCACTTTGGTTCCTTCATCGCCGAGGATTAGTCGTGGGAACGTAGGAGGTAGACTGCATCTTTTCGAAGATTCCACGGGGCCACGTGTCAATCGGTGCTGTATCTCTGTTCGTACAATGGTAGGGTTCGTGGAACGATTCCGAAAGCCAAAGTTGCCGATTGTCCTTGGATCACCGCAGAGCGACGGCGCTATACACCCACAAATCCCTCCTGCACCGCAAAATAGCACACCGCAGGTTCTACGAAACTTCTCGTATCCGACCAGCGTTACGAGCAGCCCTCCACCTTCCGCAGCCCCGCCGCCTTCTACCTGGGATCTGCTGGGCCAGATATGCAATTTCTCGCCCGACATCGCTTTGCAAGCACGTCGAGACAGAACTGCTGGGCTAGAAGACCCTTTCTTCTATACAACAGACCGTACGCCTTATAAGCAACTAGTCGATCTCGAGGAGGAGATAATTACGGACCCTGCAGCCAAAGACTCGACAAGTCCAGTTACCTTGTCCATCGAGCCAGCAGTGGAGAAACGCCAGCGTCGAAGCACGTTACTAGGGCTATCGTCATCTCAGGTCCATAAATCCTCTCGTCTCTAGAGGAAAGTCGAGAAATGTGAACCTGAGAATAAAAGCACAAAGATTTATAAAGCCCACGCAGCTGGCGATCACACATCTCCGCAGAATCTCAATATTACTACGAGACTGAAACGAAGCTCGCTCGGGCATCACAAGACATCATCGTCTTTCGACACGTCTCAGCTTCTCGCTCGGCAGTCCGGTAGTCTTGAACGCCCCATGTCAAGTTCAGGCGTACCTTTGATTGATAAGAAGTTCGCACACTCTACGAGCACGGCCGCCAATACGGGTGCCCCCCCTTTCTTTTCCCTCGAAGACAATATCAGCTGTTTCTCGGCAGACTTGGGGAAGGCTACCTTCATCTCATACGGCCTATCAGATGCACGTGTCGTGGAGATGGGACTCTTTAATATGAGTGATAGCCCTCAAGGGCCTTATCATCCCCAAGGTCTTTCTGGAGTCCAACAGCAAAATGGCCGTGCTCCAGATTCGGACGGACGTAAAGGGAAGGGAAAAGAAGGGAAGCCCCGGTGGTTTTCCCAGCTGAAACACTGGGCTGCCGCATCTGAACCTTCAAAAACGGCACTGAAAAACTATAAGAAAGACACCTTCAACAAAGCTGGCATCGCACTCGATGATCCGTTGGCCAATGCTAAGCTACATCTACCGATTGCTTCGTTACCACCATACGCAATAAAACCTGGAGGCCGTGGTCCAGAGCCGGAAGAGATTGCTCTCAAGAGAGCGATGCAGCGCAAAAAGAAGCGCGACTTGATGCCCGTGGCCGGACCATCGCAAGATTCGCAGCCGAGCGAAGGCCATTGTTCTGCGCCCAGTAACGTCACTGTGAGTGCGATAAAAAAGAGCGAATAGAGTGGCTTATCGCCTAAGACTCTGTTAGGGCCTTCCGGCTTAACTAGTATACTATTTCAGTTCGCTTGAGGATATCTTCGTACGATACTCTATCTCTGACTAGCTTGTCTTCAACAATTGCCACGAACATTTAACAAAAGAATGGTGCAGTCTATGGCGGAAAAATTGATGGGAATCAGATCATTAACGCCGAACAACAAGTCTTAGCTAGGTAACATAGCTTTCTCGTAAACATGCTAACCTACTTGCGTATCTATTTAGCAGGTAGAGTCGGGAATTTAAGTTATATACCAATGGAAACAGTCCAGACCACAAATCGTTGATGGTACGAAACTAATTACCTGGGTAGCTGAGTTCAGTATTAACACCCAACGCTGTACTTGTTTTAGTTACGTGATTGTCTGCCTGCTGCCCTATAGGTACAATAAGAAGTAAATTTACGAAGAGGCATACAACCACCGAAACAACAAGGGATTTATTAAGAGGCAATAAAAAGTTTTACAGGCTCAGCCGGTTCGTTGGAGTATTGAGCAGCTGATCATCCCAGCCCTGATACCAGGATGGTTGTACTAAGTTCAGGTCTGTCAGGTAAGACATGGCGGGGATACTGGATCGGGTTTTATCCCGTTACAGTATAGGTCGATATTTAGACGTTCTTGGCAAACCTTCTAAGGCGGGTAGAGTTTGAACATCCTGAGTCGTGACGTAACCGTGGACTTAGTATGATAATGAGAAGCGCACGTGCTCTATTAATTTGGTGGTTTGCGAGGCAAAGCCGGAGCAAGCCCTCCACATTCTGTCGACGATACTTCATTCTCAATCCGACTGTCTTAATATTGCATACGCACTAGACGATCTACAGCCAGATGCAGCAAGGAAAGGAGTGACTCCCTCTTACGCCTCGTTTTCTCACCTACCCACTATGGGCTTGTCTTAAAAGAAAACGCAGAATCTACCAGGATATTCGTGACTGACGACTTCTACTCGTCATCACGATATAACGAGTCTTCTCTCTCACTCTCTTTTTAGCTCACTTTCCAAATTGTTGGTTCTAAACCATACTCATATATTCCGTTGGGGTGAAACAATAAGGACGTTTAGTCGCAATCGACTTGAAACTTTCCCTCTCAATTATCGATAACCGGCCAAATGAAGAGCATCTGGGGGAACGCTCGCGAAGACCATGACAATGGCGGTTCCGATCAAGTGCCGGGGAGAGACTCGCTCCATGCAGAACGGGACTCGGCACCTCCCAACGAGCATACCCGCCTCTTGCCAAATAGGGTCGACAGCACAGCGTACCTAAGTCCAGATGATCCGGCAGTACGAATTTTCCAGTCAAGTTCGATAATGTAGACAGTATTGTGCTAAATGACACTTACAGGTCTCGCCGTACAACCTCCGGAGTGTTCGCTTCACCAGATACTCCACTTATGTCTTTACTATCATCGCCTTTGGATGGTGGATTCTTCTCTTAGCCTCGACATTCGTCACGCCACCAGGCTTCCACATCCGAGGATCGGGGTTCTTTCCCTTCAGTTATGCCAGTGTGGCGTTCTTCAACTTGATCTTTACACTGCTATTCTTCACGGTACCCGCGAAGGTAGTAAGAGTCGCAGGTCTTATCGTCGGCTGTCTACTCCTCGTCGATGTGATCCTCCTAGTATCAGTGGGGCAAACGAGGTATGAGGAAGGATGGGTTGGTATAGCTAGTGCACTGTGTAAGTAAAATGAACTCCGCACCTTCTAGTGTTATGGTAGGCTCACATGTCTTACTAGGGGCTCTTCTGACGGTGATCTGGACGCTTGCCACTGACCGTCTCGTTGAATGGGGGAAATATGAAGAAGAGGAACGATTGACGGGACGAGCGGAAACTCGACGAACACTTGGCGAATGGGCTGGCGTTCTGGTATCAACGATCTCTATGATAATCCTGGCCATTGTCGTATTTCTAATGACGTGCACATTGGTCCTTCGGGCCCTCGACGCCGGCTTGACAGCGCCCGGGAAGCTGTATTGGGTGGACGGAGACAAGTATAGGGTGCATGTCTATTGTCATGGAAACCTTACAGACTCTAGGGCACCAACAGTGTTGCTTGAGGGTGGGGAAGGGCCGGTCGAAAGCGGTCTTTGGGACTTCGCTCACAATGCTGTCAAGAATGGATCGATCAGTCGATACTGCTTCGTAGATCGCCCTGGTTTTGCTTGGGTGAGTTTTACCCGGTCTAAGGCGGAAGTGTTTCGACTAATGGAAAACAGAGTGATACCGCGCCATCACCTCTCTCTGCGGGCATGGTTGTAGAAGCTATCGACGAAGCGCTGGTGCGAGCCGGAGAAGATGGCCCATGGGGTTAGTAAGAGACCAAACCAAACACCGAAATTTTACTGACAAATGAAAAGTTCTGATGAGCGCTGGAATCGGATCCATCTACTCTCGAATTTTCTCCTCGCGGCATGGTGAGAACATCAAGGGGCTACTACTTGGTAGGTACTTCACGGAGTCGAACTCTTCTTCTGGCAGACTCAAAAGCATGAGGAGCTTTCCCACACCTCTGACCCACTTGTGGATTACACTCAAAATAGCGATAGCTAACATGGAGTGCTGCAGTGGACCCATTGCACGAAGAGTTCCTAGAGGACATAGGTAACCCCGGGCGAGGATTCATACTGTGGCTCCGAGGCATTATCTCACCGCTCGGGCTCGATCGCGTACCTGCAGCTGTGTTTAAAGGTCGAAGCAAGGAAGATCGGGTCTGGGGCCCATCTGCGTACCAGGCTGGTAAATACATATACGCGAAGCTGCAGGAGAATCTGGTAGCCGCCACATTGTCGAAACGCGACGTAGCTAGCAGCCGAGCAATTCAAGATCAAGATGTACCACTTACACTGGTTAGCTCTGGTGTCAGGATACGCAAAGACAGCGAATGGGGGGAGAAGCAGAGAGACCTGAGTCACCTGACACGTAAGCTGCGACACTGGGACATTGTCGAGGACGCGCCGCATCGGGTTTGGGAAACGTTGGAAGGGCGCCAGGTCATTGAGAAGAGGTTGCGACAGCTGGTGCGTGGGTAAGGAACGTTGTTAAGCCATTTGGGATACTTACATATATGATGCTGGAGAAATAAGGAGGGAGTTTCGAATTGGCGTGGATGCGGTTTATTTAATGGCGTTATGAGTTGGGGCATTCATGCACACAAAATTGTACACGTAGTATGATCATACTAGTATCTGTTGAGGGGTAGCCTCTGTAGTGCAATGGTATTTATATTTATATTTATATTTATCCCGTCATGAGCCCTCAATCCAGTCTCTCTCTCGATGACGAACAAGTTTGGAACCAACCTCCTAGGTAACTGCCCAGTGCCTAGGTGGGGGATTGGAGGATGTGGCTGGAGCTCTAGCTTGGGCCGCACAAGCTCGTGTGGCGTGTGGCCCACTTCTGGCACTTAACGCGAAAAGCGCGGGTCACTTCTTCGCGCTACGCGTGTCGGTACCTCCCTCCAGGCTCTTAATAGCCAGGTGTGTACTTTGTACTCGAAGATCCAATCCATCCATCAAAGAAACTTCCGGATAGAGATATTGGAAGATTTGCGACATCCTCAAGCTTTCATTTATTCGAACCGTAATCAATTGACCTTGCCATACCATTGCCCATTTTATATTGCCCATTTTAACTTGACTGGTTGGCCGAAGATGGCTAGCTTCTTCGATCTCAAGGCACGGAAAGCTGCTGCTGCCAACGGTGCCTCAGCAGCAAAATCTGGCGAGTCGAAGCAGGCTGCTAGGAAACAGCCCTGGGTTGAAAAATAGTGAGTCATGATCATCGTTATCCGCCATGGAGGAGAGGCCGATAGGCGACTGACGAGTCTGTGCAGCCGACCGAAAACGCTTAGCGATGTCACGGCGCAAGATCACACAGTCAATGTCCTCCAGCGGACTTTACAAGCCTCCAATGTGAGCTCTCCTGGATCGTCTGCTTTGGATTTGTCAGATGCTCATGTTATTTCAGCTTCCTCACATGTTATTCTACGGCCCTCCGGGGACTGGCAAGACCTCCACAATCCTCGCCCTCGCAAAAGAGTTATACGGACCCGAGATGATGAAGACGCGAGTGCTCGAACTGAACGCCTCCGACGAGCGCGGCATCAGCATTGTGCGGGAGAAAGTGAAAGATTTTGCGCGAATGCAACTGACAAATCCACCGCCGGGCTATCGAGACCGCTATCCCTGCCCCCCCTTCAAAATCATCATCCTCGACGAAGCCGACAGCATGACCCAAGACGCACAGAGTGCTCTCCGCCGAACGATGGAGACATATAGCAAGATCACCCGTTTCTGTCTCATCTGCAATTATGTCACTCGTATTATCGACCCGCTCGCTAGTCGTTGCAGCAAGTTCCGCTTCAAGAGCCTCGATCAGGGGAACGCACGGAAACGGCTTGAGGAAATTGCCGAGAAAGAGGGTGTTACGCTCGAGGACGGCGCCGTGGATGCGCTCATCAAGTGCAGCGAGGGCGATTTAAGAAAAGCTATTACGTTCCTGCAGAGTGCGGCGCGCTTAGTTGGGGCTGTAGAGAAAAGTGAGGAAGATGGTGTGGACAAAATGGACATAGACGACGATGGTGCGGTCGAGGCCGTCTCTGCTAAGGTTGTTGAGGAAATCGCAGGCGTAATACCGAGTTCGACTATTGAGAAGCTACAGAAGGCCATGCAACCCAAGTCAGCAGGAGCAACCTATCAAGCCATAGCCAAGGTCGTGGAGGATATGGTGGCCGACGGCTGGAGCGCTGGTCAGGTTGTTACACAGGTAAAGTTGAACTTCTCCGACGTATTATTAGCCCAGGCCCTGATTAGTTTGCAGCTTTATCAAGCGGTCATCAATGATGAACTCATTCCTGACCTTGGCAAGAACAAGATTACCCTTGTTTTCTCCGAGGTTGATAAACGGCTAGTCGACGGTGCTGATGAGCATCTGTCCATCCTCGATTTAGCCTTAAGAATATCCAATATTCTAGCGGGTAAGGGGTGAAGAGGCGATACAGCCCTACGAATACGAGAGTTATAAATTGGGTTTGGACAAGGAGGCCTAATATCTTTAAGTGTCATTGTGGACTGGCGTCTAGCAGCATAATGACTATCATATTCTTTACAAAAACCTACTCGCGCTAGCTATACAGTTAGTTCGTCTTGAATCTGCATGGTTTCGATATTAGTTCTAGATGACGATGGCATTATCAAAAATCATCCAGCTTTGCAGCAACCTATGAGAGCTCGTGCTGATAATCTATTGATAGTTGTTTCGTCAACAGGAAAGGGAATTAGCTGCATGATGATCAAGATATCTGCGAGGGCGAGATAGTTAGGACCCGAGACTTAGGTAGGTATTACGTCTTAGTTATAATCCTTTGCTTCGAAAGGCATATGTCAAGCTCGGCAATAAAGGCAATGACCCGATGGGCCTACTTACTCCCATTCGAATAATCGTCGCGCCGAGTTGCTAACTTGGTGGGAATCAGTATAGCACGAATCTACTGGCAGTGAAATATTGTTACTTAATACCTACTGTAGAGATAGACTTGTATCCACGCTGTGTATTCCAAGGCCAGATGCAGTGCTAGGCGGTCCTATTGAAGGACGGAAACCAAGGAAATACTAGTCACACCGGTCAAACCCGACGATAGCAAACTAGCTAGTAATAATGTTCGATTATATTTTTCTAAACGTGGGAATGAGTCTATATAGATATACAGTCTGTAGATTTATTGGTCAAATAAGTAGATCTCCATGTTAGATTATCCAGGCGCTTATGTTAGTTAAGGCATTAACCAGGGTAAGAAAGGGTTTATGTGATATATATCGTTGACTACTCATTAATGAGGCCTAGGTTTCCATCGAGAGCTGACCAGATACTCTTTTGCTCGGCCTGTGTAGCTTTCTTTTCGGCGCGTTTCTCGGCGCCGCCGTCCCTCTTCTTGTCTTTCCCGGAAAGTTCTTCTGCCGCTTCTCCTGATCCCACCTCACGATCTTCTGGTACTTGAAGTGGCCCTTTATTTTGTAGTATGGAAACTTGATCCAACGCCTGCATTGCGCCTTCAATAGACATCTCACCCTCGTCAACGGCCTGGGCAACTGCCTCTAATGTTGCAATTTTGGCCGAGTCTGCCGCAAAGAGCCAGGGCTGGATCTGCTCGGCTATAGAAGCGCTCTTGGTGGCTTTGGCGAAGCTCATGCTTGAATGTGGCTTTTCGGATTTTGGAGGTGGGTATTTTGACAGTAGTTTACTCTCCTGCGCAAGACGACGCAGCATCTTGATGGTCTCCTGCTGCTGTCGTGAAATCGTGGCGTTGATGTGAGCCTTTTCCTGCACAAGACCTTTTTGCTCCCGCGAGAGTGCCTGAAGTTTTTCAAGATAAGGCGTCAGGAGGTAAGTCTGCGGCTCGGGACTAGCCGATACTTGTAGGGCTGGAACGCGTTCTCGTGCCTCCTCCTGCGGCTGTGGCAGATTCTTGAGCTTGCGAAGCTGGGAAATAGAAGCCATTATCTGCTTGCGTAGCTCGATATGACGTTTATACTCTTTCTCAATGTCGGCCAATTGCGCATCGCCGCCCAAGTCCTTATCTTCCTTCTTGTCCCCGGGCGAGGCCTCCGCCGCCGCCGCCTCCTCTGTCTCGCCTTCGCCCGCCTTGCTCAACATGGCCTCTATCCAGTTGACAAGCGAGTTCTTGACCGCATTCAACGCCGTCACCTGTACCTCGGGTGGCAGATCCTTGGGGTCGACGGGATACGTTGCTTTCAGCTCTTCTAGCTTGCGCTGATCATGCTCGATGACTAATTTCTGGCGAAGGGTTGCTTTACGCAGTCGCGATACTAGATCTTGGGCCTCCTTCTCAGGCGCCTCTTGGACCTTTGTGAAGCCCTCAACAAGCTCCTTTGGCAGCTCTGGGAAGGGAGCGCAGCCCTTAAACATGACCTTCGGATCGAGGAAGTCCGGGGCAGCAGCCGGTTGGCGGCCTAGTTCTTGATAATACTTGCTCAGAACGTCTAGCCTTCGACGCTCTTTCTCTAGCATATTGCATTCTAGCTTCTCCTCGAGTAGTTTCCTCCCAGCATCCGCTTGGCTTGAAGAGGGAACGGGCGTAGCAGCAGCAGAGACGGCGGCTTTATGATCAGCCCGTAGCCTTGAGAGCTCTTTCTGAAGTTTGATATTCTTCTGTACTGCCTCGATGAACTCTTGCTGCCTCCCTTGGGGGGCGTCTGATAACGAGACAGGCATGTCTGGGTCGACGAGAAAGATAGGACTGCTCAGCTGTTCCTGTCCTAGATTTCGGGCCAGCGCTTGAGCCGTGGCCCGTTTCTCGGCGAGGAGCTCTTCCCTTGGCCGTAGGAGTCGCTCTATAGCCTCAAAAGCCCGCTTGGCAGCTAGCTCTTCCTCCCTTGTTGTGTCCATGATGATCCCCTGATTTAGTAGCTTGTGTGATAAGGGTTGGAAGGACAGGTGGGTTGATGTTGACGAAAGAGACGGTGTGATTCTCCAACCAGTGTGGTTTCTCGTGATAAAGCGGTACACTCAAATCTATTCGAGGTGGGATAGTGTTAACCTACTTCATGATACGCATGTATTTCTGCAACCACCATCCAATGAAGATATAGGAAATTTTTTGACGTATTATACCTACAATTGAAGCGGATAATGAAGCATTAAGTAGGTTAGGTATGTACTTATAGTAGTAAATACCTTATCTTCGGTACCTTGGCCATCTCAGGAGCACGTATGTTACCTACAGGCTACATGTACTTGTGCTGGTACTAGCCTAGCCTACATATATTTAACAGGGCCCTAGCGCTGTTCCCTAGGCGCCTAGGCGCAAACTTGAGGCGCCACGACAATAATCCCATTGGCTGAAGCGCTAGGCACCTGTCCCCACCGCACTCACCTATCTCTCCCGTCTAGGCACTAGCTTCTTGCTGCTGTGATGATGAGCAACTGCTACCAGCATCATTCTAAATTTTCTGTGAAGGCGTTGTGTGAACCTCGCTAAACATTGATCAAATCTCCTATCCAACTCTTACTTGCGCCACCCACGAGAAGCGTACATCTCACAGCGTGTGACATCCAGATGATTTAGCCGTTGCTTCAACCGGCGTCCACGTCCACTGGGTCTACAGATTGCAAGGACAGCCGTCGACCTATCTCTAATCCCAAACGCCATCGCGCGCCACTGTCAAGGCTCACCATCAAGACGGCTCTCGAGCGCCCACTGCGCGCTCTCAACATCCAAGATGGCCGACCACCACCGCGATGTGTCGCAGTACAAGTACTCGGCTATGTCCAACCTGGTTCTCCAGGCGGATCGCCGATTCATCACGCGACGCACCGACGAGGCTACCGGCGACCCTGAATCGCTAGCTGGCCGGCTCAATCTTCACCACATGGGCTCTCGCATCACGCGCGATAATGCCCCGAAGACGAAGAAGAAGACGGGCTCTCTGGCCGTCAAGAGGGGCGACATACAAGAAGGACAAGACATCCTAGCCCGCGAGCAGAGGAAGCGGAAGAACGATGCGTCTCAACCCAAAGGGACGGGCATCCTTGGACAAGCAGATCTACTAGTTGAAGGGCTTCTATACCAACCACGAACTCCATCTACACGCGCCACTTTTGATCTAATACTGCATCTCGTTGCTAGTAACCTCGGAGACGTTTCGCACGAGGTTGTTCTCAGCGCCGCCGATGCTGCTCTCGAGTATCTCAAAGACGAAGATATGAAGGATATAGAAAAGAAGAAGGAGATCGATACTTTACTAGGGGCGAGCCTGAACCCGAAACAATTCAACGAGTTGGTAAACCTAGGAAAGAAGATTACAGACTACGATACCCAGAACGACGATGAAGAAATGGATACTGGTGCTGGTAGAGACGAACTTGATGGCGAGCTAGACGATCGCCAAGGTGTTGCTGTTGTCTTCGACGAAGAGGACGAAGATGAAGAAGCAGCCATGCTCGATGAAGTCCGTGACGAGTCCTCTGACGATGAAGCTGCTTTGGATAACGACGAAGATGAGGCAGAGCGGGAAACGGCTGGGGACGCAGGTGATGACCGGGTGGAGGATGAAGATGTGGCTGACGGTGAGGCCATGGCCATCGACTCCGGCGGATCGGAGAACAAGAAGAAGGCTACCCCACAGGACAAAAACTATATTTCTGCTCGTGACATCGATGCGTATTGGTTACAGAGAGAGATTGGTAATCTCTATTCCGATGCCCACCTTCAACACGATAAGACAGCCGATGCACTGCGTATTCTCTCCGGAGAACCTGATGAGCCCGGCGGCGAAGAGAAACAGCTAAGAGAAATCGAGAATGACCTGATGGAGCTCTTTGATTATGAGCATCACGAAGTTGTCCAGAAGTTCATCCAGAATCGGGAGAAGATTGTATGGCTCACACGACTAGCCAGAGCAGAGGATGACGAAAACCGAGGACTTATTGAGCGTGAAATGGCCTCTGAAGGTCTCCGGTGGATACTTGATGAGATGCGGGGGAAAAAGGCTGGGGACGCTACAAGGAAGATGGAAATCAAGATGGACATTGATCTACCAGCTGCTGTCGGCGACGCGCCCAAAGCTGAACGGGCAGAGGGCCAACTTGTTGGTGGTCTTCAACCTCGCAAACTCATCAACTTGGAAAACCTAGTTTTCGACCAGGGGAATCACCTCATGACAAATCCCAAAGTCCGTCTCCCAGAAGGTTCCACTAAAAGAACATTTAAGGGCTACGAGGAGATTCACGTCCCGGCACCAGAAAAGCGCAACCAGCCTGATGATGTCAGCATCCCTATCACAGATATGCCCGAGTGGACGCGAGGGCCTTTCAGTTCAGCGAAATCTCTCAACAAAATACAGTCAAAATGCTATCCGTCAGCTTTTGAGGATGATGGAAATATGTTGATTTGCGCGCCAACTGGTAGCGGTAAGACCAACGTCGCGATGTTGACGATTTTACGCGAACTCGGAAAGCATAGGAACTCTCAGACGGGAGAAATTGATCTTGACGCGTTCAAGATTGTTTACATTGCACCCTTGAAGGCGTTAGTACAAGAGCAAGTTGGCAACTTTGGCGCTCGTCTTAAGCCATTTGGTATTACGGTATCTGAGTTGACAGGGGATCGTCAACTTACGAAGCAACAGGTTACCGAGACGCAGGTCATCGTTACCACACCAGAGAAATGGGATGTCATCACGAGAAAAGCTACGGATCTGACATATACGAACCTGGTACGGCTTATCATCATTGATGAAATCCATCTATTGCATGACGATCGAGGTCCTGTTCTTGAAAGTATCATCAGTCGGACGATTCGAAAAACTGAACAGACAGGTGACCCTGTGCGACTCATTGGCCTATCGGCCACATTGCCAAACTATAAAGATGTAGCCAGCTTCCTCCGTGTAGACCCAAATAAGGGCCTGTTTCATTTTGATGGTTCTTTCCGTCCGTGTCCTTTGAAACAAGAGTTCATTGGTGTCACTGACAAGAAGGCAATCAAGCAATTGAAGACGATGAATGACATTACATACAACAAAGTTATCGAGCATGTTGGCACGCATCATAACCAGATGCTTATTTTTGTACACTCTCGCAAGGAAACGGCGAAGACTGCACGATACATCCGAGACAAGGCGTTAGAGATGGAAACGATCAACCAGATCCTCAAGCATGACTCGGGATCTAGGGAAGCATTAAATGAAATCGTCAACGATATTTCGAATGCCGACCTAAAGGATCTGTTGCCATACGGATTTGGCATTCATCATGCAGGTATGGACCGAGTTGATCGTGACGAGGTCGAGGGACTTTTTGCCGCGGGTCTTATCCAGGTACTCGTGTGTACTGCAACGCTCGCTTGGGGTGTCAATCTCCCAGCCCACACCGTTATCATCAAGGGAACTCAGGTTTATTCTCCCGAAAAGGGCAGCTGGGTAGAATTGAGTCCTCAGGATGTTCTTCAAATGCTAGGTCGTGCGGGACGCCCTCAATATGACACTTACGGGGAGGGCATCATCATCACATCTCAAAACGAAATGCAGTATTACCTTTCCCTGCTCAACCAGCAGCTTCCCATTGAAAGTCAGTTTGCCAGCAAGCTGGTTGACAACCTGAACGCAGAGATAGTGTTGGGCAACGTCCGTAGTCGAGATGAGGGTGTGGAATGGCTCGGCTATACATATCTTTTTGTTAGAATGCTTCGGTCTCCAGGTCTGTACAGTGTCGGTGCTGACTACGAAGATGACGAGGCTCTTGAACAAAAGCGGGTCGATCTCATACATTCTGCTGCCGCCGTTCTGAAGAAATCTAATCTAATCACGTACGACGAAAAGACGGGTAAGCTCAAGTCAACTGAGCTTGGAAGAATTGCCTCTCACTACTACATCACACATGGGTCGATGGATACCTACAACAAGCTGATCCAGCCCTCAATAACCACCATTGAACTCTTCCGAGTGTTTGCCCTGAGTGCCGAGTTTAAGTACATTCCTGTACGCCAGGATGAAAAGCTGGAGCTCGCCAAACTCCTTGGTAGAGTACCTATTCCTGTCAAGGAAAGTATCGAGGAGCCACATGCAAAAATCAATGTTCTTCTCCAAGCATACATTTCTCGCCTCAAGCTCGATGGTCTAGCTCTGATGGCTGACATGGTCTATGTTACCCAATCCGCTGGCCGTATCCTACGCGCGATTTTCGAAATTACGCTTCAGAAAGGATGGGCTAACGTTTGCAAGACGGCTTTGGATCTCTGTAAGATGGCGGAGAAGCGTATGTGGCCTACAATGACTCCGCTCAGACAATTTGGCTCTCGTTGCTCACGAGATATCATCGGTAAATCGGAACGGATCGACGTCCCTTGGAGTAGCTACTTCGATATTGACCCCCCCCGTATGGGAGAATTGCTTGGAATACCGAAGGCTGGCCGTATAGTCTGCGATTTAGTTTCTAAATTTCCGCGCCTCGAGATACAGGCTCAAGCACAGCCAATAACTCGATCCGTACTCCGGATTGAGCTATCAATCACCCCAAATTTCGTGTGGGACGATGAAATCCACGGGACAGCTGAAAGTTTTTGGATCCTGGTAGAAGACTGCGATGGTGAGGATATTCTGTTCCAAGATCAGTTCCTTCTCCGGAAAGATTACGCATTGTCAGAGTCAAACGAACACTTGGTTGACTTTACTGTTCCAATCACGGACCCAATGCCACCAAACTACTTCATTTCAGTCGTTTCTGATAGATGGATGCACTCTGAGACAAGGCTCCCTATCTCATTCCAGAAACTCATTCTACCGGAGAAATTTCCGCCTCATACACAGCTTCTAGACCTCCAGCCTCTGCCTGTTGCTGCGCTAAAGTCTAAAGATTACTCAAGCTTGTATGATGGGTGGAAAAACTTCAACAAAATTCAGACCCAAACCTTCAATTCGCTATACGGGGCGGACGATAACGTTCTGATTGGGGCTCCTACCGGGAGCGGCCGAACCGTGTGTGCCGAATTTGCCATCTTGCGGTTGTGGTCTAAACCGGAGATTGGTCGAGCCGTATACATTGCACCTTTCCAAGAGCTTGTTGATATTCGACATGAAGATTGGCGAAGGCGTCTTAGCCATTTGCGCGGTGGCAAAGAAATTGTGAAGCTCACAGGTGAAACGGCGACAGATCTGAAGTTGCTTGAAAAAGGTGATCTCATATTAGCTACGCCAAGTCAGTGGGATGTTCTATCACGACAGTGGCAGAGACGTAAGAATATCCTGACTGTTGAACTCTTCATTGCTGACGAGCTCCACTTGTTGGGTGGCCAACTCGGGTATGTCTATGAGGTCATCATATCTCGTATGCTTTACATTCGAGCAGAAGAGAACCTGGCTATGAGAATCATCGGTCTCAGCGTTTCTCTCGCTAGCGCTCAGGATTTAGGTGAATGGATTGATGCGAAAAAGAAAGACATCTATAACTTCAGTCCCCACGTTCGACCGGTTCCCTTAGAACTAAGGATCCAATCTTATACTATCCCTCACTTTCCATCGCTTATGCTCGCAATGGCCAAGCCCACCTGGCTTGCAATTACGGAACTCTCACCACGCCAGTCCGCCCTCGTGTTTGTGCCAAACAGAAAACAGACGAGGTCGACGGCTCGCGACATTCTTACAGCCTGCGTGGCAGACGACGATGAAGATCGGTTTTTACAGGTGGATGTCGATACAATACGGCCCATTCTTGAGCACATTCACGAGGAAGCTTTAGCCGAGGCACTGTCCCACGGCGTAGGATATTATCATGAGGCCCTTAGCCAAAACGACAAGCGTATTGTCATGCGCCTCTACGACGCTGGCGCCATCCAGGTACTTATTGCTTCGCGTGACACGTGCTGGGAGCTCAACTGCGAAGCGCACTTAGTTATCGTGATGAATACTCAATATTTCGAAGGCCGTGAGCATCGATATGTTGACTACCAACTGAGCGAGGTATTGCAGATGCTCGGAAAAGCTCTTCGTGGATTTGGCAACGGTCGAAGCCGAGCAGTTCTGATGACTTCGGCCATCAAAAGGGAATACTTCAAGAAGTTCCTCAACGAAGCTCTCCCGGTAGAGTCACATCTCCATAACTATTTGCATGATGCCTTCGTAACCGAGGTCAGTACGGGGATGATAGAGTCCACTGAGCATGCCATCAATTGGACCACCTTCACCTACTTCTATCGCCGGCTGCTGGCAAACCCAAGTTATTATAGCCTTACGAGTCCAACTCATGATGGCCTAAGCAATTATCTTTCGGATTTAGTCGAGACTACCATCAAGGAACTCGCAGAATCTAAGATCGTCGACTTCGACGAGGATGATGGCTCCGTCACTCCTCAAAATGCGGCTAAGATTGCGGCCTATTACAACGTCTCGTACATTACCATGCAAACGTTCCTATTGTCGCTGAGCGCGAAGACAAAATTGAAGGGCATCCTAGAAATTGTCACGTCAGCGACAGAATTCGAATCTATTCAAATCCGACGCCACGAGGATAACCTACTGCGACGCATATATGAAAGAGTGCCCGTCAAGATGTCCGAGCCAGCATATGACTCTCCACACTTCAAGGCCTTCGTACTTTTACAAGCACATTTCTCTCGGATGCAATTGCCCATTGACTTGTCCAAAGACCAAGAAGTCATTGTCTCTAAAGTCTTGAGTCTTCTGAGTGCGACTGTTGACGTTCTCTCATCTGATGGGCACCTCAATGCTATGAATGCTATGGAGATGTCCCAGATGGTCGTTCAGGCAATGTGGGACCGTGATAGCCCTCTGAAGCAGATCCCTCACTTTTCTCCCGATGTGGTCAAGGTCGCTAATGAGTTTGAGTGAGTTTGGTCTAAGTTTGCCCTTTGTACTATCATGTCACTAACTTGAACTGTCATAGAATTAACGATATTTTCGATTTCATGGAAGCGATGAACCCTGAGGAGAATGCCAACTACTCTGACCTGGTTAAACGACTGGGATTATCACAATCCCAACTGGCACAGGCTGCGGCTTTCACCAACACAAAGTATCCCGACATTTCGCTTGAGTTTCAAGTCCTGGACGAGGATAGCATCCATGCGGGAGAGCCAGCTTACTTGAATGTGCAAATTGAGCGAGAGGTTGAGGATGAAGAGGGCGAGGTAGACACAACAGTCCACGCTCCCTTTTACCCCACCAGAAAGACGGAGAACTGGTGGCTCGTTGTTGGCGAGGAGAGCACGAAGACGCTCCTTGCTATCAAGAGGGTCACGATAGGACGGCAGTTGACGGTGCGGCTCTCGTACATGGTGCCAACGCCTGGCAAGCATGACCTGAAGCTCTTCTTGATGAGCGACAGCTACATTGGAGTAGACCAGGAGCCGACGTTCTCGGTTAATGTCGCCGAGGGCATGGATGTCGACGAAGACGACGAGGACGACGAAGAGTAGATAATATTGGGCATTCTACGAGGTGTGGCCTACCCAACCCATGATGTGAGCAAATTTACTGTATTATCTAGTTCAATAAGAGCGAAAATGGGACATTTCAGGCGAATTGGGACGCAACAAAACTATCAGGGCGACCGATTGATACTGCTCACGGCCTGGCGTTTGATCCTCCTCCGTGTTTCTATAAGCGAGACAAAAAGAACTGCAAACAAAAAGAACCACCCATGGATGCGCGTTGGAGTTTAATCCTGTGGACGGCATAATGCCAAGTCTCTAGACTTGTTTACCCATGGTTGCTGGTCTCGAGGTCCGAGTTCTGAATTCCGAGTTCTGAGTTCTGGTACAACAAGAAAATAAAGACGGGGAACTGGGTCTTTGGGGTAGCTGGCGCTGGCAAAGGTGCCGCCGGCGTTGGTGTTATTAGTCGGGGCTGGTGGTTATTATGATGGAATGGGCGTGGGAGGGGGTGGAGGGGGATATGGAGAGGACCCAGGTACCTTGATGAAAATGGATGCCAGCGACCATCGAGGTGTTGCAGGTACAAATTAGTGCACTTTGTATTTAGAGCGTAACCTGGCCCGACCTCAGCCTTTTGCGAGACCGGGGGCGAACACCGCATGGGCTCTTACTTGACTCGGCAACTCCTTGCTAACCAACTCTCCCTGTGCACAACGCCAACAAAACAACAACAAACAATAATCATAACAATCATAACAACGACAACAGCCACAACAACGGCAGCGTACTCGAGTACGGAGCTGAACCACCAAAACACCAAGCCGAGCTGAAAGTTGTCACCGTGCGTGAGCTATTGAGTTCCCTAAGTTGGTAGTAGCGGGCTATGTGAAAGTCTCTTCCGCGCCTTGATCTGCTCTCGCCCTTACTTCGACCGTACATCCGACGCGGCAAGCCTCCTAGGGCTAACTGACTTGGCCAAACCTCACCTCGCCTCGCCTCGCCTCGCCTCTCTCCTGTCTTGTTCCTCTTTTCTTCTCCGCGAGGACACTCGCTGCATCCAACACATCCAAGCAATCCGAGCAGCCGAGACGCCAATCATCATCAGCAGCAGCACCAACAACAACACCACTAATCCCCCCCCCCACCACCAGCAATCATCATCGAGGGGGTCACGTGCGGCACATCTGTATAGAGCTACCTGCCTACTATCTCGGTATCTATCTATCTATCTATCATCGACCCAATCTATCCATTTTAGTATCATTACCTACTTCGTACCTACTCTGTACTTCCAGAGGTAATGATAGAAGTATATCTACATAGTAGCACATCCATATTCTACCAACTTCCCTAAGACCTAACCTTGCCTTAGGTACGGTGCTCTATCTCCCCCATCTCCGAGTACCCATCTGAATATTCCAGCCTCTTGTTTTCCTTCTCCGTCGTTCTCCGTTGTGATACTGTCCAGAGAAAGAGAAAAAAAAAAAAAAAAGGAAGACAGAAAAAAAGGGAATTGACATCTGACTGCACCTGTCCGCGTCTTCGTGTCTCGGGCTCAATTGCTGTGCCAGTCTCCCCCTTTTTATTCTGATTTTATTTAATTTTTTCATTACCGTATTTTTTATCATCTTACTTTTTGCCAAGATCCGGGTTGTTATTTGGCGCTGTCAATTTGCTCCACCAGAAAAGTTGGTCCTAGACCTGACGCGTTTTCTTCGCATCTAGTCTCGACTACCTTCCCTAACCCGTCTGCTTTGGTCATTAATCCTCCACATCCTCATTACCTCCCGATCTATCGACTCTAACCTACCTTCCTATCTATTCATCACCAACCTCCATCTCCCATCGTCATCACAACCACGACCACGCCTCCACATCGACCTCGACCCCGACCTCAACTCAACCTCAACCTCCACTTCCACTTCCACCTCCACTCAAAATCAAATCGGGTCAAATCAGACCAGATC
Organism: Nemania serpens; assembly: GCA_022578855.1. Classification (NCBI taxonomy): domain Eukaryota; kingdom Fungi; phylum Ascomycota; class Sordariomycetes; order Xylariales; family Xylariaceae; genus Nemania; species Nemania serpens. The sequence continues at coordinate 687,926 of MU396678.1, read as the reverse complement.
AAATCAAACAAATATCGACGTCAATCTCCAACCTCCAACCTCCAACCATCGTCCATTTGAGCCTCAGCCACACACACACACACACACACACACACACACACCACAACAACAACAATTGTCACAGCCGCAGTCATAGCCTCGATTGCAACTGCGCATCCGGTGTCCAACCGGAGCCCTGTCTTACATCCGCGTGGCTGCTCCTTTCGTCTTTGCGACATCGTGACCATTGCACGTCCTCGTCATCATGTCTGACGAGACAACTGCGCAGCCCGCCGTGGCACGATCCGCAGAAACCGCATCCACTGCTGGTGCTGGTGCTACCACCACTGCTGCTGCTCCCGAATCCGTCGCGCCTGTCGCCGATACCAAGGCATCCAAGTCTTCTAATGCATCAGGTACTGCTGCCGATGACGCTGGGGCTGACGGCAAGATCGGGCCGGAAGAGCAAGGTAAGGCCTCCCTTTACAACGCGGTCGCTACTATGAATCTCGTGTTTGCACCTTTCACCTTGCCCATCGAACTACCACGCGCCCCAACTTTAGGCCAGCGTTCTCCGTCGCCAACTCACCCATGCACGGGTCCATGAACACGTTCTCTTTTCCATTCGTCGTTATCCAATCAATTAGCTTTAACTCTATATGTCCCAACATACCAGCAGACCTAACTAATCATTCGTGTGCTTAGGGTCCCAAGCCGATGCTGCTGCTAACGCCACCGCCGAGCCCGCCGCGAACGAGAACGCAACCGATGTTGACATGGAGACGGAGGAGGACAAACAGGTCACGGAAGGTGCTGAGCCTGTCGCTGACGATGACGCCAACGACGCAAGCCTGGCCACGGCCAAGTCGCAGTCGCGTCGCAAGTCCGCTGGTGTAGCAGATAAGGCAAAGAAGCTGAACAGGAAGGCGTCCAAGGCCAAGATTCTGCATCTGGACGCAAAACCAGGCGATCATTACTTTGCTAAGCTAAAAGGCTTTCCTCCATGGCCCGTTGTCATCTGCGAGGAAGACATGCTCCCTACGAACATGCTGGTCTCGAGACCTGTCACCGCCGCTCGTTCCGACGGAACATATCGTGAGGATTTTGCCGACGGCGGCAGGCGCGCTGGAGATCGAACGTTCCCGGTCATGTATCTCCACACGAATGAATTGTAAGATGATAGCCTCCTCGTCTTTCTGCGGCGTACTAACTCTTCACGTCCAGCTCTTGGACACCGAACACCGACTTGAGCGAGCTTGACCCCTCTGTAGTGCGTGACTTGGTCACATCCAAGATGCGCAAGGACCTTCAGGCAGCCCACCTACTTGCGGCTGAGAGTCATGATTTAGACTACTACAAGAACGTGCTCCGAGAATTCGAGGAACAACGCCTCGCGAAGGCCGAGGCCAAGAAGTCTAAGACTAAGACCCCAAAGAAATCTAGCAAGACAACTAACGAGGACGACGACGTTGAAATGGAGGACGTCGAAGACGAGGTTGGAGAGCCCGCTGAGAAGAAGACGAAGTCGAAGAAGCGCAAGGCCGAAGACGAGAATAGTGTAGGTCTTTATTGATATTGTCCATCCATTACAGCACTAACGTCACATACCACCTAGACCCCCCAGCGTTCTGATTCGGTAAAGAAACCGAAGATCAAGTTGACCAGTACTTCAACCCCCAAGGCCGCTAATGGAACCCAATCGCCCTCCACGAAGGATTCTGCCAAGCCTGCCAAAGCAAAGCCCAAGCCTTCTAAGGGAGGTAAGGAGACAGGCGGCAAGAAAGAAAAGGAGCCGCCGGCGCCCAAGGAGCCCGAGCTTTCGCCCGAGGAGAGGCGCGCCAGAAAGGAGGTAGGTCGAGTGCATTTTCGCCATCCGGTTATCGATGACTGATCAATCCGCAGAAAGAGATCCTGTTTCTGCGACATCGCCTCCAGAGAGGCCTCCTACCCCGCGAGGGATCACCTGTGCCAGAAGATATGAAACAAGTATCCGATTTCCTCGCTAAACTCGAGACGTTCCCCGAACTCGATGTTAGCATCATTCGGGTGACGAAAATCAACAAGGTTCTGAAGGCCATCTTGAAGCTGGAGACGATTCCAAAGGAGGAAGAGTTTCGATTCAAACCTCGGTCTCAGGTGCTCTTAGACAAGTGGAATATTCTTCTAGCTAGTGACGGAGCACCTGCCCTTGCGACGGGGCTGTCGACGAACGCACACGGCGCGAACGGGACCGCTGGCTCCACTACGAAGAATACGAAAGAGACGGCCAATGGGGTCAAGGAGGAGACGAGCGGTAGCAAGACAGAGTCTGATAAGAATGCATCAAAATCCAAGGGCGTAGAGCAAGCGGATCAGGATTCTTCGGGCGGCAAAGAGGAAGCTGCCGATACAGAGGTTTGTGCTAACCATGGGGATGATCAAGTAAGGTCACGGACCGGGGCTGACTAGAATGACAGAAGACTATCGAAACAGCAGCGTCAGCGCCAGCGGCAGCGGGCGAGATCAGTGCTTAGTCGACGACATCGAGGTAGCTTCGGAAAAGAAGAAGTATAGGAGGATGAAAAAAAAACACGAGGCGTTTGGGAGCACTCGATTTGGCGACTCGATCTGGTGGGAACATGGTACACGGGACGGACGCAGCTCCGCCGATACGGTGACAGTGGAGGCAGATATGCTGAGACGCATGGCTTGGCGCGTGTTCATTCTATGTAAAGTAGGCACCTTCTCGCAACCCGGTAGCTTTTGGAGGGGGCGTGTCTTGAAGGATTGATGATGGCCGGACTAGGAGCATCGGGATATATGTGACGGGAGGACTGGGATGAGGTGGTTGGTCTGAAGCTCTGGCCGGCGAGACCGGGAGCTGCGTTTGCGCGCAGGCTCTTATTTTCTTTTTCTTTTTATCTTTCTTCGTTCTCCTCCCGTTGTTCTGTCCACCAGTAATCAAGAACCACTACGAGGATATTTCTTTACATCGCTTCGGAGTTGTGGTGATCAGGCTGGGTCTTGAAATATAAAATAAAAAAAGTCGATTCAACTTGATACATATTTGAAGTACCTACTTACTTTAAGTGCCTTAGGTACCTCTCTACCTTAAGGTACCTTAGGTTAGTACTAGATTACAATTCCGACTCTCAAATATGGAGGATGTTCTGTTCTAACATTTCATGAAGAGTCGAACCCAGGGGTCACCAAGTACGAATTACCTACCTATGTACCTAGCAGGGTAGTACCTGCTACTTTGTACAAGTGTATCTCTCCCTGCCAATCAATGCCATCTATCCTCCTTTCCCAAGAGAGCTTAGGTAAGGTAGTTGTGTACCTAAATGTACCTAGGGAAGGTGGGTCACCTAGGTATCCCCCACGGTGCGCGTCATCAGCAGATCAGTGCCTACCACCTACTTGTACAGCTGCTTTTTGACACCGCAGCCTCGCAGGAACCTTTTTACATATTTACACTCACCTAAAATACTCCCTTCTCTAAGCACGCCGCACAGGTAATTTCCTACTCACGTCTACGTTATTCAGGTCCTCGCTTATACTGAACTGTAACCTAGTAACCTAGTAACCTAGGTACCTAGTAGTTGTGTTCAACTTGTCCCGCCGTACCTAGGTAATAGCCTCACGGTGCCCCTCGAACTTCATATTCATCTTCAACCTCAACCTCGACTTCTTCCTCGACCTCGTCCCCCATCGACGCTACTGCTTCCTGCAGTCACGGCCATCTCTGTTGAGTGCCTTTCATCTCTCGATAGGATAGTGTCTCGGGGGAGCGCATTTCCATCATGCTGCTCCGACTCAGAGGGCCGGATGGCATGGTCCGCATCACCGTGGACAAGAATGACAGCGTCGCGGATCTTGGCCGCCAGGTGAGTGACCCTCGAGCTGCTCAACCTCGCGCTCGTCGACTGTTCTGTGCCGTGCATCTGGATACTAATAATGGAACGATATGACGTACAGTTGGTGCCACAGCTGCCGGCCACCGTCGACCCGAACACCATCACCATGTCTCCCAACCCACAAGCGAAGGACTCGAGGAGGTTCAAGGATATTGCCAGGGTCAAGCTGGGCCAGATCGGGTTGAAGTGAGCCAGACGCGTCTCCTTTGCCACTGGAGTTCCCCGCCTCTACTGCTCCTGCTGTTCCTGCTGTTCCTACTTCTGCTTTATTGTCGCTGACATGGTTCTCGCTGTTTCTCTCTCCCTCTCTAGTCATGGCGATCTCATCTTCATCAATTACGACCACCTAGACAGCGTCACCAACGGCCACGCGAACGGCGTACCCTCGTCTCCCCCCCGTACTCTCCCTTCGGCCAACCGACTGAATGGGAAGCCCATCCTCCCGACAGAGAACCTGCCCATCGATCCGCCGTCTCTAACGTCACCGAGCAAGATAATCAAAAACCCGTGGGAGGTAGTCCGACAATCCGCCCTCGACGACCGCCTCGACAGGCAAGACGGAAAGATCCCCAGAGGCCGCGACCGCATGTGCAAGCATGGCCCTAAAGGCATGTGTGACTACTGCATGCCCCTAGACCCCTTCAACGCCCAGTATCTGGCCGACAAGAAGATCAAGTACCTGTCCTTCCACTCGCATCTGCGCAAAATCAACTCGGCCACGAATAAGCCGGAACTCGGGAGCTCTTTCATACCGCCCCTGAAGGAGCCATATTTCAGGGTTAAGCCGGACTGCCCCTCGGGCCATCCTCAATGGCCCGAAGGTATCTGCACCAAATGCCAGCCCAGTGCTATTACCCTACAGTCCCAACCTTTTCGCATGGTCGATCACGTGGAATTCGCCTCATTTGAACTCGTCAATACGTTCATCGATGCCTGGAGGAAGACCGGCGCTCAGCGGATAGGTTATCTGTATGGGCGGTATGCCGAGTATACCGAGGTGCCTCTTGGCGTCAAGGCCATTGTGGAGGCCATCTACGAGGTGCCACAAGTGGACGAGGTCGACGGCGTCTCCTTAAGCTCTTGGGAAAATGAGTCGGCCGTCAATGAGATTGCGCGTCTCTGTGGTCTTGAGCAGGTTGGCGTTATTTTCACCGACTTACTGGACTCTGGCGCTGGGGATGGCACTGTCATTTGCAAGAGACACATCGACTCATACTACCTCTCTTCCCTCGAGATATGTTTTGCCGCTCGTCTCCAGAGCCAGCACCTCAAGCCGACAAAGTGGAGCGACACGGGCAGGTTCGGCTCTAACTTCGTGACATGCGTCATTTCGGGTGACGAGACGGGGCAGATCGCAATTTCATCGTACCAGGTGTCCAATGAAGCCATGGAGATGGTTCATGCAGACCTTATCGAACCTTCGGCCGACCCGAGTGTCATGCTCGTCCGCGAAGAGGATGAAAGTGATGGTTCGTCGAGCCGCGCCCGTTATGTGCCTGAGGTCTTCTATCGCAAGATTAACGAGTACGGAGCAAACGTCCAGGAGAATGCCAAGCCTGCGTTCCCAGTAGAATATTTGGTCGTTACATTGACACACGGCTTTCCTGCTGACCCTAAACCAACGTTTGACTCACCAAACTTCCCCATTGAGAATCGCGAGGTTATGGGCGAGAGTCAGCAGCTCAGTCACGTCAGCAAGGCCATCAGCACGAGTGGAGGTAATAAATTAGGCTCTCTTTCGGATTTCCACCTACTCAGCTTTATCCACGGGATGGGCGTTTTGTCCAAGGTAAGCACGCTATCGCATTTCTCAACTTGTCGCCTTGCCCCTTGATAAATGGAGCTTTGGAGCTAATGACGGTGGTTTTAGGAAGAGGAAGCCCTCCTATGCAAGGCCGCGACAACCCACGATCTCGCTGAGACTTACCAGCTCTTCTCCCTACCCGGCTGGCAAACGCTGGAAACCATATTACAAGCGACCGGTGAGACACTTCCTAAAAAACGCCCTCGTTCTTCAAGTGGCAACGAGGGTGGCTTGCGCGGCGCTCAAGCGAACGGCGGAGCAGCGTCGGCTTCCGCATTCACTTCCGCATCACCGTCACTGTCACCCATCACCTCCGCATCCACCGCCGCCGTCTCGCGAAGGTCTGGGGAACCGCTTGCTAAGCGTTTTGCTGCCGTTAGGCTGAGTGAACGAAACGAACATCGACCCTCATTCGACCGTGCCAAGTTTGAAAACCTCTGATATCGAATTGCATGATCGAGTGTTGAACAGATTACTGTAGCACAAATCTCGGTTACATAGTGGCAGCACCGGGGCGACTCTACGGCGTGAGATGGCACAGGGAGGACCTCGACTGAAATGAAAGGCTTCCTCATCATAAGACTTTGGTTGAGTTCCCACAACATTACAAGGCTCCTTTCGTAGAGAATTCTCATCACGGCGGCGTCTAGAGGTTAGAAGAAGTTTGGCTTGCCCTCGCATCTATCTATGACGAGGACCGGTATATCTTAGTAGCTATCTGCGCCATAAAATATAAGCATGACCCTCCGCTTCATATTCATCGGGTGGAGCATCTCGGCCCGCTACTACGGCACAAATATTTCTCGTCCTTGGAAACGTTGCAGTGGATTAATTTGTACCTTATTGTGATGGTACATCACGAATCTTCTTAGACATCGGCAGCAGCTCATGGATGATCAGACGATCCCCTCGCTAAAGGTTATGTGACCTGCCGTGATTTCAACTCTATGCCACAGGTCGTGGGTGAAAAAGAAAAAAAGTAGAGTTTAGATGCACTAAGTCCCTTCTTCACTTCTTCGCTTGCCCTTTTCTTTCCCGCTTCTCTTTGCCCGTTCCGGCTATCTATAAACAGATTATTGGAGGACTTGTAACCAGTTTCCCCTAAGGTTTTTTTGGGGGGGGGGGGGTTGTTTTCGCGGCGGGTTGAGTTCCTTTCGATCCGCGGTGTTCTGCTCAGATAAATGGAAGAAAATAACTTTAATATTGATACTTTTCTCGTTTCTCTCGCGCTGGTGTGATATATATACGACTCCCTTTTAGCTAATTCTCTTCTTCATATGTTTGTTTATTTGCTTGTCTCCGCTTTAGAAGTAAGCGAAAGGGCATGATTCTATGTTGCACGAGCAACTTCTTAAGAGATAAAAGATAAAAATATATGTCGTCGGGCTAAGAAAGAACTTCAGAGGTACCCGTTTAGCATTCCCATTCCAGCCGAGACTTGGACGTTCGGAAGTTAATAGCCAAAGCGATTGAGGTCTATCTATCTGTCAAGTAGGCATCGATGAGGTCGTTGCCGAAACTAACTTATCTCTCTCGCCGTGGCAGTGCTAGCTATCTCAACGCCCCGGCTAAGGGCGTATGAGAGCTTGGTTCCTCTGTTACTGTAGGTAGGCGTCTGTCATTTACCTAGCCTAGACGAGCCGCGGATGCAGTGCTACGACTGCGCGGTACGTCAAAACGGGTTACAATACAATGTACGGGGAGACCCTGGCGCCCATCCAGTTCTTGAAAACGGATAGCGAGGGACCAAGCTAATGCTCCGAATCGCCCCCGTTGAGGATGAGAACACAGTCGGATCACTGAGCAGACCGTGTCTTATTGCCCGCAGGCAGCGCACAAACGGTGTACTGGGGCTCGCTCGCCGGGATATTATACCTATTTCTATTCTAGCACAATAGCAACATCATATTCAAAACTACGCCTTATGTGTTCACCTCAAAAGAGAATCGTCGCCTAGCAGGGCGACGAGACCCGAGACCGTGCCAGGCTACCTTGGACAAAAAGAAAGCGTGCGTGCCCTATCATTCGATCCCTATAACTCGATCGTTGCGAGGCACGCATGCATGTACGCTCAATCATTGCGATCCTTCCCATGGCTCTCGCGAAGAGAACGGGGGAAACACCGCACCCAAGATTGTTCGATGGTATCTGTTCTCCATTCTGTCCGAAAGCGTTTTCGATGGTCCTGGGTCGGCCGTAAGTAGGCGACCTCGCATCGAAGTATGCATGTTCCGAGAATGTTGGTATTTTGCGTTGTTCATTTTGAATGAAGAAGGAGAAGAAGAAGAAGAGGAGGAAGAAGCCCGCAGAGAGTCTAGGTATACTAGAAATTTTTTTACGGTGGCACCAGCCTCGTCCCTAACGCACATCAGCCACATGCCCCACAGTCCCTACCTAAAGCTTACCTAAGCTCTGCCTAAGTATCGGATACCTAACGTAAGGTACATGTATGGACGTAATAGCTGCCCCCATGCTGAGCCGATATGCGCATGATACATCCCGAAGATCATCAACCCTACAAGCCGATGGCCACACTCAATACCGTAGTCAGTTAAATCGAGACCCAACAACCACAAGAAAATTTTATTTTATTTTGGCCCAGCAATAGCACACAGACAATGGCGGGTGTTACCGGCGTAGCTGTCCACTCCTTGCCCAGGTTCCTTCTCCCACGACTGAGCTGGACGGGGCCTCCTGGAGCTACACTAAGCGCACTGCGAACAGCCGCATCGATCTCCTCGACATCATTTACCTCGACATCGTTTACCTCGACATCACAGCCCCTGCCTCAACGTCCCAGAACCGCAGCCTTCCACACCGCGCGCCAACCTCGGCAATGCGTAGCAACGCCAAGGACCCGGGATGGGGAGCTTTCCATCACGCAACGACACCCATCCCTACGGCGGTCGTTTCACGCCACGGCGCCGAGGTCTAGGGACCACCACTTCGACACGCTCAAGTTCATCCAGCGGCTGCAGGGCGAGGGCTTCACCGAGGACCAGGCGGTGGCCATGATGAAGGTTTTGAACGACGTCATAGAGGAGAGGTGAGCCCGCAACATCATCCCAACCTCGTCCTTCACTCTGCCTCTGCCTCTGCCTCTGCCTCTGCCTCTTCCCCACCGGGCCAAGAGAAAAGAAAGAAAAACATAATAATAACTAAAACCCCCTCTCGCTTTCCCTCTAGCATCCAGAACCTGACTCGTACCATGGTCCTCCGCGAGGATGCCGCGAAGGCGACGTACACCCAAAAGGTCGACTTCGCCAAGCTGCGCTCCGAGCTCCTGTCGGCCGACAGCACCGAGTCCAACGCGACGCGCGCCGCCCACGAGCGCCTGACCAACGACATCACCAAGCTCAACTCGCGCCTGCGCGACGAGATCGGCCGCACCCAGGCCTCGGTGCGCCTCGACCTGAACCTCGAGAAGGGCCGCATCCGCGAGGAGGCCTCGCAGCAGGAGCTCCGTATCAAGGAGACCGAGACCAAGATCGAGCAGGAGGCCGCCATCCTCCGCGAGAAGCTCGAGCAGGTCAAGTTCCAGACCCTGCAGTGGCTCATCGGCGTGTGCACCGGCTTCGCCGCCCTGATGCTCGGTGCCTGGCGCTTGCTCATGTGATGTTTTGGCCATGTTGACGGGACATGATTCCCTCCACCCCTCATCCCTCCTCGCCTCGCCTCGCCTCCCCTCCTACAATATAAAGGAATTTGGTGTATTGGTCTGGGAGGCTTACGATATAGTCGACGGGCCGTCAAATCATTGGAGGTATCCAGACGGCCGTCACAGGCCCTTTTTGGGGGCGTTTGACATTCCATTTTGTAAGCATCATTATGCTAGCGAGTGCTCAGGTGATTGATTATATTGACATAACCTTCGCAAGACGCCGTGGAGTGTACATTGATCATATGCCTCTCGTGAGAGCGCGCATGAGCTCTAGTAGTTGCTGCATAGCTGTCCGCATAATCAACTGAGCCAGCTGCTTGGAGCAGCAGAGATACTCTTGGCAAGTGTAGGTAGGTATACATAAATGCTCGACGGAAAAAAGCACACGCATGGACGCGCTCGTGCCTTGGCTCTTCTCTCGTTTCCCCCCTTTGACCCCCTTACCATCATTGTATCAAGGTTATGAGAGCCCTCACCCATTCGTTAACTAGCAAGTAACCTGGGTCCTCTAGATATTCCGCGCAAGCGTGTCCTATTTATCGAAGATCACAGGAAGCACAGTCATTCTTCGTGCTAGGATCTCCTGTTTTCCAACAGGTCGGAGGACCTAACGACTGCGGCTGCAGGTGGGACAATGCGGTAGCTAGTAGTTAAGTGACAGCAGCAACTGTCGATCCAACAAGATATATGAAGAGGTGCGAGATAATCCGGGCTCTCGGCCGATTCACATCCAATCGCCACCATCGAGGATTGAGTTATTGATGTCAGGATCTACGCCATGCACGCCTAGGTCGGTTAAACCGGCGATGATGGGGTGAAGACGCTAATCGATTCTTGGGGGCGTATTGCTCGGCGTAAGGCGTCGCCGCTCGCCTTCCTTTCGCAGGTTTTCGATGATCTTCAGCATTTCTTTCCGTCCGCCGGTGCTGTCGATCGCCTTATGCGCCATGCTCATGGAGATCTTCTCCCCGGCGTTCACAGCCAGGAGGCGCTTGACTAACAGGTGTCGCATGATGATGCAGACATAGACACCACAATCGCTTCCGTTCTCTTGTTGGGGGCATTCAACCAGATGGTGAAAGCGCAATGGCATCCCGAGGACATTGGACAGCCGTCTCGAGGCCTCCCACGCCTCGTTGTTGTTGGCACCGTCAAGGGAGTCGTAATGGAAAGCCACGCCGTCTATGATGCTCACCAGGAGCAGTGACCAATGGCTGCCACCTTCGGCCTGGTTCACATTCCGGTTGTCATTGATGGGCAGGAAAATATGGGTGATATGGCGGAAATCGGGCAGGGCCAGTCGGACGCTCTCGGTATCCTTATTTTTCATCAACAGAAAGGTCATGGACGGTCGGAGGAGCACGATGTGGGCTTGCGGGTATTTGGACAGGACCTCTCGTTCCAGGAACTCTTCCCAGAAGGCAATGTTCTGAAGTCGCACACGTGCCAGTCAGAATAAAATTCAATGCGATGCAGCAAATATGCGAAGCTGAGGAGCTGAGGGGAATTTCACATACGTTGTCTGTAAGCCAGTCATTTCGTAAGGACTTTATGTCTTCGTATGTCACTGAGGCTTGTGGGTTAGCTACGGGATGGAGCTCTCTTGAGGGTCAAGATGTTGAGCTTACAGAGGATGTCATGATCTTTTTTATAGGATTATTAGCCCAGCTCTCGCAAAGTCGGAAGTGCTTCTTCTTATCTGACTTACATGAGAGGTAAGGCTGGGTAGGGGAGGGCGAAGGCGAAAGCTGCGAATGAGATGAGAATGGTCTGCGACGAAGACGGTACATGATTTTAAAAGGCTCACGCTTTCATTCAGCCGCCGCGCGATTCTCTCACGGAACGGCATTAAAAGGGTCTTGCTGGGATATTGTGGTATGCGCTCGTGCGAGCTGATGTATGCAGACGTGGATTAATGGGGACGGGCGGCAACAGTGATGGCGACAATGGTGGTGACAGTGATAGTGGCGGCAGAGAGTGAACAGTGACTACCGAGGCAATGCGATGATAGTATCGTTTAGAGCGCAAAGCTGTCCGTCTGTCTAGTGTGAAGGAAGGATACGTCTGTGCGGGGCGCTATGCGTGAGTATGCGAGTGCGTGCGGTACGTGCGTGCGTGCGTTCGTATGTGATGATGGTGGCGCCCTAAGAGTGGTTGTGGCCCTGGGAGATGCTAGGATTTGTCATGAAAGCGGTTCCAGGCATGCGATGGGATGCAAAAGAGATTCTGTTTGTTTGTTTTTTTACACAATGTAAATAAATGACAGCGATTGCAATGACAATGGCAATGGCAGTAGTGATGTGGATGCAAGAAAAACAGAAAAGCTTGTAAAGGAACGGGGAACGGGAAAGGGACTAGCCCTGATGACAGCAGACAGTCAGGGTCGCTGTCGGTTTGCTGAGGACTGAGGCTGATGGGGATGGCCAGGAGATGACGATATCTGAAAGGCGTAGCGGGCTGTTGATGCGACTAGCATAAATCTGCATCAGTACAAAGTCTAGGTACCTACAAAGTACCTACAGTACTTCGTACAGAGTATGTAGATACATACCTAAGGTACCTACTGGCTGTCTCAGAATAACGTCTAATGCCTATGAGGAGTACATAAGCATTCTGGAGATGTTGGTAGGTATCAGAATTTCTTGCTTTGAGCCGGAGATGGTTGCAACAGCTTCTGAGAGGGAATATGGACTCGCATATAAATCTTACTGGCATGTTAATACCTCGCGATTGTTCTGCAGAATAAATGATCTGGTGATGGAATTTAGGTACAAGTATACTTAACCTGTAGGCGGGTCCCTACCTACATGTACATATGTACATAGCATGTGGTGTTACTTCTTGCGGGGGTGGGCACCTACCTCGCTAGCTCCGCTCTCATTCCCGGTTTTTGGACCGAGAAGACATAAGAGAAAGGAAACGGAAAGTGTAAACTACAAATTCTTTATAGAATTGGAATGTTCTATATTGGGGAAGCTACACGGAGTAGAGAGGTTAGCAAGGCCAAAAGATCTCTTGTACAACATTGAAGTTGATACACCACACAGTACCAGGTACTTCCTACCTAGTAGATATATCACGAGGCATGTACATCAGCTCAGCCACTGCCAGCACTCGTCATCTCGAGTCCGCCAACGAAGTATCTACCTAAACAAGTATCGATGTAGACACACCTTAAGAAATATCTACAATACCACATCATGTGAATCTAGACTCGTAGATATGATTGACAGTTGCTTGGCGAGGATGCCTACTCGCCTTAACATTGGAACAAAGGCTCCGGCAGTTGGGAACGTCTCCGGTCCAATCATATCGGCGGCATTGTGGTCTGTGTCGAGCAACTTGCAAAAATTATAGGTTCAGCACCCAAGGTACATATAGACAGTCGAAGCTAAACTTGACTCAACTACATTATGTACATATGTAGGTAAGTAAGTAGTACTACGAGTAGCTACCTATATGTATGTATGATAGCTGTCGCATATAACAACATGACTAGACTCAAGGGAACTGACTCCCTGCAAGCTACAGCACAAATCCCCTCAAGACAATTGGTTGCGCGACTCGTAAAGCCAGCTACCGTTACGGTACCCACGCTACCCTCCATCTCTATCAACAGCCAGAAGTTGCCGGCAAACAATAATGTACAGTCTTCGGAACATGGAAAATACGGTTTCACATTAGGGCTGACGAGCCTGGGCACGCCGAGATATCTCGATCAGTATTGAATAAGTTGACAATGAGATATGCACAAGGCATCTCCACGCTAGCAACTCTCGGGGCATCAGTATAGCGTCTTGTCAAATGTAGGCCGATGACTACTTGACGAGCAGGCCCTCCACCTACATGTGTCTCGTCCTGTACTCGTAGTTTCGCATCCCGAAGTAGCCTGCGCCCAATCTAAAGTGACAAAGTCAGCACCAAACAGCCTCAAACAGAGACAGGAGTTCCTGACCTATTGCTTATGCCACATGTGCTTTGGAAGTTGACTCGTTAATCATTACTTGATCATTATCGTCCACGTTATTCCTATATTCATGTCTCACTCTTCTTTTCAACAAACGCGGGATTCTGCTCCATAGTCGAAGATATGAAGCCCCTCAAGGCAGCCCATCTGCCGGCCGTCGAAGCAGTCGGACCCTGTGTCTGTGTCTGGGTCTGGGTCTGACCTTGCCCGTCACCGGCTTCGCCCTGCCGCTCAACCTGCATGTCGGCGCTCACATCAGCACCGGCGACGCGCATGGCGTTCAGCTGCGCGAGGCTATGGCTGAAGCGATCCATCTCGCCCTTGACGATATTCTCCTTCTTCTTTAGGGCGCCCTTCCTCATCTTGATGCTCTTGTGCCTGATCTTGCCCTCCCGGAGCTGGCGGAGCCCCTCCTCCGTCTCGCCATCGGCCAGCAGGTCTGGCAGGGCGTCGGCCAGGGACTCGAGGTTCGCCACGAGCTTCTTCCCGGGCCGGCGGCGCTTCAGCGGTTTTCGGTGTGCCTTCTCGACCCGCGATAGGAACGTCGAGCGCTTTATGATCCTCTTGTCCTTCTTCGAGCTCGTAAAGCCGTCTACCGAGGGCGCGACGGCGTCGGGTCGTGGCGCTTTGCGCGGCGCGTGTGGTTCGGCACCCGCCTTCGCCGCGAGCTTTGCGCGTAGAGAGCGCCGTTTTGTGGGGGGTACAGGTGCCTAGCAATCGATCGTGAGTCGTTGTCTCATTGGATACGCAGCATTTATTGAATTTTATTTTTGCTTACCATGGCAAGCGTCTATATGACCAGTCGGTTTACGAGCAGCGTGTTGCTGATGTCCGATTCGCGATGGTCAAGTAGAATTTTGGTGTCTGTAGATTGAAGTAATCTGGGGGTGTGGGGTTTGTACCTCATGTAGGAGTACAAAGTACATAGGTACACTTAAGCACCGACGATGACGGGCCGAGCCTATTAAAACTCCTGGGTGGGTCTTGAGGCATCAGTGGGCCTTAACCAGTCTCTCACTTGGCTGAAGAAAACTGGAAAGGTGGAAACACAGGCGACGATGATACCAATATTGATTTCGGCGATGCTGAAAGGTATTTATTAGTATTTTATAGCGATGAAGATTACTGTGGCGATATTGACCTAAATTCTGTGATTGTACCACCGGTCCAAGCCCAGTCCGAGCCACCATAGTTAACAGCCACGACTATTAGTCGTACCAAACTAGCAACACAAGCCCTATAAGACCAATTGAATTAACAAGGAAAGATCGGGTTAGTCAATGATAATTGTTGATCCTCACTTACCCTACACCAGCGGCAAAAACAGCAATGAGGCCTAATTTCCGCCGAGGCCGTAGTTGCAGCTTCGTGAGGGGTGGGAACGGTAGTAGTAGAAGCCAGAGGTCAGTGATGACATTGAGACTCGCGTTCAACAACAACACCGGTCCAACATAGGCGCCACAAAACTGGGATTCCAGAAGTTTGGACAGGTCATTGCAGGTGGCGAGGAAGCCAATCCCGATGCCGACCAGTGGAATGTATAAGAGGGTCAGAATAACAATAGTGATGTTCACGACGAGAGCGAAACGTGTATTTACGCTGAAGAGTCGCAGATAAAGCAGAAGAATAGAGAGCTTGGCAAAGAAAATCGTAATTTGATAAGCGATCCCGTTTATTGATAGAGACTGAACAACGTAAGCAATGGGTTCTTCCAGACACGAATAACACGTACTTGGGCTTCGATTGCACCAGGGACCGAAGAAATACTAAGATCCCATGTATGTTTTGCGGGCTCTTTACTGGTGACTGTTGTCGAATATTAGACCGAGCGGTTAATGATAGCGAACGGCTTCAGATGCGAACCTTCGCTATACAGTATAGCATAAGACAACGATCCAATCTATATCAACAGTGAGCTCCATTATCCGGTTAGGTCATGAGCCATACAGTAGCTACAATGCAAGCATCTGAAGAGGACTTGTATCAGCAACAGGCACTCATAGACTCGCACAAGACTTACAATCATCCCAGCCCCAGCTCTTAGTAAAGCGAAAGCGAACAAAACCCCGGATCAGAACCGCAAGAGTTGACAGGGAGACGAATATGCCCAGAACCACGAAAGACGGGGCCTTTGATATGGGATCATCAAAGTTGGGGGTTACTCCCACGGGCGGCGGTGCCGCCGGGACCCCAGAGGGGAGATTGTCAAAGTTGGCCATTTATATATCAATGATGATGTAGAAAGTATAACATGTTCTAGTATAAACACTTGAGAAAGCTACTGGGTGAAGTTGGATGGTGACGGACAAGTGAGTGTTTTCCATGGATGAAATTCCAATCAGCCCGTCTTGAGATAATAATGAGGTGGCAAAAGACGATCGGCACGGCCTAATTACCTCACGTTTGATTATTCAATTGAAACTCGTACACTAACTGCACATCGCCCGTCGATTAGGTCCCAATGCCGTCAAGGACTTGTCTCAGATGGGTGGTAATTGCAACCCAGTTAGGGCTGAGTGAGCATCACTCCTCTGCCGTGCAACGTGAATGCTGTAGTTTCAGTCCGCCATACCGAGTCTTTGTCAGCCTACATAACTCGCAAGGAGAAGGAGGAAAATTTTGGTTTCTTTGCATAGTGAAGCTGAGCCTCATCTGTCTGCTAGGTTGAGTCAGGTCCGAACAAAGTATAAACTGAGCGAACTCAATACAATCGGGGGCTATGTGGTACGTACGTGTAGTTGGCTTTTGCTACGCAACTGACAAAAGGACCAAATGCCGAGGTGCGTTATCCTAAGGTTGCTCGCAAGTTGATCGCCTAGAGCTAGAACAATACAGACGCATCGAGTCTGATAAAGACGCACATTATCGATACAGTATGCAGTATATATAGCAGGGGCTTTTCTCAACTAATAAGATACCTATTTAAATCGACACTCAAAGCAAGGATCCGCTCTTCTAAAGGATTCGGCGTGTTGCCTGCCTGGGGTGCAGAGGGGGGCGTTTAAGGCCAAAGCTGCTATAAATAAAACGATCGCCATTCAAGCAGTCGCACGAGTTATTCAGAAAATGTGCAGGGCCTGGTAGTTCATGCAGAAGTAGCAGAGGCCGAGGGCAATACTCCTCCTGTCTGCTAGGAGTTACTAAATACAGGGGTAGCTACTGAACTGACGATACTGGGTTAGTTTGGAGATTGATAAAACCTCTGCAAGGGACAGAGTTTAATAGAACATCTGATTAACGGAACACAGAGAACAACACAACGCCCATTTTGAACCCTCAACTGATCGACTCGCTACATGTGGCATCGCTCCTCGGTCACCTGACTGACAATGGGGCGAGTCGAGCGTAATCAAACACTCAGATACTATCGCCTGGCTCAGGATTAATCACTTAGTAGACCAATAAACATAATATAAAATATTACTTAGTTATATTTAACAACAATCATATCACTCAAAGCCCTCTTGGAGAGAACATGATGAAGATGAAGAATAGGAATAAATCAGCGGCAGGCGAGACATAATATTAGAGCAAGGCGACGAAAACTCAATTCAAGTCCCCTAAACGCCACGATAATGCAAAGTCCTCTCCTTGGTATGCCCAAAAGCCAGCTCTTTGCTATGCCTAGCACAATCAAACCCTCATCTCACAAAGACGGAGACTGCTTCATAAACGTGGAGAGTATCACTACAATTAATATTACATGGACTTCAGCCTTCTAGTTGCAAACACAGCCGCGATGGCGCTCAACGCACCGATGAAGAGGCAAACGGCTACTCCATTTGGTCCGTCAGTCTTGTGATGCTCATCTGGGTGGGCGTTGTGGGCGAGTTCCGGGCTCTTGCCGGGCTCCAAAATACTGAATACAACTGTGGAAATGATCGTTCCTATAAACTGCGGAATTGTCGTGTAGATATTAAGAATGCCGAAGTAAACGCCAGACGGCTCTCCTGCAGTTGCGTGGGGATCGTCAGGGTTAGAGTGGCCGCTGTTCACATCGGCCATCTCTATAGAGGCGTTTGATAAACGTCGATAGGAGCCACCTTCTCCGCTGCTCAATTTATTTACTTCAATGCCGAGAAAAGCGTGTGGCGCCCATGATGCAATGTTCCAAGGACTGCAATACAGGTTAGCTAACATTCGTGACGGGTTGGAGGGGCCGATTAGAACTTACAGCCCGCAAATACAGACGAGCGCAGCAGCAAATGTAAAGCTTTTAGCGAATGGAGCGAACAGCATGGCTGCTGCAAATGTTGCATGAGCCCAAATCCACGCAGTCAACAGGTCAGGCTTATATTTATTAAGCTTCTCCACGATGCCTCTTATACTTTGCGGAGGTCGCTGCGTGTAACTTCGGTCATCCGGCGACTTAATGATAAGGGGAAGAAACCATGAGCCAAAAAATGTGATGAGGGAGTACTGGCGAAACTTGGAGTCAGTTATGGTTCATTCTTGGCGCGATTTGGCAGTGTTTCTAAATCATGGACCGGGGAGAGGGACCCTTTATGTCCTCAATGTCGCTGAAGTAGAAAGAAAACGCTTCCGATAAGCACTTACAATTATAAAAGCCTTGCTACCAACGCGGCCAACCTCCCCTAATGCATCTTTGGACTGTTTGGCATCGTGGGGTGCGTCGTAACGAAAATAAGTTTCGCCAATCCATGTGGTGCTGTAAAATAGAAATGGGAACCATCCTATCCAGGCCCAAAACTGTGCCATGCAAATGGCTCGAATCCGTGGAGGAAGATACAGCATTGTTGTCCAAATGTGACTAGCCACTTGATACAACCCGCCCTCCTTAGGCGATTTCGATGGAGCGGAAAGCAGTATTCTCTCCGTCACGGCCCAACAAGTCACACTACATGTCCCAACAAGGCCGAACGCGGCAAGGACTGTGAGTTGTTTAAACTGAGTCTCGCCTAGAGATGTCCCCAACAGCGAGGGTAGATCAATTGCCCCGGTCGCAAATGCAATCCCATGGCCGATTGCCGACATTCTACTACCTGCCGGTTTTATTAGCAAGGACGACCGAGAGGTCCGTAGGCGAAAACATACCCCATGCAGAGCCAGTCTGTTGCTTCTCGATCGGAAGTGTGTCAACAACAAGACTTCTTGCTGCGCTCATCACTGTGCTGATGTCAGGCTAAGCCATGTAAGTTAGATGAATATAGGGAACGGACCTGCATTGATGGAGAAATCGACCGCATACTAGCAAACTCGGGTCAGTGAAAGGTAAACGAGTCAAGATATGCGGGTTTGGAAAGTTTGAGTTTGAGGGCAGGATTCTAGCCCAGATAGGACCTTTACTGATGAGCATAGAGCAAAAAAAGAAAGAAAACCCCTACGCCCCTCAAGAACAACTTACAATGGCTAACACAGCCGCCGAGATGGTCAAATGCTGAACGGACTTCTTGTCTTCCACGAAAAAGCCTATAATGTCCTCCGTAAACCCTAGGAGGAGCAGAAACAAGGCTGATATAATGGCCCCAGTCATGATAAATGGCCTGCGGCGCCCCCATCTCGAAGTCGATTTGTCTGCGACGGTACCGACGATCGGCTGTACGATGAGTCCCGACAACGGGCCGGCGATCCATACTAGGGAGGTTTTGCTCTTGGTCAGGCCGAGGGAAAGGAGATATGGCGTGCAGTACGTCTGCTCAACACCCCACACGAATCTGCGCAAGCAATTAGGTTAGTGATGTAGGATTTCACGCGCTGGGAGGTTATACCTGCGTGATACCGATGGTGCTCAATGTCAGCAATGCCATCCGGGAGGCCTCCGAGCTGCCCTTGACTGAGGGCTGCCCCCGCCATCGCGACATTGGTATGGAGTAGGATGGAGATGTACGGCGCGTGGTCTCGTTTTCGGGCCCGTCTCGAGTTCGGTTCGATCGATTGTCGTGGACTATGAGCTTGGGAGGTTTGCGAACGCTAGAACCGGGCTAGTATTCTTCCTCCAGGGACAAGCTGTGACTCCCATTCAGACAAGTTAGGGACCAACGTTGGCTCCGGGGTGTCTCGTTGGTGGTCGCGTGGGTTCGCAGGTCAGATCGTGCATTTGGTATAGAAAGTATTTTTGTACGGCAGTGAACTTTGACGCAGGTTAAGATGTCCAAACCAACTCAGGGGGCATGCCCCTGTGAAATGACCCTGGCGATCCACTGTGGCCTCGCAGCTATTTACGAATTGCCGGTATGCAAGGATGTTGTGCGAGTGGTAGGTTACATAACCTTTCAAAATACCTAGCTACTATATAGATCACGATGTACAGAAACGATGACAATGTACGAAGTAGGCACAGATACACATGCATACATATATATGTATGATACCTTCAATCATGATGTTGATAAGATATATATCCAGATGCACCGACTACATGTAGCTCTAGTAGCTGCCTACATATATCTGCATACTACCTTAGAATTGTTATATCAAGTAGGCCCAAATGCCCATTACCATGTACCTACCTACCTTATAAGTAGGTACCTCTAAGTATGTACTCAACTTACACTAAGGTAAGGTACTTGTACTAAGATAAGTACCGAAACAGGGACATGAGTTAGGGCACGTTGCTGTCATCTTATGTAAGAGCGTTATTGCGGGCACGCCCGGCAGCCTGAGTCTAATCCAGCTAAAAGCTCCGATTCAGGAACGTGGGGCTAGGAGATGAGCAAGAATACTTTCCATAGGTAGTAAGTCTGCCCGTTTTACACAACAGAATAACTACTATACCTACCGTCCACTTTCCAGTTCACTTTTGTGCAGGTATGTGTGTCGCATATAAAAGAGACTCCTCATCAATTCCCCTGATCACATCTTGCATATCGTTAATTCCGCTATCCCTTCTAGCCAATCCGCTCGTGTCACGTACCATTCCCTGTTGCGTCCCCTCCCGCAGAGAATCATGGACTTGGTAAACCAGTTCGTACCCCTCGCGATGAGCATTCGCAGATTGAGTTTCCGGTGAACCTCGAGCAAGGTGATAGATACAATGGCTAACTTTAGCTCTGTTGACACCAGCCTCGAAGGTCGGCTTTTGTTCGCCGTCCCTAAGAGTGAGTCTGCCATGTACTTGAAGCATATCGAATAATAATGCCCTTGGCTAACTGTCAGAGCAGAGGGTCGACTGAATCAAGCCGCTCTCAACCTCCTCGAAGGTGCCGATATCCAGTTCAGGAGAGAACACCGTCTCGACATAGCCCTTGTGAAGAATTTGCCCATCGCTCTCGTCTTCCTCCCGGCAGCGGACATACCGACATTCGTCGGAGAGGGCCAGGTCGACCTGGGGATCACCGGATTGGACCAAGTCCAAGAGCACGATGCCGGCGTGCGTGCCCTCCACCGAGCAAGACGGTTCTCGGGAGAGATTACCCCGGAAGAAGAGGTTGCCCATAACGGTAGAGGCTCCGGCTGCGAAACGGTGTTGGACCTTGGGTTCGGTGGTTGCAAACTTCAAGTCCAAGTCCCGCAGAACGGCATATACAATACGCCAAAAGACCTCGTCGGGAAAAATATCGGTACCAGCTTCGTTCACCTAGCGCAAAGATATTTTGCAAACCTTGAACTCGAACTGGACTCTGCACAGGGGCGGGCAGGCGACCAGCCCGCAGGCTTTACCAAGAAGCTGCGAACCAAAATCATTGAACTGAGTGGTAGCGTCGAGGCGGCTTGCGCCCTTGGTGTGGCCGACGGGATCGTCGATCTTGTCGGTAAGTGTCAATGAAACGAAGTCTGGACGTGGTAAAGAACTGGCTGTCAGCTGACTCGGTTAGAATCTGGCGAGACGATGAAAGCTGCCGGCTTAAAACCGATCGATACTGTGATTGAAACCAGCGCCATCTTGATCAAGTCTCGAGAACCTAGCAACCCCGAATTAGTCGATCTAATTGCACAGCGGATTCGTGGCGTTATAACGGCGCAAAAATATGTATTGTGCCAGTATAATATCCAGCGGGGTACCCTTGCGCAGGCCTCGAAGATCGCTCCAGGGAAGAGAGCCCCAACCGTCACATCGCTGGACAACGAAGGGTGGGTCGCCGTCAGCGTGATGGTAGAGAAGAAGAAGATTGCACCGATCATGGACGAATTGAGTAAGATTGGTGCGCACGATATTCTAGTATTAGATATTAAGAATACTCGCGGCTAGATAGTAGTCCTACACTGCGGAGTAGGGAGTAGAAACCAATATTGTATGGAATACAGAATCGACATGACGCGACCGCCAGCCGACCGTATCGTCACTGATTGCCTACTTAATCACTTGGTCGCAATCAAAACAGCTACCGCCAAGCACCAACGAACCGTCTCGAAACGCAAACATGCGAGGCGATGATCGGTATTGCGAAGCGGAACTCCCCGCTTTGGTCGCTTTGAGGTTTGATAGGTTGCGTCTCGCTTTCGATGTTGCACACATACCTACCTCTTGTAAGGTACCTACTTGGTACCAATACTAACGTCGCCCCCGAATAGCCACGCAACCCGACGTTTCCGAAGTCAATCTCCATCTGCCCATCGGAGTCTTTGTTCACTCCCATCTTTCAACTTTCCTCCATCATTCATCGTCTCGAATTGGCCTGTTGTGGTCAGCGTGGTCTAGTACACTAGATACTTCTGCCCAAGGCGTGGCACCTATTGGAAAAAAGATAGTGTTGTTCTCCAGGGGGTTCAAGTCCCCGCAACGCCCGACAAATCATGAGTGCTGTCACTCCCGCGACGCCGAGCGCGCCTTCGCAGACGAGGGCCGACGATGTTAGATGGCAGTCCAAGATCTACCAGGCAAGTATAATCTCAACCCGTCTAATTTCCAACTTCTCGCTTTCTTCATCGCCCACTCACATTATCTCGTGTGAGACGACATGAAACGAGAGCGGCCATGCTTACTGTACCTATATGGTGGCAGAATAAGATACCCGCTGACATGAACCACGCACAGGCCGTCATGACTCCCATAAACTTTGTCACGTTCATCCTATCCCTATATCTCATAGACAGCCGTTACCTCGCGCAGCGCCATCGTCGACACGAGAACAGCGCGGAAGGCGACAACTGGATGCCTTGGTTGCACTGGCTTCTATTCCGGCGCCGTCCTTCACCATACGACTGGGTAGATAGTTACCAAGGGCAGCAGCCGCTGCACTCACAAAACACCACCCTTCGCCATGAGGTCATAATTAGCCACCCCGGCGACAGCAGCTCTGTTTCGATAAAGGAAACGAGCGAGTCATGGTTCTACCATACGAAGCAGAAGAAGCTCTTCAGGGCGGAAGCGGCGGATGCCTTCGCGTTACGAAACTGGGTGCTCTTCGCCCTGTGCATCCTAGCTGTCTCCGTCGGTTGGATGCTCTGGCGGACGGTGGTATGGAGCACCGCTTTGGGTAAGAACTGGATCGTTTTGGCGAGTCGTAGACATGTTGATGATGCCCTTTGAGCAATGAATATGTTTGACGATAAGAGGTAGATGAGTTAGGACACTACCTGGCGAAATATATAGTTGGTTCACTTCATCTAAATACCGATCAGAACAATAAAATGCCCATATGTAATACCCATGTACAGCTAGCAATCGTCAACACGGCGTACCTACCACCTAACCAAGGTGAGAGTATCTAACCTAACCGGATAGCTTACCTACATATGTAGGCTCTGACCTACCTATCTGGGTAGTAGTTAGTAGGCTACGCGATCGAGTTCGGAAGCGGTGTTGACGTCACTGGCACTAATAAATAAATGCAAGACTGTTTTGATTCACCACGAAATCCGTTAGCGCCGATCAATGAATCAATCATCAATCATGCCACCATCATAGGCTGTCAGCTCTGAGATGTATCCAGGGGCCATCTGCGCCAACCCTTTTTATTTACTTATTTATTTATAAACTTCTACTTCGGTTCCCATCTGGCTTCCTGGCTATCTACCTCAGCATACCTAACTTTGACAAAATACTCATGCTTCTCGAACTCGACAACCACGCTCCCTTGCCTAGCCCGTCTTCAGTGTGTGTGACATCTCAACCACTTTGGGGAATTTGCTGGTAATGGAGCTTGCACCGAAGTTACGCCTCAAGCTTAACGATCTCTCCTGAGAAGCGCAAAGCTTATAAATAACTTCTAGGTACTTAACCTAGCCATGCTCCAAGAACCAACACCCTTGCCCGACTTAGCAAGTACGTACCGGGAGCTGTACCGAGCCAGATTCCGCGCTGATGTGCGGACCGGCACTTCGACGCCATTCGTGATACCGTTGCACCTAGTTGCTTACTGGGTGATTCCGACCCTCTATCTGGCCATTCCACACAGAAATAAGCCTTGGTTATATCGTGCAAGGTGGCTTGTCATTGCCTTTATCTGCGCCTTCGACTGGTATATGATTAAGAATGTGGCGAGCCTGAATTTCGCTTCGAGCTACGGTGCTGGGTTGCTGGCGGCGTGGGCCACCATCTGGAACTTCACTCTCTTAGTATGGACAAAGCCACAGTGGGATGCAAGGAGAGTGGAAAGGCGACGGATTGTTCGGCCTGACCACTGGACAAAAAACTCTCAACAGCGTGCCCAACTCACCGGGCAAAGACCTGCTTCGAAATCGAACACCCAAGAACCCAATGGCTCAGTATCGATTCTCACAGGAACCCACAATATTGCGCTTGAGTCGAGTAGCAGCGATGCCACTAGTATTGTGAAAGCTGCCGCTGCTGATAATAAAGCTAATGGCGCAAGGAGAACACGGGTATCCCCTAAGCAGCCTGCTGCCGCCTTAGAGAGCATAGAGGATGTAGAAGAAGAATCGGAAGCGAGGCGCTTGGCAAGAGACGTCATTGCTCTGAGTCATTACGGCGATGATGAGGATTTGCAGCTCAACCGAAAGATAGTGCTCCAGCTCTGTAAACTTGCACGAGAGAATGACTATGAGTATTATTGGCAAGAATATCCCACGGACGCTTCGTTCTGGACTCGTCTCGAATGGGCCTTTGACATTGTTAGCTCGTTTCGCCTAACCGGTAAGTACAACGCACTCATTCATCACGAAGTTCGATATGCTTGAGACTGTGCTAAGACTCATCACAAGGCTGGAACTGGGCGCCCTCTTGCCTGCCTCCATACGAGGTTCCTCCCACAATTGGCCCATATCAACTACCACTGGAATACGGTTCGCAAAGGAGCAAGCAAGGTTACGAACGAACCCTCTCGCGACGAAAGTTGGTTTTGTCCCGGTTGTTCTTCAATTTCATACCCAGTTATATCATCGTCGATCTCTGCGCCGCGCTTATGACGACCGATCCGTACTTCATTGTCGGCCCGGAGCATAACCACCCTTTGCCCTCACACCTCGCCTCTCTTCATCCCGTGCTTCTCTCCCTCCAGCGCACGGCACTCGCCTTCGTGGCCATAATCATCGCACTACAATACGTCTGGAACGCGGGTGCTATTTTCCTCGCCCTCTACTGCCCCCCAATCCTTGGCTTTCGCGCCCATCCCTGGCACCTACCATCCCTGACCGGCTCGTTCACGCAGGTGATGGACCGCGGCCTGTCCGGATTCTGGGGTGCATGGTGGCATCAGTCGTTCCGCGTCGGATTCTCGGCACCGACCAAATGGCTGTTGCGCCGCGGCTACCTGCCATCTCCCCGTAAGAAGGCCGACGGGGGCGGGAGGAGTACGGCCATGATAACCCCCCTGGCGGGTGCTATCATCGCTTTCGCACAATCTGCGTTGATCCACGGTGCCGGCAGTTACAGTTCGGTGCCGACGACGCATTACTGGGGCCCCCCCATATTCTTTGCTCTCTCGTGTTTGGGAACGCTGGCGCAGGCCGCCTTGTCGCACCAGCTACGGCGCAGCATCGAGCAGTTTCCTCAATGGGTGCGTCGTCTAGGTAATTTGTCATTTGTGTTCCTCTGGCTCTGGGCTACTAGTTGGACACTCTGTAAGTCATCCCCGAGCAGCATTTTCATCTTTTCATCTTTTCATCTTTTCTTAATGGTCGTGTCATAAAAGCCTCCAATAACCCCAAGGTCGTCTCAAGTGCATGCTTGAAGTGGCGATAGCTAACCCTTGGTGTGGCAGTGGATGATTTCGGACGCTGTGGGATTTGGCTTTGGGAGCCTGTCCCCATATCACTTGCTAGAGCTGCTGGACTCGGCGCTGACAGACGCATATGGCGGTACGATAGGGATTATCTTCCCAGATGGCAGTGGGGTGCTCAGGGCAGGTGGTGGGAGACGGGCATTGCGATCTAGGAGCTGGGGCTTGGGTTGGAAAAATAGAAAGTATACCAAAGATACATAGCTAGGGAAGCCTGGAATATAGTATAGAGGTTGAGCACAGGGAATCAAGTGTAGACCAGTCGATACCTACAGAAACGGATCTCTTTTTGGTAATAGACGGATTGCTAGACGTGTTATCACAGGAAACATGCTGAGATGACAACGGAGCGACTATCTACAGACATCTAAGGTCTTCGTGACTTTTTATCACCGGTCTGATTCTTACTGCGAGCCGTGTTCGGGAAGTGTCGTCTCTTGGAAAATGCTAGCTTGCCACCGTCCCAAACTCCGAACAGAGAACAACGAGGTCCAGTGATAGTTTCCTAACGTAATTGTTACCACTATAAATTCTGATTTCACTGGAGCATCTGAGTTCCATTACTAACGAGATCGACCCGTATCCGTCCACCCATTCATCCTCAAAAGAGTCCGAAGCTGAAGCTGTTAGCTGCTGGCTGCAAGGAATATACGATCTCTATCTGCCCTGGTCCTGCGCACCTGCTTGTTCTGTCAAATGATTTTATCACGGTATATTCTGATTCTGCTAATATGGTTTCAGCTACCGGGAAGATCACACTAATTAGTGCTGCGTTTTTTTTGGTACAATTCTTTTCTCTTTTTATTTCCCTTTTCAAATTTTTTTTTCTTTTTTTCCGCTCGGCTTTTGTAATAACAGCCTGTGTATGCAATGGGCCTATTCTCATCATTTCCCGCGACACGCAACGGTGTCAACAGCTGAATAGTACCGCTGCTTGAGCCATTAATGATGTCATGTGTGAACCATGGGTAGGCTGAATGCTCGACACTGGCTTCAACTAGCTATGTGTTCTTACTCATACCCTACATATAAGTAAAGGTCCTGACCTTGGCATGTAGCAATGATATTCTACGTCGGTGTAAAGGGGTGTCTTTGTTCCTACTAATTAGCTTTCGTGTCTCAGAGCCGTGTATACTCTCTATCGAAACGTGATTACGAGACTAGGCAGTGCACATATTGTGTACTTCTAGACTGATATTATTACTGGATAAGTGTGTATTATTTATGTGTTGAAGACTCCATTCATGGGGTCAGGCGCGTGATAGTACGTGGATCACCCTGGACTGTGGTACTGAGGGAACTAGTTACACGCGACAGCCTGTACACGAGCATGTCGAATACCCTTCAACAGGCTCAACTTGATGCTCTCTCTCTCTAACCAGGCCAGGGTTTCGCCGTATTTGGACTGCTTACGACCCAACACCTTACGGAATGCGTTGTACGCAAGCCTCGAATCTCATTAGCACTTACGGCCTATGCCATGGATCGCTAAGGAGGAAACTCACCATGAGACTTCACATCTCTTAATATCACATACATAGTCGGGATATCGGAGCCTTCGCGTCTTGCTGACGAGGAGGAGATATGCTATATCAACTAGTCTCCTAATTGTTTCTGGGTATACATATCAGAAGCCAAAATCATTGATACAAATATTTAGACTGGGTGAAGTGGTTGACATACCGACGATGAGCCTCGGAGGCGGCTGCTTCGGCGCTGGCAGGCAACGTGCGTAGGCCCACATCTTGGTCGCGGTTTCAATGAACGCTCTGTGGAGGTTATTCAACATGGTCAAGGGAGAATTCAGAACCGTATCGAAAAACATGAGGTGGCTTTGGATCTTGAATGCATCTAAATATACGGGGATTAGTCCCAGTCCTACATAACCTGTCCGCGGGAGACTTACTGATGACCTTGCGCTGGAATGTTTGGCCCGGGGCCCGGCTAAGCTCAACAGTGAGTGAATTGTATATAACTGGGAAGGGTTAGTATTATGCGAACTAAGAACCCGAGTAGCGAAACTGACCTTTTTCCTGGTCCTGGTTCGAGGCACGAGTGATATCAAGTGTCCGAGTGTTGATTTGAGTACCACAATACGGGAAATGAGCGCCATCGCCATTAGCATCGCTGAGCTTGGGTATTTGTTGGCCATCAATCATAAGGTCAAAGTTGACGAGACTCTTCTTGGGGTTTACAGTGACGCCGTATTCTGGCACGCCATTGTGAAGAACCTCGACGAACTTAGTTGCTTTTTGTTTGTCGGTGGTAATCAACAAGAAGTCGTCGATGAGTCTTAAGAGTAGACAGTCATCCGTGCTGAGAAACGAGAGGACATGGACCTCAAGATCTGCGTAGAAGTAATTACACAGCGTAGAGGATAGAATCGAGCCTTGAGGGATGCCTTGCTTTTGCCTATAGTACTTCTTGCCAACTTTGATGAGGTTCTGCTGGATATGAGATGCAATGAGCTGAAGGAGCTCGCTTGTCTCATAGTGTTTTTGGTAGAGGTCGACAAAGACAGTATTTCGCTTCCCTATATTTCGATCACCTTGGAGACGCTGAATGAAAGTCGAGGGGTCGTCGTTTTTGATAGCCACCGATGGCCATCTCTTCACTGGTCTCGATATAGCATCCCGACCATTTCCCTGGACTACAAAGCCAGGGCTTACTTCAAGATATTTCGAAATTCGATATCGACGCTGCTGAGGTATAGAATCTAGTAAGCTGACTATGGCTGCTTGCGGAATCGCGTCAAAAGCCGACTGAACATCTACTTTTGCAAAATAGAAGCTCGTAGTTGAGCTAGACATTTTAGATTTGAAAGGCCTCATCCGCTTATAGATATCGCCCACGGAAAACATTGTTGAACCCATTTTATCTGGGTTGATGAACTGGGGAATGTCAGCACTGTACATTTTTGGGGATAAGTAGTCTCACCTTCTCAAGTTGAAGAACCGTATGTGTTGGTGCTAAGATTTTGTTGATAGCTGGGCCAAGCTGCTTCGGGTTTCCAGGGATAGGGACTCTCTTGCTTAGATTCGTGATTGGTCTCATTTGCGCCCCTTTAGGAAGTAGCCTGATATGACTGAACCCAATACGCCGCGAATCAAGGATATTTTTCGCTTCCACAAGGCTAACTTCTTCCAGCATTTTACCCTTCAGGGTTGTCATCGCAGGCTCTACCAGTGCCCGCCAAATATCGTGGCGAAAAAAGAAGATTTGGTACTTATCAGTGTTTGACTCGGTAACGTAGAAATTGCTTCGAATAAGGGGTATCAAGATAGAGTCGAAAAGGAAATAAAGGAACTCGTCAAACAATTCCCGGCGTTTCTGTATATCCGTCGAAGATGTTTTTTTCGCCATAAGGTGGGGGGGTGCAAGCCATTCTATATCAGTTATCTGGTAAACGTTAAAACATCCAGCTGTAACATGATGGCTGTTGAACACACCTTGATCCCCTGCGTTAATTCGTAAAGCGACATGCTCTCAAAACGCCGGAGAGAGATAAATTTATCGACTTTCCTCAGAAATTGTTGCTCGTTTTGGCTCGCAATCGAATCACGCCCCCAAAATCCCCGCGGGACCACTTTCTTAAGTACAGCCTGGCAAAACGACGACACTTCAATAGACGAGGTTGCCAATGCTGTGACTGGGGAGTTCTGGTCGCGTTCCGGTAGGTGCACCACCTTTTGAAGTTGCGCGGTGCCTTGCACTGTCTTGTTATTAGATTTCCGTACGTGTCGTGGAACTCTATCAGTCTCTAACTGATTCTCGCGCTGATTCGTAGAGAGATGAACCTACTCGTGTTAGTAAGGATGAAGATATGGACGTATGGGACGTACTGGACATACTGGACAATAGTGCTGAAGAAGTTGTGAGTAGGAACAGCGCTGGTGTAGAACTTGGAGCTTGTGAACCAAGATCCTTGCATGTCCCCGGAGCCGCTTGGGAATTTTAACGTGAACGCTACCATCTCGAAGCTGGCCGAATTTCTCGAAAATCTCCTCTTCTCGCAGAGTGTAATCTTTAAGACGTTGTGATGTTTCTTTAGGATTGATTTTGCTGGTAAAAACGTTGTGAAGCCCGAATTGCCTGGGGAACATGTACATCATCACTCTATGTGTATGGGCTTCATTCTGCTGAACTAAGCGGGCCCGCATCTCTATCTCCTGTTCTTCATCAAGTTGATGAAAGGGGGAGCGATTCAGCACATCTATATATGTAAATTTGAATATTGTTAGCCAGGGCTGACAAGTCCATACTGGTACTACTTACGGATGTGCCTTATACCAAATTGAACTTGCCCTCGGTTATTAAGCGCGGGTTTGCTATAAAGCATTCTGTTTCGCACGAAAACGAGCTCTGGAGGCAGTCTTGCTGTCGGGGTTCCTTCGGAAGCCAATTCAAAGCGATATGGCGCAATATTGGATAACGGCCTTCCTACCTTCATTATAAGTACTTGTAGAAATGCTTCAGGTAGTGAAGCAACCTACCGCTAATTTGACAGACGTTGCTTGCGCCTGCATCAACAGATACGAATATGGCACAATCGAGGAGCAGGTCGATCATGATACGCTCTCCAGATTCACCAAGAAGGGCTAATAGTTGTGGCCAAGGGGACTGCTGCAATGATTCCACATAAGGATTGGCTCGGACCGCCCGTAGTCCTAAGCCTCCATTTCGACGGAAGCCATCGCAGAGCAAGTGATCAGGCCACTTGGCAGATTTGTCTCTGTTAAATATGGTTTTGACAGCATATTCTACAATCTGATAGGTACTGGTTAGCCGCTCTAGAAGCCCAGGTCGGATTGCTACTAGCAGCCTTCTCATCTTAGCACGTGAAAGATAGACACTCGCTTACCAGGGCCTGCGACTCAGCAAAGCCGGCAACACCATTGGAAAGAGTGACGTATGATTCGTTGCCTCTCTGTGAGAAGTTTTTCCATCCATCCATTCGAGCGCTCTCTTCTTCGGCCGTCGGCCTCGAGAAGCCGACAAGTGTAGTGTCAAGTAAGCATCCGAGAGATCGCTCTACGTCGGACAGTGGCGAATCGGGATATTTACTGACGATGCCGACAGCAGATATCTTTCGCCGCCTGATTCTCGACGAAGACGGCAGCTGGGCTATGATATACTTGCGTAGGCTCTGAACGAGTGGGTAGTACTGGCTTAGAACGGGGTGTTGGACCGGCAAGTCGATCGAAGAATGACTGCCGTCCTTCTGCTTCTTCTTCTTCTTGGAAGGCGCCCCATCGGCCGTGATTTCGCCATTAAAAGCAGTGTATCTACGTTTTCTTGGACGGGCCATTATCACAATGACAGGCAGAAGGTAGGCTTAGCTGCGATCTTGCGTTGAGCATCTAAGCGTCTGATGAAGAATTACCTAGTGCTATTGGTGGAAGACGCGTCTAAGGCGCGTCATTCCCGCCGCTAAGACAGTTAGCGGAGTACCTCGGTAAAAAAAGGAATCAGTACTACATGTAGGCAGTTAGTTTTTCGAAGAGTTTGCCATGTAGCGTGGATTGACAAATAAGTACGGAGAAAGTTTTTTTCTTGTCTTCTTTCTTTCTTTCTTTGCTAGATTAAGATCCAGAGATCCTGCTTTTGAGCTTGACAGGTTGTTGATAAGGGCACATAACCTAGACCTGAGGTAGCCTTCAGACAGGTAACCTACTAGGTACCTAATACGGCTACCCTTCGAACTTCAAAATATAATTTTCAACAATACTAATAACTACCTACCTAGAGTTAACTACATATTTATAATAGCATTGAAAAAGTGTATAGTAGCTCTGTTAATTACCATATTTTTAAGCTGAATTTAGAGGCATTCAAGCAGAACCCGGTAAGTAAGGTATTAATACAGAAAGCGCAGTGGGCAACCACTAAATAAGGTAATCTGCTCCCCGACGTATATTTACCTACTTACCTAAGTGAATATTTAGTCGCACCTTTGGTAAACTTGTATGTCGGTTGAGCAATTACCTGCTTACCTACAAAAGACCTAACCTACATAGATATCATAACTGTAATGAGTTCGCAACCCAGGATATTGTTCTAAGGCATACCTGGTACTAAGAGCATCCGTCAACACCTGCAACTGTGGCCCAAGCGAATGATCCATTTCTGAGTAGACAGGTACTTATATATTACGCCCAGTCCCCCACGCTGTCTTTCCCCCCTCTTACGTCTCTTTTTCCCTCCACACGCATTGCCGTCTTAAGCTGGTCAATCAGAGGTGCAGCTGGGAAATTAGGAACACCCCTTTTGAGGCGGATTTTGAGGTTGGGCACCGTCTGTTGGCTTTAAGCTATACCACGGTAGCTGTTCGTTGGGCACGACACAATTGACGAATAGTTTTCGAGTCGCCAGTCTTTGCCCCGGGATCCTGATCCTAAGTAAATCACTGAGAGCACAGAAGATATCTCCGCCCTGTTGTGACAGCAGCCATCACGCGAAGGAAATTTTTTTTTTCAAAACTTATGAATATAATGTATGACTACATAAGTAGGCATATATAAATTTTGTGGAGGCGGCGGCCTACGAGGTTACTCATTCCCTGCAATCACTGGCCGGCAACGATCCGGAGACGCCTCAAATACCTCCTACCTAATAAAATATGCAAAACGAAAGGTCCCTACGTCGCGTCGGATAGGGACGAATGGAGAGCACTAGGCTGGGCCAACGGTGGTTTTAGTTGCATTGACGGGGATATTATGCATGACTGACTTCACCACGCATATCATTTCCCTTCATGGAAGTCTATTTCTCCAGGTCGGCATACTTACCGACCTCACCACTTATCTCATGTACCTAATGTACTTGACCAGAGAATCTAACAGGTAGTTGCCTATCTACACCACCAACCTACCTACCTACCTATATCATATGTGTAGGCAACGAACCTGATTGCTTGCACTAGGTAGGTAGGTAGATGGAGATAGGTCTCAACACTCAAGTCACTGCTGTCAAGTCAGCCTTGGAACTTGGAAACCAGGAAACCGGGAATCGTTTTACTCGTTCTCTATCCTAGGCGGCGGAGCGCTTCAACTATATCGACTTATATGGTCACAAGGAGATAACATAAAATTGGGTTACAAATAATTTTGTTTCTTAAGTGGTGCAGTGGTGGTTCGTAAATCAATAAGGAGCAAACGAACATACACTACCTAGGCACTCTTCTGACCGAAGTATAAGTAGGTATCGTTAGTCACCGCATGTCCACCAGTAGGCTGCCAACACGGTTGGACCATTGGTCGTCTTAGGGGTTTACCTGTCTTCGCCCATTCCTCAGATGCGTTGTCATGAAGAAGAGGCTCGACAGAAGACTGCAGTTTGATGGGGTATATACCGCGGTCAGGAATATACATGATCCCATTGCCGACTGTTCGCTGTGTCGGAATCCCATGTAGCATATTGAGGGTATCCTCGTCACTTTACGCTACCGGCGTCTTACACTACCTAAGGCACGTAGCTAGTCCATCTCGGTATCACGAACCGGGCTGGAGATACTTTGTAACGCATAGAGTTTACCGAAAAATTTCGCCCACTTCACAAGGCTACCTCAGGCTGAAGCTGCGCTAGTCAGGGGTTCACATCACCAGTATTTCTAGACATGTTCAATGACTGGCTTTCCGTTTACTTTGATGATGATAATAATTCAATCTCCGAGAGACTTCCTAGAATATTAGATCAAGCGATAGGGTCACTTCTCAATCTAGTCATCTCCCTGAGAGTTGTGGTATACATCATTAGACAGCACCTTGGAGTGCTGCGGAAAGAAGAGGTAGTGCGTACGAAGTACACTAAAACTAAAAGTGCTTTTTCACCTTTCTCATAGGGCTTGTCAGGGCTGACCGGCTCTCCCGCCTAGCCCGATGCCTTAGATGTATGTAGGTAGGTTTTTTATTATGGTACTACACGATGGCATATCGGTATAGGTAGTTAGTATATACAGTGCACTGTAGCTATCAGGATTGCCTCCATGTACGTATGTAGGTTGTGTATCTGTGTTATGTCGCGATGGTATATATATCTTCTTCTCTCTTTCTCTCTTTCTCTCTTTCTCTCTCTCACTCTCTTTCTCCCTCTCTCTCTTTAATGCCTGCTTTTCCTTACCTAATGGTGCCCACAGGAAGCTGGAATTAGAAGAAATTCACTGCGTACTCCGTACAGGTGGCAGGTCCTTACTTCAAGTCGGCCGCCACCTAGTACACAAAAGGTAGCGCGTCTAACAATTCATCGTGCATACATATACACTAGTGTAGGTATACTGGCCAACACATCTTATCCACACATCATGCACGCAGAGACCTACATCTCCAAACATGGATGTACATACCTACTACTAATGTAGATATAGGTACCTACCTACCAGGCATTAACTTTGCATATAAACGAACCATCCCATATGTTCAGATGTTCTTCTCTTCCCCATCCCGCATTTGCTCCAAGGTCGCTCGCATGCAGCCTCCCTGCTGCTGCCACATCGCAGGACGCTGTGCCAGGATTTACGAAAAGGTAAAATTTCCATTTGCTGAGGATTTTCCTAGGGTACAGATCATGTAGGTTAGGTGGTGGCAGTAGCAACAGTTCTGTTGAACACATGTACCCACATGTATTGAAGTTATATGTATCTCTCACCTAGGGAGACTGGAGCCACCTGCGGTACCTGCACTACCGATTTTGGTACTTGAGTGTACATATTTCGTATGCGTTTGTAGTGTAGTGAGTGGGACTCAACCTGGCTTCGATGCTTCTGGCCCTTCTTCCGCCTTTCCAAAGGTGCGGGTACATGTATGTAGTGTACACTAGTAGGTTATCTACTTCGTGCCTGGTAGGTAAGTTTATAGAGACCTAGGCACTGACAGCACCTTCTCGTAGCGTGTGTAAGTACTTAGTGCACCTGCCGCCGGAATACCTAGACTAGACTAGGTACTTACCTACTTACTTACTTGAGGCCCGCCCCACCACATTCACAGACTCAACCTCCGCGAGCAGCGCGCCGCCGCATCATTGATTTGCTCGATTGGCTCTCCATCCATTGATCCTATTGAATCGATTGGCACTAGCATCATTGGCATTACCTGGCATTGGCACTCACAGCCGAAAAGCCTGTGGCCCATGTCTCTGCCCATGTCACCCCCCCTGGTCGTCAACGCTCATTCGACAACGTGTGTGGCATCCAACGCGCGATCTGTGGCTCCGCCGTCCACTCATTTTCTACCTGACCTGTGAAGCGCTTGTACAGACCCATTAATGGTCGCCGTGATATTGTCCTGGCCGCCGCCAGAATGGACACCGGT
Source organism: Nemania serpens (assembly GCA_022578855.1). Taxonomy (NCBI): domain Eukaryota; kingdom Fungi; phylum Ascomycota; class Sordariomycetes; order Xylariales; family Xylariaceae; genus Nemania; species Nemania serpens. The sequence continues at coordinate 653,234 of MU396678.1, read as the reverse complement.
AATCATGAAGGCGAGGACGGCTGTCTTGGTGCGACATTGCCCACTCGTAATCCTGGAGCCCCGTCTACCCCAAGCCGTCCACTGCGATACCACAGTCCTCGCCCCCAGCAGCACTCCCACCACCCGCTCGGGCACGGCCACGGCCACGGGCACGACCACGGCCAGGATAGCATCCATGACAGGGAAAGCACCCACGACCACGCCCAGATCTTCTTTCTCCACGCTTCCCATCACCAGCCGTCCGCCATCGCTGCTGTTGGTGCCTCTCGTGCCACCCCTATGACGGCGACGGCAACGTCCACAACCCTCGATGACTCCGTGTTTGGGTCTCATGTTGCAAGCAATCGAAACGCCGCCTATGCAAACGCCGTGACTATTATTGAGCCCAACGGCTTCCCCAGCCCAGACAACTTTTACCGCCTTGACCTGGACAACTTGATGGCTTCGACCTTGCCTGTTCCGAGGCACGACCAGGATGCTTCCTTGCGATCCGACGGAAGCAGTCCAGTTCCCAGGCACCCGGCCATTCCCTCGACACGGCCTGGCATGAGACCCTCTATTCGTTCTGTATCAGCTCCTGTCGAAGACGGACTCCCCGCGAGATCGAGGCCTGCAGCTCCGAGCACATTGAATGCCCGCAGTGGACATCAGCCCAGCGTGAAAGACTTGACGAGGAAGTTCGATCAGAACGCTACACGGAGGAGTAGTAACACCGTTCACAAAACAACACGCATTCCAACCCGAGAAACACAACGACCTGAAGCTAATGGTCAAGTGCCTTGCGCAACTGGACGGTCATCTGCGAGCGACTCTTCCGCTGGCGTACTAAGCGCGTCGCCAGCGGCGCGGTCGACGCAGCAACATCGAACCGAATCCGAGGATAACTCATCCAGCAATTCCCAATCCTTCGCAAGCCGCATAGCCAAACCCCGGGGCTCACTCGGCACCCGTTCCCAAACCTCGAAATCTATGACAACCCTCACGCCCGCCCTCACGCCCGTCCTCTCGTCGACCTCTGTTCCATCGCTGTCTCAGTCTCGCGGCCTGCTTTTTGGCGAGGTAGGACCCGCCGAGCTAAATGCAGGGCTGGCCGGTCATGGAATTGACGAATTATCTGCTAGAAGAACTCGCGAAGCAAATGCCCAGGGTACACTTGGCCGGCGTCAACGAAGCTTTTCACATACCGATGCCGAGCCTTCTTCGCCGAGCGATTGGTATCGTAGCTCGAGGGGAGAACCTGGCGATGCTGGCAACGTCGGCGCGAACGTATTACATCCTACTCCAAAACACAGTCGGTCCCGAAGCGAATTGGGGTTTGCAAAGCCGGTTCAAGAGCCACCCACGACGGCTCGGTCGTCGCGACCGAAGCCAACCTTGGATACCTCTGTACTGACCGCAGCTTCAAAGATTCCAATCTCTATTCGAAAGTACAATACTCCGTCCACTTCGTCTAGCCCAAATTCCACCCGATCGAACTCCCCCTCTACCATTAGAAGACCAGTTGTACAAGGAAAAAGAATGCACGCGAGTCCAAATCAAGGGCCTAAAGTACCATCTCCTCTTGCCTCTCCTGCCATGAAACGCCGCAATAGACCCAGCGCAATCACTCCTAGTGGAAATACCAGGCTCAATGCCTACATATCAACACCTCTGCCAAAGTTATCCCCTCCGCTGAGAAGCTCACGACCGAGGCAACCGGTATCAGCCGCAACCACCATAAGTTCGAGGATCAAGGCAATTGAGAGGGATAAGTCCCCGAGCAAGAAAGAGACTAGAGCTAATACAAGAGGAAATGAACCAGCTACGCGTCGGAGGAAAATTTCAATGGGTCCAATCGACTACGAGTCTCGGCGGGAGCAAATCAAGCTCTCGTATACTAAATCGCTCCGAGAGAGCGAAGTTCGAGTAGCTACCAGAAAGGCTGCCGAGAAGAAAAGGAGAGAGGTTGAAGCTAAGGCACTAGCAGACCAAATTGCTGCTGCTGAAGCCCTGAAGTGCCAAGAGGAAGACGTACAGATAGACTTAATACGCGGGAATGCTGAAGATTCTGTTGAGGCAAATACCGCAGTCGTGGAACCTCAGACACTGCGGCTAATTACGCCTGATTCTGTAATAGAGAGCCCTACAAATGAAGGGGAATCTGCTTTAGGCCTTCCGCCCTTGCGGACTATAGCTGCGGATATTTTGCACAGTGAGATATCCGCTGCATCCGACAACCCCCGGCAAGAGGGGAAAGGCTCGCCAGCACTTGAGATACCTGGGAGCTTCCCTGGTGCCGAGAACACCGAAGATATGGATGAGGCGCCACCTTCAGCAATATCAAATACCACGGAATTTGATAATGAACCACAGACGGATCCACCAGTACAGGAGGCGCCTTTGGCAGACGAAGCCAATGAAGCCTTGAGCGCCGTTGATGAGGATGCCCAATCAATTTATCGAAAATCCGAGTACCGATCTCCCTTTGAAGATGAGACTACGGCTGATGACGGTTTATCTATCAAGATAGCATTGGATGCTTCACCAGACTCGTTAGCTACCCCTGAAAATCCCTCTGACTCTATGGATGATATCGGCGTAGGCCAGGAAGTGCCCGTCACATCTCAAGAAGAGGCATATGAATATGTGCCGTTACTTGTGCAACCATACGAAACAAAAGTGACAATACTTGGACGTGAGGCTGGCTTCACGCCTCCAGTCATTGAAACTCAAAGCGCCAGTTCTTTTACCCCTGCTCCAGAGCAGCAATATCCTGAAGACAGTGTACAACATCATGTTTACACATCACTCAATTTCTCTGACAAGAATTCTAACCAGTCAGATGTCGAGCAAGTTGAACCAAGTTCCGGTCTTAGTGAGATCGCAGAATTTTTTATTGGCCCATCGCTTCAGCAGCACCAGCGCTTGCAAAGCTCAACTGCCACCCAGGCAGATGCTACCACTGGGGCTGATATTGAAGCGACCAGTGTTCAACAAGATTCAGACGATCTACGCTATTCCCTAGACTCGAAAAGAACGCTAGGGACGCGCCCCAGCTTAACTGTCCCTCGGACATCTGAATCCATGAACAGAGCTAGCCAGACAACTGTATGGACCGACTTTTCGATGAATAGCCAGGACTCAAGCTCGGGCTATGGGCCTACTGACCGAGATTCTCAGAGGGTGGGGTTCACGTGGCGAGAGGCGCTTGCTGATTCGGACACGGACTCGAGGTCAGAATCGTACCGTTTTAGTCGCAACTCTATGGCTATTTCCAATAGTCGCGATGTGTCTCCTTGTGGGACATATCAAGAACCAGAGCTGTACGAAACACAACACCAGCTGCCAGAAATCGACACAGGAGAAGAATTTGCCGCGGCAGTTCTGAGCCGCCAGAGTAGCCTACGATCTCTAGCGATTCCAGTGTTACCTAGCCACTCCCCTCCGCCGCCCCCCGATAATATTTCTTTTCGTGATGGGATTGGCTCTGCGCCACCAAGCGAATACTACGATGAAACGAGACCCAACAGCTACGTCCATAACGAAAATGACGATGATGTTCTGGTCCTAGTAGATTCGCTAAAGCAACACGGCGATTTTGACACCTCAGAATCAACTACGCAATCAATCGATCAAGGGTCTCTAGCAGCTTCCGAAGGCCCTCAGTCTACTTCATCCCGCTTGACTAGCCAACAGACTCTGGCAGAAAGCATGAATGTTGAACAAGTGTCTGATCTTCCTCCTAAGGAGAAGAAGCGTTTATTTACTCGCCTCGAGACTATTAAAGAGCTTATCGATACTGAGACGTTCTTCATTAGAGATATGAATATCGTGGAAGAAATCTACAAGGGAACTGCCGAAGCTTGTCCGAAGCTTGACGACAAGACTATCAAACTCATTTTCCGGAACACCGACAAAATCATTCAGTTTCATTCCGCATTTCTAGTCGAGCTGAAAGCAGGCGTCTCTAGTATCTATACACCTAGGACACACCGTCATGTGCAAAAGGACACATCTAACTCTAGCAATGTCCCACCCTCTCTTTCGGGTGTATCCGCGGCTGCTACAGGGCAGCTGAACGATGCTAAAGACAGGGAAACTTCATTAGGTCCGACTTTCATTCAGAACATAGAGAATATGAAACAGGTTCACGAGACTTTTCTCAAGAACAGTGATCATGCAGCTAAGCGACTGATCCAAATCCAAGAAGACCCAACAGTGCAAGTTTGGTTAAATGAATGCAATGAAGTGGCAAGAGAGCTCACAAGAGCCTGGAACCTGGACTCGCTTCTCATCAAACCGATGCAAAGAATCACAAAATACCCCAACCTCCTTATTCAACTACTTCACGAGACACCTATGGATCACCCCGACCGTCCAGCTCTTGAAGCCGCGAAGACTGCTCTAGAAAACGCAATTGAAGAGATCAACAAGACAAAAAAGAATTTTGAATTGGTCGGGCAGATTGTCGGCCGCAGACGTAAGGAATCTGATGTCAAAGCCGGGTTTGCGAGAGCATTTGGGAAGAGAGTCGACAAATTGCAAGCCACCAGTTATAAGCCATCTGAGGATGCTGAATATCTCAAACTACATGAGAAGTTCGGCGACGACTATCTTCGCTTACAGGTCGTTCTAAGAGATGTCGAATACTACGCCAGAACAGTGGGAGATCAAGTCCACGAGTTTTTACAGTATCTTTCTTCCATGGAACTCGTCATGCGTCTTCAACCCTCGCCTCATCCTGAAATTGAAAGTAAGTGGGTTCGCTTCAATGTGTCTATGAGAGACATCGAGAAGATTGCTTTAGAACAACATGTAAGTCATATTCCACCAAGACACGTCTTCTCTGCACTCCTGACATGGTTCGACAGCTCTCACAAGTTCGGAAGCAAGTCATTGAGCCCTTCGAGCTTGTGATCAAATCATACAGCAACCCATCGCTAGCGATGAAGAAGAGATCTAAGCGGCGAGTTGATTATGAGAAGTACATTCAGCTTCAAAAGAGCGGCAAGAAGATTGATAAACAACTTTCGGAACTTGTTGAGCAATATGAGGCCTTGAATGAAGCTCTGAAGAAAGAACTACCCAAACTTTCGGCGCTCACCGAGAAAGTAGGGAACATCTGTCTTGGAAATTTCGTCAACATTCAAGTTCAGTGGTTTTCCATATGGAAGGAGAAAATCAAAATATGTCTCGAAGACAACCACATTCCAGAGCTCTCGGACATTGTTTCGACTTTCTTTCAAGATTATAGATTTCAAGACGAACAAATCAACACAATAGGAATTGTGAATCCAGCCTCAAAGGGTCGACCGTCACACTCGATTAGCGTCGACGAGGCCTCGTCAAGATTCAGACTCAGACCGGCAGAGCCTTCTCCCCGTCACCGTGGGCTATCCTTGAATAGTGACATCGCTCCAAGTCTTCCAACACCTGATTTTTTGAAGCGGCACAGCGGCCAGTTCACGGCCTCTCCATCCATCGCTTCAACATCAAGCGCAAATCACTCGTATCGGGACTATTATAACGGAGTCAACGGACATTCACGCCCCTCTTCTGACTCTCCGAAGGCCCCAGAACTCCCTTCGCCCGTTCGATCATTAGCCACGCCGCCTGCCCGACCAGGCACCGGCCAGAGCCACGATTCTGGGGGAGCAGTAAGACAGAGTGTAGAATCAAATTCACAACTCGGGCGTTATTCCAACTCCGCACAGCCCTCACCTTATCAGGCGCCAGAGACCCATCGCTTTTCCGGCATTTTTCAATCAGCACTCCCTATGTCGGATGCGCAGGAGCGTCATCTCTGGCGATCCCAAGTCTCTTCTCGAGCTTCCTCCCGCGAGCGCAAACCTATCAATGGATATAATGTTCTCTGGCTCGCTGCTTCACTCTTCGAATTTAATATACAAACCGCCAAGCATGAGGCTGGATATCCTTATCTCACATATCAAGCGGGCGAGGTGTGTAACTCCATGGTATGATATTCAAGATAATATGCATAAAACTAATAGCTTAGCAGATATTTGACGTGATTGGCGAGAAGGGTGAACTTTGGCTTGCCAAAAATCAAGATGATCCCGACAACTTGGTAGGCTGGCTATGGTCGAAGCATTTCGCCAAGCTAGCAGACGATTAGGTTGCCAGCCACAGAGTGCATATAGGTATATGCCTCCTTAGCAGCTGGCGGCTCACCCTTTGCCTAGCGCAGGTTGCACAGTCGCCTCGTTCCACAGCTTGAGGTTTGAAATCAAATTTTTACATGATATTGTCCAGAAGGACCACAATTTCAGGTCTCACAGCCTGCTTGCTCGATACACATGCGGCAGGACTGTGACGCGTGTAGAAATTGTTCGGTGGTTGTCTCCTACAAGTACGACGAAATGGGATACGATATGCACCAAGTGTGTGGGTGGGAAGAATGGGATCTCAGCAATGAAAAGGCGGTTGACAGCTTCATACCATTTGAACTTCATTTCTTCTGCATGGGAGCAACAGTGCTGCGATAGAGCGGTTCTCGCAGCCTCTCGTCAGTATCCATGCAGCAGACATATTCTGTACACATCATCATTTACACGGCGTTCAGTCTCCCATCGTGGACGGAAAGGTAGACGGCGCCATTGGGATGCCGCACTGTTGCTCACGAACGTTGTACGTATGAATTCGTACACCTATTATTTTTTTTTGTACTTGAGAGGTCTAACCCTCAGGCGACGTCGGGGATTTGCAGGCCCAGCCATATAAAGATTAGTTCTCTTAGAGGAATAGATTACTATGGCAACGAACCAAGGGGTTCGAAACCGGGTTCAACTAAATCTAAAAGTACCTCTCTATTTGGAGCATCTTATCCGAGCCTTATAATAAAAATACTGTATCTAGACAGTATTGCACCCACGCCAACAACCAGTGGTCCGACCTTCACATGTTACCACCGCGGGTATGCTATGAGGTCTTCAATTTCGTGTGTAGGTATATTAAATATTGATTGTATTCCGCTCCCACTGACCCTTCCTATATTTTAGGTGCCTAGTATACCTTCGGTAATCTTCTCTTCTCTCGAGGTAGTCACTCACGTCCTAAGCGAAATGTATGCCCGATATCATTATGCACCTAAGGTTGGTGGCATGTGTTATGTGTTTAGGTTAGTTAAGCTCCTCTACGACTCGGCTATTCCATGAGTGTACCAATATACGTAGAACGTGACGAATTGTAGACGATAAACCACGAGGCTTGTCTCCTGCTTATCCTAACTTTGGCCAACAACAAATTTACGGCGCAGAGATATCAGAGACCCAGTAAATGAGTTTGCCCTCCCTTTCATATGAAGGGGCTGGTCTCGGCCGTGCTGCGGTATTAGCTTGTCGTTTGTGGTGAGGAACTTCAATAGTTGTTCGTATATTTCCCACCAGCTCTTCCACCTCCAATTCGCTTAAGACGAAGGTCAGCGTATTCCGTCCCTATAATGGGAGCGTGGCGAGACACTAGGCAAAACCCCATTAGGTTGCCTGACGCCTGATCCCTTGTTGCCCGATCTTCTTTTTCTCCAGCTTTGTGAGTTGAGTGAGACAGGGAAGGTCTACACTAGGTAACCTTAGTTCTCCAGAGCAAACGCAACCAAGGGGCCGGGCAGGCAAGCAAATGAAAATTTTCATTCAGTTGAGAGATCTGGATTCGACCTTTGTCCGCCGGGTTCGGTATCGGAGGATGACACAGTGGTGCTATAGTGACCCGATAGTCTGGTTATTGGGCGCCCCGATCCGCAACTGTTTCTCTTGGCAAGAAACGGGCCAGTAAGGGCTCGAGGCAATTTGTCATGAATCATCGTGATCATGCCGATCTTGTGCTTGAAAATGATTGAAATAACAATTAATACTATATGGTATGCATCTCAAGCACCAAATAAGGCCTATGAGTTGATCATGAGGGCTTTCCTACTAGGTACCGAAGGTCTGGTAAGTGGGTAGAGGTAGAGAGCACGGCCGGTTTAGTAGGTTAAGTAAGGGCTGCCTTCTGGCACCACCTATCATGCCTGATGTACCTACATGTAACACATATCAATGCGTAAATAGGTAGTGCATATAAGCTATTAGTAAGATTTTCGAAGTTTGCACGTTTCATAATATATCTGGATATTACATGATGTCCTAGAGTACATGTATGTATGGCGGATCTCTCATCTGCCTTAACTGTAGGTAGGTTAGGTACCTACTACTACCTTAGATACAGTACACTACATACGTGTAGTGTGGGACAACTACCTGAATTGTGGATATCTCCACTTCCCCGATCTATACCTGTACTCTTATGTACTCCGTCTGGTTGTACCTAATGGCTATGTAGTTGAGAGTACATAATACAGTGTGCGGTACGTACTTCGTACTTATCTAAATCTACGAAGCGGGAGTTTTTTTCGGGAGCTAACATAGAGAGATGAGCGGGGTGCTGATCTCAGAAGACGTTGGCGCTATATTAGATCGGGCTTGGCTTCTGTTGACGCCGTCCTCCTGCCTTACCGCCTCGACAACACACTACAACATGTATGGCAAGTACTTCGTATGTCTATCATGTGGGTTGGGTTGGGTTAGATACTACATAGTACTAATGCAACTGAAATCTCTAGATGTCGATACTACCTACTGCCTGCTACACTACCTAACCCACCTCTAAGTATACCCTGAAGGTAGGTAAGTACATTAGTATGTAGGAGGTGATTAGGGTTGGCACAGGTCTTCGACCAATCCTACAACGACAAAGTTGGGATTCATGACAAACTTCCTAATGTAGATACCTCGGGGCTATCCCTGGTGTTGCAATGCATCCTGTCTCATACAGCGGTCTAATACGGTGAGATCCCGCAAGGATACTGACGGGGACAAGTGGATACAAGTCTAAGAGCCGATACATCAGTTCTTGAGGTTCTACCCAGCAAAGCAAAGGAACCGAAAGCATCAAAGGTTGCGGCCCATGATGAAACCCAGTTTACTACCGGTCTCCCCGTGGGTGTGTCGCCATTATTCCCTGCCGCGTTTGCTACCCTTGGCATTACTATGTTGGCTGGGGGAGGTACGAAGTAGTCTTATATCAAGAGCCGGAAAGCGATGCACTGACGCCCTAAGTGGAAGAAGGCATCGGTTACCGAAATGCCATACTCACCCCACTATGTAAATGCCGATATCAGACGAATTATACGTGCAAGCATGTACTAGAAGAGAGCATCATCTCGCCGATCGGTCGGTATGTGTCTGACTGTACATAATGCAGCTGTGCTTGTCTAAGGCCCCCCTTGGTAAACTTTACATCCAAGGTTTTGTTTACTATCTTAGTCACCATCACTAGAAACTAGAATAACAATGAGGTCCGAGAGAGAGGCATGGAAAGCAACAAATCAGCCCTGGCATGTCGATATTATATCACCGGAGGCATTTTTTAGAGCAACATTAACTAGATGTCACTAGAGAGGTAAGTCTATTAGAATATACTCCAAAGTAAGGACTATCCCTTGTTGCTAAAAATTAGGACTACATCTGGTTTTTTATAAGAAGTATGTATATAACCTCAGGCTACCTATTACTACCCGCGTCTTAAATATAGAGATTACCTAAGTAGGTAGCACAGAAGGCAACTTGTGCAAGAAACCTCTTTACCATAGAACAAGCGCGCGCAAAGCTTCACCTCCCCCCACCACCATTTAAACAAGACTCACTAACCTAGATTAGTCCATTTTAGGAAAGATGAACCCTACTATAGCTAGGGTATCATGGAATAGCAATATAGCCTTACAATCTTGTAATAAGGCCAACAATTAGAACTATCAATAGAGTTAATTGTGATTAAATGATGAGAATACATTATGGTGCGCATGGGGTGACCAGGTAATTTAAGTAGGTATATCTGAGTAGATCATGGGACATTAAGTGCTATGAGTCCAACAATTATTCAGCTTAAGCCGCTATTAATATCAGAAGCAGTCTTCATACTAATAGCAAACCAGTAGGTAACTACGTGCAATTATCTTTCTCAGTATAAATACCTGTGGCTTAACTACTGTATCTGGCTCCTCTTGCGTATTAAAAGCATGAACTTGTTTGTTCTAATAAAACAAATAGAAGAAGATGCCCAAGTAGCTATGTTACAAGAAGCGGGAGACCGGGTTTGGTGCACCTAAGTACCCTTAGTGCAGGTAGTCAAGGTCAGGCCCTGGTCTGATTGTGGATTGTGCGCACTCCAAGCTAGGTACGCTAGTAACAATCAATGCCGAGTTACTTCGTAGATAACCAGGCTAGGTAGGTACATGTAGCTTCAATGGCCGTGCAGAGTTGTTATGGACTGCCTATCATGTTGCCCATGTGTGCCCCTTAACCCCACTATTTGTGGTAGTGTACTTATTTACTAGGTAAATACCCCTCTCTTCTGTTTTGTCTCTGCAGAAGCTCTGTGTGTCTAGATGCCAGAGGTGCGCCTGTCAATCAAGCCAGACTAAGGGATAAAACCGAGCATGGCAGCCACTGATTTTTTACACACTGTCTGTCATGTAGGTCCTTGCAGATATGTAAAGTACATGTATCTATGTAATCAGTCTGGTCTGGTATAGAAGTACCAAGGTACCAACCTCTACTTACCTTACTTCAGGTACTTACTTATGCTACATGTTTTGTATGAAGCGCAAGGGTGGGTACCTGTAGTGTACTATGGCACGAGTGGGGCCCCAGGCTTGGGACTTTTAGGTTGCTCACATTACCTCCAATCGGCTATGGAGGCCGCTTTCCCTGTTAAAGTTCAGGACAAGCTTCCAAGAGGTATCCCCCCTGCACCCCTGCGCCCCTCTTCCAATGGCTTCTGGTGGAGGCCCCTAGTGGTGGCCCCGGTCCAGCACCACGTAACGCTCCCGTCCCTTGCCATTTTGCATTCTGTCACCTGCAGAACTTCCCTTTCGCGCCAACCATACACACCTACCACCCACCTCTCTGGGAAATATATTGTCACTGACGTCCTTTTTTTTTCTCCCTCCTTAACCTGCGAAAAAGGCATTTGGCCAGCATCTCAGCTCATCTGCTCTTCTTCCACAGCACACAGCTCAGAGCAGCCCCGGAACAAGCTCTACTACAAGGCATTCGCCTCGCGGGTATTCCCCGTGCTTCTATTAAGCTTACCTATCCAGCACACTACCTCTCTGCGGTACGCGGTTACAAGGTGCACCGTTAATTTTCCTGCGGGAACCCAAATCTCGACTTTCGCTGCTGCCCCTCCCGCAACAGAAGATATTTATCTATCTTGGCGGGTCCGTCGCACCAAGCTTTCGCACGCTATTACCATTACCAACCTGACCAGGACGCTAGCCAAGTAGACAACACCGTGCTATAGTAGATCTATCTACCCTGGGCAGTAGGCTGGCGCTAGCTGCTGGGTTTTGGATTACATCAGGAAGTGGTGCGCCGAGGGCGTTGGATATAGGGAACCATGGCTTCAGGATATCCAGCTCCGCCGGTCTACCATCACCAGCCTGACATGGCTGGTCCTCCAGCCCAACATTCCGGCTACGCTCCGCTGCCCCCTCCCATGCCTTCAAATAACTACTATCAAGATCCCATGGCAAACCCCCACCGCCCGAATATGCCTCCTCCCCGCACCAACATGATGCCTCCCTCGATACCTGGCCCAGGTCCCGGCCCCGGCCCCGGCCCCAGAGATCGAGGCGCTGAGTTGGGTGTGACCGAGAATGGCATGGGTACTCAGCCCTCAACCCAGAGTGCACCTCAGCCAGAGACCGAGGAGTCAGGTTCGGTCAGTCTAGAGCCACGCGAGGGCAGTGATGGTTCTAGGAAATACAGGTAAGTTGTTGAGTGGCTTGCGCTGGACCTTTTTCTTTTGTGTCCAAGCGTACCTCCAAGTTGAGAAGAATTCAGGAATGCTATTGACCGCAAAGCTGCTATAGATTGGAAGTGGTCCAACAACCGCTGAGAGCGCGAATGTGTGGTTTCGGAGACAAGGTAGATCTCTCTAATAGAAACTCTGGAAGCCATGCAGAGTCTAATCTCACTTAGGACCGGCGGCCAATCACCCCACCACCTTGTATTCGACTCGTGGTTATGGATAAAGTGAGTGGTAAGGAGGTTGACTGCAAGTAAGTCGAGAGATCACGAAAGACCCCTAGTATCTTTAGTAGGGTGGCTAATTTGTTTATTAGCGAGGTGGAGCATCAGCACTACGTTCTTCACGTGGACCTATGGTCCGAAGATGGCGCGAAGGAAGTCAATCTGGTGAAGCATTCACAACAGTCGCCATCTATCTCATCCACTCACCCCTCTTCATTTCGGGAGGTTGTCGAAGGAGGACAAGGCGGCGTCTACGGATTCCAAGCCATTGTGCCGTCGAATCGTGACTTTACGCAGCCCCCCAATGCGCCGTATCCTCATCAAATGACTTCTTATCAGCCAGATCCATATTCTCAAGGTATGCTTATCCACCGTTTCTCCGTGTAACTAATCTTCTAACACGTGTTAGGACAATATTCGTATCCGCAACAGGTGTCACCATACGGCTATCCTCAGGGGAACTATCGAGACATGACAGGTGTGGCTCCTTTAGCGTCACAAGCGATGTATGGCCCTCGCTATTCTCACGACCTGTCCGCTGGTGCTATGGCGCAGGGTCGTCTGATGGGACAACAGCCAAATAGTGGGATGTACACGCGGAATCTTATTGGCAGTCTTGCAGCTAGCGCCTCACGCCTACAGGACCCATCCGACAAGATTGGCATCTGGTTCATTCTCCAAGACCTCAGTGTGCGAACGGAGGGTTGGTTTAGGTAAGTCATGACATCGGGGACCAGGCCCTGGAGTGTTGAGCTCACATGGCGAACAGATTGCGATTTTCTTTCATCAACCTCCGTCGCCTTGGCGCAGTGTCAAACGGTGGTAGTGATGCCGAACTCTTAAATCGGGGCAGGGCGCCGGTTCTTGCCTATGCGTTTAGTGAAAAATTTCAAGTGTACTCTGCGAAGAAATTCCCAGGTGTGTGCGAGAGCACTCAGCTGAGCAAGACTTTTGCCCTTCAGGGAGTCAAAATCCCAATCAGGAAGGATCAAGAAGGCAAAGCAGGAAAAGGGGGTCGCGGCTCTGACGACGAAGAGGAATAGGGGGTTTCACGCGCTCCAAAGACGAGAAGCGATGGAAACACCAGATGAAATGTAGCACGAAGAACGAGCAAAAGCGGCAACCAGTGGCTGAATTACTGTCGCACGAGATACGCCATGCTGGCTAGAAAACGCTGAGTCTTAGGACAAAATCATATATGGACCTGGGAGGTGCGACCGTGACTGGTATGAGAGTAGGCGGCGAAAGAGCGCGAAATCAGGTCAATGAAGAAGGCCTATATCAGTGGTGATTCGCCAACCAGGGACTACGAGGTTATATACAAAGCGATTGAACTTGTACGACTTTCGCTCACCTAGCCTCTGTTGCCGCAGAATTGATGTTGTCTATGATTACTAAACATATTGCGTTTTTAATACTATGGGCGCGATGTCTCTAATCAACATGTACTGACTTCCGCATAGCCTTAACACCTTTTTCTTGCATTGGACCCAGCAGTGCGGAACACCCGGGGAGCTGGAACGGGCTACAGCTCGCTTCGTCCGAATTCTGGAATTTTAACAACGGGGGAGGGTCTGTCTAGTGGCAGCGAGAGTCCGAGTGGGCGGGTTGAAAGTTATAATTCGCTCCCTTGTGAATATACGCGGGCAAATATGAGCCGCTCTTTGCAAGCGTAAGGACCGGCAGATATGCGTCTCCTTGATTGTCATCAACTTCGTGTAATTTCAGAGCGCTCTCAAAATCCAAGCCAGTGGCAACGGCATGAGGCTCGCACGCCCCTGTCTGAATAGGGCTAAACTACCTTAATATTGCAGTTTATGTGAGGCTGATGCTACCCATTTAAGTAATTTGCAGCCTTGTCTCCAATGGGCATGGAGGGCCATGGGCAGTAGATAAAGTTTATGCAGTTTACTGGAAATGGTAACAACTTGGACTTTGAACACTTGATGTAGGTAAGGTAGGGTTTTTAGTAGTTATTTAGTACATACCTAAGTGTAGGTACTAACTAACCTAACCTAGATAATGATGCCAGGATACCGAAACCAGTGATGTGATGCGGGACACATCTGGTGAGATTCGGGAAGTGGAGAGCAATAGCCATTCTAAGGTAGTTTTTATTTTCATTACGTCTCCGTTACCTCATATTTTTGACCCCAATGGCGCCCAGGTAGCGCTGTGGAACCGCTATCGCTACCTTTGATCACCAAGAGTCATTAGATGGCGACGCTAGATTCTCGCCCGGGTGCTATGTCAGAACCTCGAGGACTCATCTAGACGTGCACAAGCATTATGGATATGGAGGGGTCGCGAATGATGTAATGAACCCTTGGTTAATCATCTAGACTAGGTTAATATTTTTTTCCTAGCCCTTTTTTTAGTCTCTCTTTTTTTTTCTGCAAACGAACATGACTGAATGGGTGGGTGATTTTTTTTGATCATGGGTTCAGGTGTGAGACAGTAAAATACCAGCCAAAATTAGCATCGAGATAAAGATCTAGAACCGGACAGCTGGGCACGCAAACCATTCCGGCTCTGGCGTCTACCGGGCGATTGCCCGGGTACATAAAAACCGCTTTCTGTCCCCCCCTCCCTCCTTCCCACCAATATAGCCCTTCATGCCTTAGGTTAGGTAATACATACTGTATAAACCCGGGTGTGTGCCTTCCATCTCCTGTACCCTGCTGCCCGCCTGCTGCCCGCCTGCTGCCCGCCTGCTTCACGTCTGCCTCTTTCCTCTTCTTTGTGTCGAATGACAATCGAGAGCTTTAGTGGTACACCAGAATAGAGAGCGGCTTCTTTCTTCTGCAAAGCAACAATATCCATCACCCATCACTCTCTTCCTTGTCGAACGGCCCTCGAACATCTCCAACGAGTCCCCGAAATGACGAGCAGGACTTCTACCGGCCGTGGTGGCGCCGGCAATATTGCCGATGTTACCAAATCCCCCCGTCTCGAAGCCTCGGACCTCGAGACGCCCACCCTCAAGACATCCGTTGTGACGACCGGTCGTGGCGGGTCAGGCAATATGGCACCAAACGTGGATCCCGTTGAGACACGAGCGCGGCAGGATGTCGGCCCGTAAGTACGATTTTCACCGGCGTTGAGAGGCGCGGATAGAGGTACCTACAGGAAGGCTAGAAGAAGGGAAAGAGGAAGAGACACACACAGAGAGATAGAGAGAGGGGGGCAGTGTAGCTTGGTGGCTAACTTCACCTCCGTTGTAGAATCGAGCGGCGACTCTCAACAGGCGCGACCCACGTCGGGAGAGGCGGCGCAGCCAACGTTGCCAAACCTCAATCACCTGAGCCTAAGTCAGTTGTATCAGTGGAAGCCACCTCCTCCTCCGACGCTCTCACTACCGATGTCGACAAGAAGCAGCAGCAGCCCGGCAGGACAGGTGGTCTGGCTACTAAGGCCAAAGACTTTTTCAAACTGACTTAGGAGTTGATGAAGAAATCCACCGCCCCGTTCGCTCTCTTCTGTATTTGAAGGTGAATTGAAGATGGCGGTGTTGCGAAGGCTGTGAAGGGAAAGCTATGGTTCTTGATTTAGGGAGATTAATCTAGAGCTTGCGTCAATCTCGCGCGCTGTGTGGGCGAGCATAACGCTTTTCCCATTCGTCTCACCTGATTGAGAGCGAATCAAGCGCGCCTCTTGCAGACTTCGGGCGTGGTACGATACCATTTGTTGCAGTACCTTTTACGTCTATCCTTTTTCGAGAGTACGGAGTTTGATGGTTCATTGCTTTTCAAAGGAGAATTTGAGGAAAACGGGCCGCTGTGTTTCATTGCGGTATATGTACCTGTGTCATATCATTATTGATGTATGCTAGAATTATCGATGGAAAGGGAGACACCGGCGAGATAGCGAATGCCTCTCGTTCCGCTAACACCAACTAAGTCTTGTAACGTTGTGATATCTATTCTTTTTAGGGTCTAGAGACCATTATGCGAATTTCCGGAGTCGGCGAGATGCTGTGACTCATTTACTGTCATTCGAGAAGATATATAGATGACGACTGGGGATAGCAACACGAGATACTTTTTCTTCTATACTAAATAACGCTCTCGGCGACCGTTATCTTATCCTCCGACTCAAGCAGTTTTCTTCCAGATTCAACCACCAAGATCCACTCGCAGGCCTACCCACTCTTGCAACTTGGAACCCGACTTGTTGGATCGCCAGATGTCGACTCTGTAGTTGCTCGTATACGGGACCACATGAGAGTAGAGAAAATCGATGAATTCATTCAGAGCTGCAAACCCTCCATGCCCCGCTAAATATCACGGAAACACAGATCGGATTATTGCTTTATTCACGAGTAACGATTTGCCATTGTAGAGGGAGGGGGCGATCATGGCACCCAAAGTGACGGTCTACACGACACCGCCGGAGGCGCTTGTAGAGCTCTTGAGGAAGTCTCACCTCCTACAGGCACTCCCGTTGGTTCGACGGCTGCAGTTCACGATGTTCCCTGGGGGCATCACAGAACATGCAAGGATCCTGTGGTGTTCGAGAGCCTCGCTTGAGCACTACTCTACTACCGCTGCTGTTGCTGATGACGACGATAGTAATGGTAACGAAACGAGGAGTCTACGAGAAGAAAAACCCTTCGCAGCTGCGTACCTGGACCTTTCGCGCGGGCCGGAGACGGAATTGTGGATTTACTCGTCGATGGAACGTCAGTTAGGTGGTTATGGCGCGGGCGCGGGGACGGGGACGGGGACGGGGACGGGGATTCCGGGAGGAGGGAAGCGAGAGGGAGAGGGAGAGAACTCGATAAGCGGAGACCATGAGAACGAACAACAAGAACAAGAACGAGAGGGAGAAATTGCCTGTGCCGTCGCCCTGCTCCGCGAAGTCAAGCGGCAGCAGGACCTGTACTTCGCGCCCGGGACCGCGGGCGCGAGGGAGCGCGAGAACCCGGACATCCTCGTGGGGAACCTGAACGAGGCCCTGCGGGAGCGGCTCGCGGCCGCTGGCACGGCCATCGTCTCGACGGGCATCTACGACAAGTGGGTTTTCAAGATCGACGAGCTGCCGGACGTCGCGGCGCCTCGATCGCTGGGCGACGGCAGGCGCTGGGTCTGGGACGTGGTCCGTCCGGCTGATATCCCGTTTACGATCGCGCGGACAGAGATTCAGCGGAAAGAGTACGCTTTTTCCCTCTTCCCTTTCTTTCTCCCCTCTTCCCTTTCTTTCTCCCCTCTTCCCCTCTTCTATTTCTTTTCTTCTGCCATTCTTTCCTGAATGGGAGTCGAGAGAGGCGAGCGATCCGATCTCTCGAACGGCCGGCTTGCTGATGACGCGCAGGCGTACGATGAGGTTATTGCCCAGTACAGCGCTGTATCTGGATGATGGGACGCTGGTTGCGTGGGCTTTCCTCGGTGAGTGTGCTCATGTCTAGAAAAATGGATCCCTCCCTTACTGGGTTGGTCGGTTGGTTTGGTTTGAATAATCGGCTGACTGGTTGGCCAATAAGGACCGGACTCCTCGCTTAGCAGCCTACACTGCGAGGAGCCGTACCGGGGGAGAGGCCTTGCGAAGGCAGTGGCGGTTCGCATCTTGCGAGATCACGTAAGGGACTATGGCGACGATGCCTACGCGTGGGCCGACGTCGCCCCGGATAACATTCAGAGTCAAAGTGTGTGTAGGGCCCTGAATGGACACGCGAAGTGGCAGATATCCTGGTGAGTTGACTTGAACTCTATGACCTCTTATCGAAGTGAGAATAGTTTCCTGATCGTAATCTAGGAGCCGCCTGAACTTGGACCAGAGTTTTCCGGACGAATGAATGCGCAGGATCCCCATGTCTATTAATAAAGGCTACTTTTCAACCTATTTGCCGGTGAGGCGTTGTATCTCCTCTAGATAGAATCTCAGATCGTCTGGTTTCACCAAGGGCGTGATGCCGTGACCGAGATTGGCAATCCAGCCGCCCTTGCCACCCCCGAAGCCCTCAACCATTTGCTTCACCGTTTCTGAAATGGACTCCCTCGAGCCATATAGGACACCGGGGTCCGCGTTTCCTTGCCACACAATCTTCCGGTCTCCCCGAATTTTAACGGCTTCAGCTGGATCTACAAGCCAGTCCAGTCCTACAACGTTGTAGCCTAGGTCGCAAACCGAGTCGAGCGACTGGTTCGCCCCTTTTGCGAACACAATCATAGGGACGATATCTAAGCCCATCTGCTTCAGTTTGCTAGGAAGCTCCTGAGCTATGTAGGCAAGGTAAGGTTCGCTGAACTTCTTAAACGTAGAGGGAGACAGCTCTCCTGCCCATGAGTCGAAGACCTGGATCATCTGATGTCTCGCGTTAGTCTAGGTCAGCCATCGGTGGGTGCTCCATCTTGTGCGTACCTGAGCTCCGGCCTGGACCTGCAATGCCAGATATTCGACACAAATCTCGGATATTTTCTGCAGCAGGGCGCGTGTCTCCTCTGGGTACTTGTAAATCCATTTCTTGCTTTCGATGAATAGTTTGGTGCCGCCGCCTTCCACCATGTAGCAGAACAAGGTCCACGGGGCGCCACAGAATCCAATGAGCGGCACACGGCCGTCCAGCTTCTTTCTTGTCAGAGTTATAGCTTTGTACACGTAGTCAAGCTCGGCCGCGACATCGACTTCCTTGTCAAGGACCTTGGAGTACTGTCCGTCGTCGGGGGATTGCAGAGGATCGGGGAAATGCGGGCCTTTCTTGTCGACCATTTCGACGACCATGCCCATAGCCTGCGGGATGACGAGAATATCGGAGAATATGATCGAGGCATCGAGGAGACCGGCGAAGCGTTCAATGGGCTGCAGCGTCAGGGTCGAGGCGACTTCGGGGTCGCGACAGCATTCGAAAAAGTCCCGCTTGCCCTTGGCCTCGTGGTATTCGGGAAGATAGCGCCCAGCTTCGCCCACGTCAGCAGGGGAAACATGAAGTGACGACGGGGCGGCCATCTATATGTATTTATTGTTACCTTGCCTCATGATCCAAACTGGCGCTCGTTCTACATTTTGACCTGCGGCCAACACTCAGCGACAGCTTAAGCCACTCGGACCACTTGGGGCTACGCACCCCAGGCTGTCCTTAGGACTAAATCGTTCTTCAGAGGGGGGAAGTCGTGAGCCATGGTGTGGAGATGGCCTCTTTTTTTCTCTTTTTTCCTTCGAAAAGACTTGATCGAGGAAGAGTGTACAAGTGAAAATGCCCCGCGAGATGCTGGTGTCGAGAAGTGTCATGGTGGGATGGACCCTTGCTCAAAGTCAAGCCACAAGTACATGGGTGGATATACAGTATGTAGACACTGTGTTATAGGTATGTGCTGAACTAAAATATATGTTTATAGGCTTATGAACAGTGCGTGTACTACTGTGCATACATGACGAAGTACGGTAGGTACTGTCGGTGCTTATGTAGACAAGGTACCCCTACCCGAACCTCACCTTGAGCCACGGCCACGCCGCCACGCCACACTTCGAAAGTTTAGGAGGTGGACTTCGTTTTCCAAGACGTTACCTACTTTAAGTGTCTAAAACATAGCTTATTCTTCGAGCTCTCGATCGACCCATTGGCGCACATCGTCCTCAATCATCTCCCAATACCCCCCGTTCGGCCTGCGTCCTCTTCTCAATAGCTTCCTCAGAGCCATCAATACGAAAATAATTCGAGAGAGTGAAAGGTTCCCTCCCCCATACTTCGCGCGTCCATGGCCGTATCGTCGACCTCGCAATGCTACCAAGCCGTTCGTCGCCACCTACGGCCGCATTTTGACACCATATGGGTACCAGACAGCCTGCTCGCATCCGTCTTCGAGCGATATGCTGCGACGTTTAGGACGGGTGCGCGCCACGGGTCCTCTGTTCCCGGGCCCATGGAGCACAGGAAGCGCCTGGCCAAGAGACACATGGGAGAACTACGCCTCGGACAACCGCACGCCGCTGCGCCGATATGGGAGCTAGCCAACCTGGCAGACCTGACGCAGTGGAAATGGAAGCCCCCGGCACCCCCAGATGCGAGAAGGCGACGGAACACGAACACATCGGAGGCGGGGCCTCTTTCGGATATCGTGCTGAACCCTTTGCGATCGCTCTTCTCTCAACCCACCGACAAGGCCACCGATCATCTCCGTGGACCTTACGACATGCTGTTGCCACAAGACGTGATGCTGAGCGGAGTGGCAGAGGCAGAGGCGTTGCCGTCCATCTCATGGGGCGTGGGTTGCACCCCCCTCGACGTGATCGACGCAGCGCTGGGTTCATTATCTCGGGTTACATCGAACGGCACTGAGGCTCTGTCACTCTTCTCTAGATTCTGCGGCGACTGGGAGAAAGCTTTGGCTAAAGGACTGTTTCATGGGGAGGCAATTGGCAGAATCCTGACCGGCATCACTGATGGGTTGAATGTGAAATCCGTTGGTGCCGATGGCGCTAGGACCGCTGACCGACTCAAACTGCTTCTGATGGAGGCAACCGTAGACGGCATGTCCAAGAGAGGGACACGCAAAACCAAGTCCTTTGACCACGTTGCGTGGAATAGCATTCTTTGTGGAGTGAGCAAAATTAAGATGAACACCTTACGCGTCTTCACAAAAGCCGTTGCGTGTGTCCCTGATCCCCATCTTGGGGCGGTTTCACCAGGCATCATTGAGAATTTGGATGCTTTTTTGAATGCCCTAGGGCGTGTAAAGGGGCAGTCGACTCTGAATCGACAATCTGCCAAGATGGCCGTGCCGTTGAGGAGATTCGGAGAACGTGACCTTCGCTTCATCGTGGATTGTGTTATTCAAAAAGTTTTGAATTACGCTCGTGTCGATGGTGTGGATTTTATATACGCCCGCTCCAGTTGGCTGCTGCTCCTTGCACGGTTACCGAGCGTGGATAAAGAGTACCTGGCCCAAGTTTGTACGGCCCTTGAAGCTGGTCTCGTAGATCAGCCCCTGACAGAATTCGAGATATGTCGACTATTTATAGTGTGGGAGAATAACCAAGCTCCTATCAAACACTATACTGGACTACATAAAGGTTTGAAGCGCAACAGTACAAGCTGCTACCGTCTGCTCAGCACTCAACTATGGACAAGTCGTCAGTTTTATCGTGTTAGACATTTCTGCCAGTTCTTGCATGCTATCGGTCGGTCTGCTGCTGTTAATATAATAGCGAAAGCAGCCACCTGTCGAAGACGAAAAGGATCCACCGCCCTAGCAAATATAGCATTGGGCATGCGAAAGCCTCAAGCAGCTGTTGATATCCTCTATCTTTATGAAAAAGGTTGGAGACACAAATCATCATTCTGGGGTTCTCGCTTTGGTCTTGAAGCATTAGAGATTCTTACCTGGGTCCCCGGCTTTGATCACACGAGACTTTGGAGGGCGCTTAAAATCTTGCCAAGCGAACAGTTGAAGAATCGTTGTTCTCGCCGTCAACTTAGAGGGCTCAACAAACATCAGATGATAAGAATGTCTGCTGTAGGCATTGTCACGGGGATGTCTCCGCACCTGGCGGGGCGGAAAGCATTCTCATTGATTATGGATTGCTGCCTTAATCTGAAAAGGCACAATACTAAACTCCCTCGCCCATTCTTACGGGCCCTGATCCACAATGCCACGAGACAACTAGCCAACGGCGAACCAGGAATTACCTCGCGACTTCGATATGTTCTATATATTTTAGAACACCAATTAGGCCGGGCGGCAGCTCTGCGCATAGGAATGGTAATGGAGCGGCGAAGGAGGCAAAACCTTGGCCTCCAGTAGCAAGCAATTACAGGAAGAATGGTTGATCTAGACTACTCCTCCTTGCCAGACATTGCTGAACCATAGTTTCCACGTACATAGTAATCGAAGGCGATAAACTGCAACAGGTGCTGGGCTTCAATAGTCACCCTAGTTCGTTTTGAATATGATCAGATAGTGAATCAGGTCAGCCGGTTAGAGTAATGACCGGCACAGTACAACGGCTGACCGCTTGCTAGGACGAGATGATCTTAACGCTGTGCTCTGTTACACGACAGTCAGGTTTCTTCTGGACAATCGAACCCCCTGACCCACAACACCGAGCCTATGGACAGCTGGAAGTGTAGGTAGTCCTAAGTATGGGGACATCATCTCGATTCGGCACGAGAGAACGTTGACGTGGGACACACTGGGCACACTGGGTACACTGGGCAAACTGGGTACACTGGGACGCACTTGGTTTCGAGGGAGGCGGCCCTGCGGTTAGGCATTATTAATACATCCTTCGATCTGATGGGCTATTATATTTAGGAGGACTGACTACGTAGTCCACCTTGGACTCACTAGAACTGTCCAGGGGCCCAGACGAGCAGCTTCGTCTCTATATCTGACAGCCTTTCCCGGAATAAGTCGGATTGATCAAGTTCGTCATGAGCCCGAGAGCGCGATTCTATGTAAGCGAGTGGCTGCGAACGGGCAGCCACACGACAGGATCGACGCTACCAACAGACAGACAACAGTCCTGTGTCGTCTCCTGCCGGCGTTCCCCGGCCATTCTCCCATGCTCTGGCGCGCGCTCTGTTCCAGCAACGGATGGGGGCAAACTCTTTCCGTGTTACCACAGTCCCGGAGATGCCACTCGCAGCAGCAGCATTGCATCACCACAGTACTGCAGTGCCGCAGTACCTCAGTAACAGTGGGTTTAATAGAGACAGGGGCCTTTTTTCCCTCTCTCTAGCCATCGCGCGTTCACCAGTCAAAGGCGCACAAGAGCAAGTAAGTTAACAGCGCTGGCACTCATCGTTGCACTGCCCTATCTTGTTACGTCGGGAACGGCGACCACCAGCGAGCGCGCCGTGTTCTGGTTCGGCTGTACACTGCTCTCGTTCATCCTCGAAGCGTACAATTCGAAGTGTTGGTAGAGCCGGCCGGGAACTCTGGCCAGCATCGTCTATTTGACCGAGAATCAGCACTCAAATGCCCACACTCTAAGCAAGGGGACCGCTAGTTAGTATCACCTCAACGAAGGCCCTCCCAGGCCGGTCCCATTCTGCGGCAACCGGCTAACTTGTTGTGCTGGGTATTTCAATTGTGTTTGTACACCCAAAAACTCAATAAAACGACTTGCAAGTTCTCCCGGCCACATCCATTGCGTGGAATTTACGTCCGTATCTTTCGCCCCCAAAGCATTAGATACCACATTGACTGCTAATAAGCTCTGCGGTGTGTTGTTACTCGTGACAATTTCACTGGCGCCGCCGCTCTGGATTGCTGCAGCCCGGCTCCTCTGTGAGATCCGACTCGTGATGAGATCGGGTAGGGGCGAACAAGGGAACAACCTACGGGAGCATTGGGGACGACGGTACCTAATCCTATCGGCAAAGCAGAATACGGACGGCACTACATCAAGCAGCATCAGGTGAGGCACGTAGAGCAAAAGCGTGCGGATGCATCGCACCAGTCCCAGAGCAAATAGACGGACTGAATCAGAGTTATCATGGATTTGACGGATCCTATGGCGAGAGGTAGAGAATCTGGGTCTACTTCACGGCCGAACCCCCAGTCCAAGCCAATTCGCCGTCGAAACCGCATGATACATTCCTGTTTGGAGGTGAGTGGCAACCTGCATGCGTCTTCTTCCCACGGACCCGGTATTACAGCCGCATTGGTCAATGATTCCTCACTGTGGCCCCCTTTTACCACCGCTTCTTACTGTCGTGGCATTTCGGCGACGACCATCGTTAACCTTCAGCATCCAGTGCAGAAAACGCAAATTAAAATGCAGCAAGACGTCGCCGGCATGCACCAACTGCGTCAACGCCTCGCGGGACTGCCTGTACATCGGGCCTCGCCTAGATGAGGCCAGCCAGATGCGTCTTGCTGAAATCAAAGAAAAGCAGGGGACTCTAGAGCGCCAATTAGAACGCGACGTGGCCAAGTCCACTACGTTAAAGAGCCCCTTGCAGCAGGGCATCATCGCTGATGAAGTCGAAGATGGCCGTGATGATGAGCGTGATCTGGAGGCAACGCCGCTTGTCGCGCTCGATCTGACGTACGAAGATGATGCAGACAGCGGCGCCGATGATATAATCGATCTCGGGGTCCAAATTGGGAAGATGCGCATCACCGAGAGGATAGGTGGTCTCTCTAGACCCCGAATAGCCGAAGAGGTAAACCAACTAGCCCTCATATCTCAGACACGAATTGGGCTAATACAGAACATCAGATATTGGCCGGTATCACACAACATACCACAGGTCACCCACCCCAAAATCTCGCGAGTCATATGCTTGGATGTGAGGACATCCCGGATGGCATGTCAGATGGGTCACTACCGGACTTCTTGAAGCCTACGAACGAGCACATTGCCCCCACGAGCGGCTTCTTTTTCGGCCAGGTAAGCGAGCCACCAAACATTCTACAGTTTCTGCCGTATCGAGAAGTTGCAGACCGTCTTATGACCCAGTACTTTCGCGCGGTTCATCCCATCGCGCCGTGCTCACACCAGCCCTCGATAGAAGGGGCATATGCTACGTTCTGGGAAGAGATTGCCGCAGGCTTTGAGCCACGGCCTTCGACGCAGGCGGTCATCTTCGCAACCATGTTTAGCGGCATCGTCAGTATGAAGGAGGATGCCGTATTCCACGAGCTGGGCGGTTATCCCAAGGCGAATTATTTGGCGAGTCTGAAGATGGGCACCGAAACGGCGCTTAGCAAGGCCAACTTTCTGCGTACGACGAGAGTAGAGACGATCCAGGCGTTCATCATATACATGGTAGGCGGACCGTCATTCACGTGCTCCTAGCTGGCCTCACGACTGACATGGTGGAACGCAGATACCTCTATGCAGAGCAGAAGTGTCGCGAGCTCACTCGGTCCTCGTGGGCGCTGCCGTTCGCATGGCCGAGTGTATGGGATTGCACCGTGATGGCGAAACCTACGGGCTGACGCCCCTGGAGACACACGTGCGGCGCCTGGTCTGGCACCAGCTCTGCTTCCTCGACATCCGGACGTGCGAAGCGCAGGGGCCGAAGCCGGCAATCCGCCGAGAAGACTACGATACAAAGCTGCCCATAAACTGCAACGAGGAGGAGCTCGTGGCGACGGCTGGTGCGCCGCCACCGGAGCCGTCGGACGCATGGACGACGAACACGCTGTCGCTGATCCGGTTTGAGATCAACGAGATGATGCGTGCCGTATGGGTGGACCGCCGGCGGCTCGAGACCAGGCGCATCACACTGACGGCCGTACTGACGAAGATCGAGAGCTTCCGACGACGCATGTCAGAGAAATACGACCGCTTGCTAGATATATCGGTGCCAATACAGCGCTACGCCAAGTGCGTCATCAACCTGTTGACATGCCGCTTACATATCATGGTGCTGCATCCGTACTATGCCAACGCATCGAACCCGATGCCGCCGCGTCTAAGTCATCTGTTGATCACGTCCGGCATTATGGTGATCGAACTGGCTATCCAGCTGGAGACAAACCCGGTATTCCAAGACTGGGCCTGGTACTTGGGTGCCTACTTTCAGTACCAGATCGCGATCCTCCTCGCCACCGAGGTTTACTTCCGGCCTCAGAACAGCGAGGCGGACCGGATCTGGTCGTGTCTCGACTACGTCTTTGGTCTAGACCGCAAAATGCCGTCGGAGGCGAAATGCACACACCTGCTGAGCGAGATCTCGAATCGTACTGCGGTGTACATGCGCAGACGTAAGATGCGCGGCCCAACCACCACCGCTCAGGCGATGGTCGCGGCTAACGCCGTAGCGGGCACCAATCCATCGTTGTCCGGGCGTTCTCAACAACACCAAGCAGGACAGCAGCAACCGGTGGAGCTTCCTCATCAGCAGCAGCAGCAGCGGCAGGATCAGCTTCAACATCAACATCCGGCGGCTGGCATGGGCCACATGCCACCCGGCGGTGGCGGTGCTGGGAATGCGAGAGCGAAGATAGAGCAAGGCTATGCGCCGTCGCAGATGCGCTCCGAGCTGTCAGCTATACCGCCACACCCACAGATGGTCTTCGCCGGCGTATCAGACGGGCAGGTTCTCTGGAGTCTGCCACCAAACACGGAAAGCCCGCAGAGCAGCGACTCTTCAAGTCTCGCGGCACCTCATGCGCGCAGGGCGACGGGGACGGTATCAACAGCACCAACGCCAGTGCCAGCACTAACATCGGTACTAGCACCAGTATCGATGTCTAGTGGTAGTGCTTCTGCTGAAGCCAGAGCTGGATCCGGAGCTGGAGCTGGAGCTGGTACTGCTCCAGATCCCAACGTACCGCAAGGGAATATCATGGATAGTATTGATTGGGTAAGTCACTACCTAGTCTCTATTTGACCGGTTCCGGGGGGACGAGGGGGAATAATAACTCACCTTCGAATCGCCGTACCCGTCCGTATGCATGAATACCCAAAGTTAGCGGGCGGACGTGCCTACTGAGCGGCCTACTGAGCGGCCTCTTGCTGAACTCATTATGCGCAGGACACCATGTACACGCTATTCCACAACGACACGCAGACGGGCGAGCTCTCCATCCACGGGTATCACGATCCGAACTTCGGCATTGTGAACTGGGGTCGCTGACGAAATTTATTATCATTATTATTATTGTTTATTTCATTTAGTTATTTGTTTTGGAAATAGGTCGCCCGCCCCTCCTTCTCTCGCGGCCTGACGAAAAGAGGGGAACGAGGAAAAGAGAGAAGACAGGGGAAGAAGAAAAAAAACCACCCAGGAAAGTGACAAAACAGAACAGAATTAACACGCTTTCCGAAGCACCCCGTTTTCTGCTGTCGTGTCTCGATCCACTCACCCCGGCTCGGCTCCTCTCATGGGCGGTATCTCACCGCTGAACCGCCACAGACTTCTCTTCCTTCCCTTTCTTTCTCTCGTTATGTCAATTTTTATTACGGGTTATATAATACGCGTCGTCCTATTCCATTCGAGAGAATGTGTGTCTTGCACATCTATGCAGAATCACCAGGATTAGATGGGGGAAATGTTCGTTCGACCCTGGCGATTAAGACGGAGTGGAGCTTACAACAATTAGATCGGTCTATTTGTGGCGTCATTCTCGGTGTGCTGTCAGAATCAACGGGTAGATTTTTATTCGGCATCTTAGTATTATTGCATTCGCTCGCTCATGTTTTTATTGGTGTCTTTTCCACCTTGACGCTGCCCCTCACTGTAACGCCAACCATTTCACACACGTGTCACACGAGATGAAGCACGATAAGTTGAGTCATTGACCGAGGAGCTGTCCGGCTTCTAAAACCAAAACCAATGTCCATTTTTATCCAAATAAAGTACACATACGCGGCCATAAGGGTCGGGGTCATATCTCATGATCGTCTTAAATGCTCTAGAGAGTGAAGTCAGATTCATAGCATGCAAAGACAAATGTAAAAGTAAGAAAAAATAGCATCCGTTACTCCGCCCAGGTATCGTCAGACGCCAGCCCATACGCCAGCGGCATAATAACAAATGAAAGTGAAAATTTCAATTCATGCTCATGTCTCCCAGTCATAAATAATTCCTTTTGTTTTTATCCTATGTTCTTGGCTTTTCCTTTGTACCCTCTAGACATACTCGGGGGTTAGGGGAGCATCCGGCATGTTCATTGATACGCTGGATTGTGCGTAGGGGCTCGCGCCCCGCGATAGAGAAACGCCGCCAGCATCAGACGATGGGGTCACCATTCTAATGGTAGGGCGTCGTGCTTTTGCGACGAGGACTTGTGCAGGCGAGACGACGATTTCATCATCGCCGACGCCGTTGTCGTCACCCTTCTTGACGACAAGAGGGAAGAGCACGCAGCGAACAATGGCGCCCTGGGCTTCATATGCTTCGTTGCTTGTGGACGAGTCACCGGATCGCTCGTCCATGAGCGCTGCCTTGAACGCGACGGTCTGGGTGAGTTCGCCGTTGGCGTCGTACTCTGGCTGTAGCGGCGGGAGCATCATATACTCTGCCCGCTGGGTGCGCATTTCAATTGATAGATCAACAGCCTCACGCATAACGCGACGCAGCTGTGATTGTATTTGAGCCTCTAAGTTTGAAGGCGGAGGCAGGATCATGGACAGTGTTTGAAGAATGGCCTGCACGACGGCCTCGGTGTCCTGATTACGCTGGTCACCAAAAATAGGGCGCTTGGATAGAAGCGTGAGGGTTATGGCGCGCCATTGGCGGACGGCATGAGGTGGCCCAACGTCTGTCAGAAGCTTCTCGAGCGACTTGAGCTTCTGTCGCTGTTCTCGGTCCATGCCGAAAAGGTAGCGGGTAAAGACGAACTCCCAGATCATGTTCATGGTCATGGACATGAAGATATCACGACGAGCAACTCGGTCCTTCAGATACTCGTCAACGTCGGATCCATCGAGTATACTGTTGTCAAGCCTGTCGATGATCTTCTCGTCGTTGATCTCCTTGGTAAGGCGGCAAGCGCGCATGTCGGAAAACTTGGAGAAGCGAAGAACCCACTGCTGCACGTGCGAGCAGAGCTGCTGACAACGGTGGTCAAAGTGATCCTCGTCCCGAAGTCGAAGGAAGTCGGCATCGGGGGGTTTGGTAGCGAGGATCTGCTTCTTCATCTCGCGTATCTGCTCCTTGGTGGCTTCGAGCTGGTTGCGGAGCTCTTGTATCTCGGCGTCTTTGGCTTGCAGGGACCGGGTGTACTGGTCCCTGGCGCCGCGGTATTCCTCCAGCTCGCGGGCGGCCGTGGTGTGTTTTGATTCAAGCCGAGTATACTTTTCATCGTGCTGTATGGCGAGAAGGCCGTTGGCGCTCTGGAGGCCCTCATTCACCTCGGTGAGGCGGGTGACCTCGTTCTGTAGCCATTTGAGCGAGGCTTTGAGGCTCTCGATCTCGGCGTCACGGTCCGTGATGGCTGAGGTGTTGCGCTGGTTTAGATTCCGTTCGGAGTAGGCTCGTGCGTCGGCAAGAGCGCGGTTCTCGGCGAGAAGCTGTTCGACTCGGGCCTCGAGCTCCATGACTTGCATGCTCTGTCGGCGACGCATGCTGGGAGGTCGAGTCGGTGATCGCGGGGACCCGATGCGGCCCTCGCCATAACCATCCTAGAAGAGGGGAAGCATGGTCAGTATCGGTGTCTGTGCGGGTGTGGTTTTTTTTATTCATGTATGCAACAATGCATGAGTTGCATCTGGCCAATTACCCGTTTCATTCTACAAGCGAAGGATGGATGGATCCGGCGATGGATCCGGAGAGACAGAGAGAGGGAGACAGAGACAGAGACAGATAGAGCGAAACAAGGGACGAGGTCCAGATAAGAACAGGACGAGACCGAAAGGTCAAATGGCAGATGCAGAAAATAGCGCACAATCGGATGGATGCACTTACATAGACGTCGGGCATGTCCTTGGTGCGGACACGACCTTCGTTGGCAATTGGAGTGGTGTTCGTATGGAGAGCGTGGCGGTCAGAAGCTTCTCCTCTGGCGGTGTCTCGGTCTGGGTCTTTGTCACCTTCAGCTCCACCTTCAGCTCCACCTTCAGCTCCACCGTCCCTTTCTCGAGTGGAGACCGAGAGGCTGGGGGTGGAGGCGTTGGAGAGGTTGGCGTGGCTGCTATGGCTGGTGTTGGTGTGGCTGAGGGATCGCAGGTCACCGGCGACTCGTCGACTTCGGAGGGGCGGAGTGTTGGCACCTGCCGACCGCAGACTGCGAATGCTGTGGATGCTGCGGATGCTGGGGCTGCCAGGGCTGTCGGGCCGAAACCCGAGCGATTCGGGTGTTCGCAGCCGGGAGATGCTCGTGTTGGGTGTCGCACCTCGGCTGATATCACCGATGCTGTCCGATACGCTTCTCTGTGTCTGATGCTGGGGACGCGACTTCAACGGCGTCATCGTCCGCTTCAGCGGCTCGTCTTCTACTGGATTTTCTGGCGTGGCCACTCGGTCCCACCCTCTGCTTTGAGTTGGCGTGCTCAGCTTGGGCGTCTCGCTGTCGAATAGAGACCGTCGAGACCGTCTCTCGTGCGGCTGTGGTGTCTGCGAACTGCTACCGTCTTCCATGGCACTTGTGCCTGTTGGCACGCTGCCTTTCGTTGGACTTGCTCCTTCTTGTTCGCTTCGTCCAGGTGTCGTCACCTCTGTCCAACCTCGCATGTGCACACCACTATCGCGTTGATCCTCATCGTCCCCGGGGCCGAGATTGCGTTGTTGCGGACTTGGAGAATCGGTTACAATCCCGCTGTCTCTGTTTACTTCTAGGCCAATCCTAGTTTTGCTCCGAAGGTCTGATTGTAGCGCTTTCTCGAGGTCCTCGTGAGTCTCTTCTTCCACGGGTGGCAAGCTTCGGCTGTAGTCTAAGGCGCTTGGGGTCCGAGGTGGTGGAAGCGATGGTAGAAATGGCTCTTTGGATACAGCCGTAGCGTTGGCATGTAGGGGCGTGCGATCGTCTTCAGGCTGTTCTGATGTATCTAGAGCATCCCAACTATCTTGTGCTTTGGTCGAGCCCGGCTTCTCTTCTTCTTGTGGGGCAATCATGTCAACGTGGGAGTGTCTTGAAGTTCCAAGTACTTCCCCACGACCTATTACTGGACTTTCGGCATTGGCATCGTTTGCGCTGGGGT
Organism: Nemania serpens; assembly: GCA_022578855.1. Classification (NCBI taxonomy): domain Eukaryota; kingdom Fungi; phylum Ascomycota; class Sordariomycetes; order Xylariales; family Xylariaceae; genus Nemania; species Nemania serpens. Next base: position 622,629 of record MU396678.1, on the reverse strand, counting down.
CTTGATGCGGAGTGAATTCGCGCGATCCTTCAGATGTCGTTTTGTCAACGTGTCTCGACTCCTCCTTGCCTTTCTCATTTTTAGACGCACCAAGGTTCCCCGCCACGACTGTGATTTCGCCAGCGCCCGGACTCACAGTTGCTTCTGTATCGATGGTTTGATCCTCATCAATCTGACCCTTCTCTTCCTTGTTTCTTTCCGGCTTCGTCATGAGTGACTCAGCTGGTACAGCTTTGTCAGCCTCTTGAGCAAGGTCGGAATGTTGTGATCCCATCTGATCAGAAAAATATTGAAATTCAGCAGATTCTGAAGGGACGGTGATGGCTGTTGCGTCGGATGGCTCGGTTGTCATAGCAAAAAGACGTTCAGATATCGCTGTATCATCTTCAGGCATATGAATGCGCACTTTCTTGTCAGGCTGAGTAGACTGATCAAAGGGACGGTCGTGTTCAATATGGCTGCTCAGTTGCGCCGGCGACATATCTACACTGGTAGGTACTCGGCCATTAGGCGAGGGAGTTCGGGTACGAGAAATGAGAATAGCCGATTGACCAGCCTCCGTGATTGCTGGAACGTGTACTGGATTTTGGGATATCGTGCCACTGACGGTGCTGGTCTGCTGCGGCTCAGCAGCGTCACTGGCCACAAGGATATTTTGAGGGCTTGTAGCACGGTTCTCTAGTTGTTGATTCTCACCCAAAGTTAGGTGTTCAGGAGCAACCAGTTTTCGAGATGCACCAGGTGTAGCCAGTGATTCACGAAGAATATCCTCCGAAGAAATTGCTTGGTGGCGAATTTCGTCTGTCTTGGCCTCTTCGCTTTCAAGTGAAGGCCATTCGACGTAAGGCGGCTCCTTGACTTCCGCCTCTATAATCGTTGGCTCCGGAGCGGCTACATCTCGTGAATTGCCATCGGCTTCAGGATATCGTGGTTGTGGGGCTTGTATTTCAGATACTGGTTCCGATTCCGACCGACTGGCCCCCTTCCCTTTTTTTCTCTCTTTTCTTGACTTCTTTCGAGTGAGAGGGATTTCTTTTTCACGCTCAAGCTCAGGTTCGCGTTCAGGCTCAGGTTCAGGTTCAGGGTCAAGTTGTAGTTGAGGTCTGACTTCATCCAATGCCGGTATAGAGCTGTCGACATCGTCATCGCGTAGTTGTTTCTGCTCCTGCTCACTTGTCGTTTGGGTGGGACCACTTGATTCAGCTGTTTCAATCCGAAAAGGGTCTTTCGTAACTGATACTTCCTTGGGAACTAGGGTCTCTGGCTGAATCTCATTCTCTATGTTGGACCAATCCCATGATTGCAAATTAGTGCCGAACTTCTCGAGAGAGTCTTCGTCGGAGGTACTGGGTGCCTGTGCCTCCTCTGCTTTCTCTTCTTTAATAGACTTTCGAGTTGAGAATTCGGGAAGCTCATGGGACAAATCGTCAATGACAACTACGGGTGTATCTTCCCGTGCCTCGGCCGGCTTCTCTAAGGCGACCTCATTCAAGGTTTCAGGCTGTCCAGGAAGAACTTGTGCATCTTGGTCATCTGATGAATTGTGATGTGACGACCCGCCATGTGTGTACGGTACCGTATCTAATACATGTGTATCTTGTCCTGCAGATCGTTCCTGACTTGAAGCTTCAGTATCCTGGGTTTGGTCAACAGGTGGCTCGATTTCTTGAGTGGAGGATGCTCTAATTTGCTCTTCGCCAAAATCGTCCTCATGAGCGGTGTTAGATGCATCGAGACGATTGTACGTATCTTCGGGTAGAACTGGCTGCTCAGAACCTTCCAGTCCTACCTGGTTTGGAGTACTATTGCTAGGAGCTGGGCTGTCGTCAGCGGGTTCTCTAGTAGTGATTTGCACTGCAGGAATCTCTGTGAGAGATTGCTTCCTCGTCGTATCTTTCTTAGGCTGCTTTGAAGAAATAATCGCGTGGGACATATTCTCTAGGTTTGCTTCGTCTTCCGGGATTGTTTCGGTTGCCTCAGCTGATGGCGCGTCAACCGGTTCAAGATGTTCATCGATTGCGTTCTGCTCGGCGGGTAACAGGTCGTCTGTAGGTACTAAAGCAACCGGGGTTGCAGGCTCAACATTCCAATCTGATTGGCTGGCTTTATTTTTGTTTTTTGACTTTTTGCTGGGGGTGGTTTTAAGGAGAGTGTCGTCAAGGTTGATAGAGTCTTTCAAGCTCGTTTGTGTGTCCTCGGCAAGAGATTGGTGATCAAGCAGCATGCCACGGTGTTGTCCCTGTTGTGAGGGGACCGTTGGCTTTGGCTCACCGGCCGTTATTTCAATTTCTGGCTCCGGCTCCCAATCTGTTTGGCTTTGACGCTGTTCGTTCTGTTTAGATGTCTTGCCTGACGCAAACTCGGAAAAAGGGTCTTGTACTGCTTCTCCACTGCTACCCATGTCCGCAGGTTCGTTAGTCATTGGTTGTTCGTCAAAAGCCTGTTGTGGCTGCTGCTGTTCCGGGAGATCCTCAATCTCAGCTTCTGGCTCTAGTTCCCAGCTGACCTGGCTGGCTCGCTTCTTCTTCTTCTTATCCTTCTTCGACTTCTTACTCAGTACTACTGAGTCCATTTGACCGTCCACCTTAGGGGTTGCCCCCGACTGCATAGTCTCTGGTTCTTGTGATGATGATGGAATATTGTCAGTGACAATTCCTGGGCCCGCCTCCGTCGCCAGTTCGTGACGTGGTTCATCTTCCGTAGCCTGAGGCGTAGGTTGTTGATCTTCGGGGGGAGGTTCCTGCGTTGCACCTTCGAGAGCAGCCGTTATCGGGGCTTCGCCAAGCTTCGACTCATCCCCTAGATTCACTGCATCGTCGATTTTACTTGAGTCTTGTACAGATATCGGCTCTGACGGTTGAGTGTTGGCATCAAGATGACCGTCTAAATTTGTTACCTCGTCCTGACTAGCGGCCCTTGGCTCTGTGGAGGCAATACCGTCGTCTTCTGTAGCTGGCGCAAATGACTTTTCTTCTGACAGGCTAGAGCTGTGGATCTCTGTTTGTACAACTGCCTCGACAGTTACGGCTGATGATTCTGGCTTGTCTTCCGTTAGGACCCCAGGCTCAGTCATCAACGCCCCAGCACTGGCACGCTTCTTCTTCTTATTTTTTTTCTTGCTCCCTTTGCCGGCTGCGGCCTCAGAAGGACCTTCACTTTGGGGGGCTTCTGCCGACGCATCTCCTGATACACTAGGTTGTTGACTTGGTTCTAGCTGAGATAGTGTTCCGTCTTCCCAAGAAGTTCCTTTTGTCTTGTCTTCACCTGTCTCCCTCGATGTCGCCGAGGGAATATCAATGGCTTCCGTTTCTCTAGATAAATCGGGTAAAAAGGCTTCGACTTCAGTCTGTTCGCTTGAGCCAGTAATATCAGGAACGATGTTATCCACCGGGGTTTCGACGGAAGTCTGAGATATATCTTCTAAAAAGGCTTGCTTCCACTGTTCCTCGTCCTTCTTGCCTGTCTTCGCTGAAGTTAAATCCGCGATTTCTTCTTCCTTCGCGTCATCAGCTATAGCAGGTGTAATTGTTTCCCCTTCTGTTGGTAATTGCAAGTCATGGGCTGTGTCTGCTGCTGCAAGGGGTTGGCTTTCTTCAAGTTGAGGAGACTCCTGCGGTATAACCCCGGCATCACCAGAACTAGCCAGTTTCGTTTCCTCTTTATCCTTGTTACTCTCACTAGTACGAGTGGAGCCCGGAAAACTGTCGAGTGGAGGGACGTCGATATTAGTTCCTTCTTCATTGGCTGGCTCCTCTGATTCAAAAATGGTAGTAGGCTCCGAAGATGTATTAGCCTCCGCTTCTTGTGGCAGTGTAACTTGTCCTGTCTCGGACGAAGCGAGTATGTCCTGGGCAACCTCAGATGCTCCTTCTTGAGCTGCATCACGAGGCGGGTCTTCGTTCGCTGGTTCTGCCCCGGAGAGAGCTTCTTTGGGTAGCTCTATTGCGGCTGAATGGTCTTGTGGCAATTCCTGCTGCGCAGTTTGTTCTTCTAGAGGCTCTTGGGGTAGATCTTCTTTCAATACCGCTTCATCCTTTGGCAATGCTAGTTGGAGTCCTTCCTCTTCCAATGCCGCTGACTGCCGCTTCTTTTTCTTGCTTTTTTTAGTCTTTTTTGTGGAAGGCTGGGCAGGGCTATCATCGTTGGAAGGCTCAGGTGCTGGCGGCTCCGCTATTGATGGCTCATCTACATCATTAGCTGCGGTTGCAGCCGAGCCCCCCAATGGTTGTTCTGGAGGTGTCTGGTCCTCGAAAGGAATGCTCTCTTTTCCATTGTCTTTCTCGTCATTCTTTCCTAGGTCATCTTCGCTGAGAGGTTGAGGTGTCGATACCAGTGCATGGTCCTCAACATGCTTACCCGAGTCAGTAGAGACTGTTGGCATAGGATCTTCGGTTACGTTGTCTTCAGGGAGCTTGTCGGCATCAGGACTTAATTGCTTTTTCTTCTTCTTATCCTTTCTGCTTTTCTTGGCAAGGGCAGGGGCAGGGGCAGGGGTGGCGATGATCTCATCATTTGGAGGTTCTTGAGCTTGCCGATCGTTCTCAGCAGATTGCCCGAGATCAATGGTGGTACCCTCGGCAGGCCCATCGGTAAGGTCTCTAGGTAATCCGGTCTCCCAGTGACTACTGGATATTTCTGTTTCCCTCTCAGTTTTAGTCTCATCACTGTGAGTCAGGTCGTCCAAAGGCTGACTATGAGGGGCAGTTTGGCTTTGAAGTCCGGTATCAGCTTTATACGCATCATCGCTTCCCGAAGTATCTTCTTGCTGAGGAGTGGTGTTATCCTGAGGAACGGCCTCGCTTCGAGTGGCATCCCCGCCATTAGGACCAATCTCTTCCTTCGAAGCAGATGCATCTGGTGTAGCATCCTCATACTTAAGCGTACCATCGTGTTTAAGAATATCGTCGCCCTGTAGGCTGCTGTTGTCTTGTGGTGGCGTTTCGACCTGTGTTGTATCCACATCCTTAGGAACATTCTCAACTGTGGTATACTTTTCTTCAAGTACCTCAGCAGGACTGGTGGCAACGAAACTAGATTGCTGTGTCTCGTCTGGCAGTGAATCAGCTAGAATTTTGTCGTTTTCGATAGACACCTCCTCTTGCACACTAATACTTTTCTTTTTCTTCCTCTTCTTGTCCTTGGTTTTTTTTGTTGGGCCAGGAGAAGGGAGTTCGGCGGTATCGTCTGCTTTAGGTAGTTCTGCGACTGCAAAGCTTTCGGCCTCTTCTGGGAGTGCGATTGGATTCTGCTCCGACTTGTCTGCTGCGACATGCTCAAGTTCTAGATGCGGTTCTGGCTGCGTTTCTAGCGGCGGTTCTGGCTGCGGTTCTGGCTGTGGTTGTGGCATTACTTCCTTATCTGACGGGTTGGCTAGCTCCTGTGTCTCCTCATCTTTCAGGTTTTGTGCAGGCGCAGAACCTAAGGTGCTGTCAACATTGACTAGCTCTTGGGCTTGAAGTGTATCTACCAACCTGGGTTGTGCATCACCCGAGGTACTGTCAGACACTGCCAGGAGCGTAGTATCGTTCATATCTTTGCTGTCATACCCGATTTGTGCGGGCTCTGCCGGATATGTCAAATGGACTTCCTCATCCCTCAAATTAGCCGACTCATTTTCCTTGTCTTTCTTTGTCTGGTTCGTGGCGGCAGCTTCGGCGACGTTATGGTCTTCAGGTGACCCAGGTTGATCAGATGATACGCTCAGCACCGGGTCGTCCCTCGACTCAGCAAGGGCTGAATCCTGCGTTGTAGGCTCTAGGAGGGACGGCTCTGGGAGGGACGGCTCTGGGAGGGACGGCTCGCTATCTTCCGACTTCACTAGCTTTTTCTTCTTCTTCTTGTCCTTCTTAGTCTTCTTAGCTGAAGGCCTCTCAACACCCTCTCCAGCGGCTTCGTCCCGAACGGGTAGCTGATCTGACACTGTCTCAGATGGTGTTGGCATCTCCACAAAAGCATCATTGTCCACTGAGGTTACAGCTGCAACATAAGACGGTTCAACTTCGGGTAACTTCGTTTCTTGCGTATGGCTCTCAACACGTTCAGTCAATACTGCTTGATCCTCGGCAGTCTCGACCAAGGGCTCGATTGTCGTCTGCTCAGTTACAGAAACAGGAGTTTGAGTATCAGAAACCGGCTCAGACCCTATACTTCTTGTTGCACTGAGTTGATCCATCAGAAGCCGGTCGTCTTGAATTTCTTCCGTCTTTTCTATCTCAGGTTCGGGGCCTTCGGCTGGCTCCGAAGGCAGCTCCTCGGAAGCCTGTGCTTCGATGGATGATTCTGGTACTATTGGCAGTGCTGCAGCCGTTTCTCCGGGGCTCGGGGGGTCTATGACGCCCCCCGTGACAGAGTCTATCTCATTTTTGGGTTGCAAAATCGCCGAGTCGCTAATTTGGGTGTCCTGACTTGACTGGTCCCCGTCATCAAGACTCAAAGCTGAGGTAACTGCAGGCGCATATAGTGGCGGTCCCAGCTCATCAGTCTGGGGGTTTAAGGTGTCAGGTGTTTCCATAACTCCTACAGTAGTTTCCTCTCCGGTGGATTGCGGCGCATCGTCTTTGCTCTTGCCTTCGCCCTCGCCAGTGGAGCTTGGTAACTGATCAGGTGGTAGCATTGAGACGGTATTCTGGGCTTTACTGCCCTTCTTGCTCTTCTTTTTCTTCTTGCTTTTTCCCTTTGCATTATCTGGAATTGTGTTATCCAATGCGAGATGCTCAATGCCTCCATGATCTTCGACATGCACCGGTTCACTTCGCTCAATCTCAGTTTCGTATGGTGTAATGCTTGAGGCAGTCTCCTGGTTCTCTCCCAAAGAATTGCGTTCATCTACCATGGTTGCTAAGACAGGCGAGTTGGATATAGATTCTTGGTTCTCTAGAGATTTTTCTGGTTCACTTGTCGTAGGTACCGAAACTAAACCTTCAACAGGAACCGAGACGTGGTCCTCGCGCACTGGAATGGCAGCTAGTGGCTGGTCATCTGATAACACAGAATCGTCTGCCTTGATTTGGGCAACAGACGTTGTATCTGATCCAATAGTGTCTGTTTGCGCCAGAAGCTTCTGAGTTTCGGTTTCATCTTGAGGCTGCATATCGACAGAACTATCGATGTTATCGTGCGACTGTGGGTTGATTTCTTGCTGGACAATTTCTCCTGGTTCGCGATTTTGCTGCTCCGAAATACCATCACCCACTGGTTCAGGACGGAATACGGCGTCTTGACTAAACACCGTTTGGGGAACTGAAGTGTTTGGTTCTTCAGCTGGCAATGAAACGGAAGAGGGGCCGAAATCAACAGGGTTCAATTCGATTGGATTCTGAAGTCCATGTTCATCATGGCTTTGATCGGGACCTGAGTACACATCAGATGGGGATCTTGCTAGTTCTATAGGCGTTGTCGGTTCATTGTGTGTGCTGAGTGTCAAGTCGTTCAGTTCTGATGTCAGCTCAAGTGCACCAATCTCACTAGCGCTTTGGGGGGGTATCTCTGTTGATTCTGCTAAGGGCTCCGCAAACTGGACGCTTTGACGTTTCTTTTTCTTGTTCTTTTTCGATCTTTTAGTACCTATTGAGGCAGAGCTGATGCTGCGGTCGTCTTCGTTGACTTGCTCAGATATAGCCGGCACTTCAGTCAGATCGGACACAGATTCTGAACGAGACACAGCAGGATTTGAGATGTCCTCATTTTCTCCGAGATCTAGACTGTGCTGATTTCCCTCCTTGATTTCATTCGGTAGCGATCGGTCATCCGTGGTATCAAGCACTTCAGTAGCGCCCAGTTCCCTATTGTCAGCCGGCGGTTGGACTAATGCAGTTATTTCCTCTGGAAGTTCTGGTGCTGCACTTGTATTCTGCTGTACAGCAGAACGGTCCGTTATCTCTGAGAGATTATCGCCGCTACTTGGGTCAAGTTGAGCGGCGGTCTCTTCGTTCTTCTCAGAGACGGCCTCGGTATCTGGAGTAGTAATGGGCATTTCCTTCTCAGTTGGTAATTCGACCTCGGTAGATGATAGAGTCGACTCTTTTTGAACTGTATCAACATCACCCTTGGCGACAGCGGGCTGTGGTTCTACCAACAATTCACTAGACTCTTCAGTTGGCACACTCAAATCTTCACTCTGAGTAACCTTCTTTTCCTCTTCCTCGCCCGTCTTCCCCAGGATAGCATACTCTTGCGCGGAATCGGCATTGGTCGGCTCATGCTGAGTTGTAGTTGTCGCATTCTTAGAGTCAACGATGTCCTGATAATCCAATGCAGATTCTTCGTCCAGTTTAGACGACTCTACAATGTCTTGTGTTGCACTAGCATCGGGTTCGCTTATGCCTTTCTTTTCTTTATTGGACCTCTTGCTTGGACTGCTAGCGTCGTGGGGAGTATCATCCGTAGGCTGGGCTGCCTGTTTCGAGTCTGCTGCTATGTTGGATATGGTTTGGGAGGGGTCAATCGTCTGCTCTGGCGTCAATGCGTTCATCACAGCATATTCTTCAGCGCTTTCTATATTGGGCAAATCAGGAACTGTTGTCTGGGTGTCAGGCACCGATGAGAGTGTCTGCTTCTTCTTCTTGTTCTTCTTTGCTTTCTTTTTACCCTGTGATTCCTCTGGCAAGTTCAGGAGTTTGGTGGGGACATCGCTACTAGGTTGATCCGAGGGCAAAACTTGAGCGTCCTCAATGGAATCAGGCAAAGGACTTGATGGCTGCACTGCACCTAATGACTGAGTTGAAGTAGCATGCAAGTCTTCACCGGCGTTTTCGGTAAGAAGATTTTCAAATGTATCAGTTAGTTCAGGCCTTTGTCGTATTTCTCTATCGCTGGACACATTGGGGTCTTGGAGTAATTGGTCGGCATCATTTGTCCCAGAGGGTTCTGGCACAACCACACTATATCCTTCTGTAGACACTAAATTGGGGTCGCTAGCCTGAATTGGCGGCTTCTCTTCGTTCTCATTAGCACCGAGTCCGCTATCTTCTGAGATGGGTTGGGTTTCGATGATTGTAGATTCTCTCATGTCATCCGGCGGTTGCTCAGTTTCGGATGCCAGCGGTGATTTCTCTTCAGCTTGCGTGGTAGTTGCGTCTGCTCTAGGTTCAACGACTTGCGCAGCAGTATTTAAGAGGCTATCAGCCCTATGTGTTTCGATATGCTCAGAAGATGTCGCTTCGGCCACCGATTTGGCTTCATTCGATGTTTCGAAAGAAGGTAACTTATCCTCATCCTGCTTAGCCTGCTCCGCGATCCCGGTTTCAATCTTGAAATCATCCGCAACCAGAGGTTCTGGCTCCGACTTTTTGGTTTGGGAGGCCTTCCCTTTCTTCTTTTTCTTGGACTTTTTTGAAGTGGGAGCTGGCCGCTCTACATCAGTAACCGCGGGCTGGATTGGATCATCAGCAGTGCCTTCTTCTGTGGCGGAAGGACGATGAACATCAATGGGCGAGCTTTGCGCATGGCCAGACTCGAGCTCAGGCATATCCACTTCAACAGGATACACCATCTCTGAGCTCGTGTTTGGGGGTGGATATTCCGGTGGCGTGGTGGGTTGTGGGAAGGAAGCATCAGTTGACCCCTCCTTTACGCCCTGAGATATTGTATGTCTACCAATCTCCGTTTGAGCCTCGTCTGCAACAATTGGAGAGACTTCAGGTGCTGTTTCGGAAGTCTCCCGTTCTAGTGTCGTCTCTTCATGAGGCGAAGTGGGGTCCTCGAGTAGAGCCCTGTCGTTGATTACAGTCTCTCCTAGGTTATCTCCATCTAGTATGGGCGCTAAAGATTGATCTTCTGCTTTTGTCTCCTGGGCTTGACTGTTTTGTTCCTCATTCTCCGCCTTCTCTGTAGTAGCGACCGGTTCTTCCAAGGCGAGGGGTGTAGGGAGGACCCCTACGGGGGTGTCAACGAGAACATCAGCGGGGTCCTCGACGGAATCTTCGATAGAGATTTTAGTAGGAGCTTGCATTGGAGCCCCCAAAGCGTCTTCAACGGAAACTTGAGTTAAGGGCTCAGGCGCAACGTCAGCAGGGACCTTGGTAGGCGCCTCAGCCGCAACGTTCAAGGCTACTTCAGTGGAAGCCTCAATAGGAGCTTCAAGAGGAGCTTCAAGAGGAGCTTCAACCGGTACATCGGCAAAGACCTCAGGTGGAGTTTCAACAGTGGTCTCGACAGGAGTCTCGGCGGGAGGCTCAACAGCAACATCAAAGTCTGCTTCAATAGAAGTCTCTATAGGAGCCTCGATAGCGCCGTGGACCGAATCTTCAGTTAGAGGTTCAACAGGAACGTCGGCAGAAGTCTCAGAAGGGGCTTCAACGATGGCGTCGGGAGCTGCTAAAGTAGGAGATTCAGCCCGAATGTCAGCAAAAGCCTCGGCTGGAGCTTCAACCGGAGTTTCAGGAGAACTTTCAAAGGCCATGTCAAGAGCTGCTTCGGTAGAAGGAGGTTCAACGTTAATGTCAGCAGGGATCTTGACGGTCTCTTCGAATTCGACGTCGGGGGTTGTTTCAATAGGAGCCTCTATAGGGGCCGGAACAGCCCGTTCGACGGAAACTTCGCTTAGGGGCGCAACCATAACGTCAGCAGGAGCTGTGGTGAGCTCTTCATCGACACCGTCGAGGGCTTCTTCAATAGAAGCCTCCCGTCTCTTACGTTCCTCCTCGCGCATAGCGCGATTCTGGGCCTCAGTCTGCCTCGGAGCACGTATGCCCAGCGAACTAGAAAACATACGCCCTACCATCGCACCGAACATGTTGGGAAGTCTCGCGCTGCTCGTATTCGGAGTGCTCCCGTGGCCAGACCGTGGAGGAGACTCAATAGCGCCTTCGACGGAAGCTTCAGTGTGAGGCTCAGCCACAATGTCAGCAGGATCCTGAGTGAAAGGCTCGGCCGGGACCTCAAGAGAGGGCCCAATAGAAACTTCGCGAGAGGGTTCAATAGGAGCTTCGCGAGAGTGCTCAATAGGAGCTTCACGAGAGGGCTCAGTAGGCGCTTCGAGAGGAGTCTTAGCAGGAGTTTCAGGAGAGCGCTCAGTAGGAATTTCAACGGAAGCTTCAGGAGAGGGCTCAGCCGCAACATCAGCAGGACCTTGAGCAGGAGGTTCAACCGGGACTTCAAGAGAGGGCTCAAGAGGCGCTTCACGAGAGGGCTCAGTAGGGGTTTCAAGAGAGGGCACAGCTGAAACATCAGCAGGATCTTGGACAGGCGGTTCATCCGGGACTCCAACAGAGGATTCAGTCGAAGCCTCCATCGCAACGTCAGGAGCCGCTTCAATAGAAACTTCCACAGGAACTTCAGCAACACGTTCAATGGAAGCATCGCTTAAGGGTTGTACCACAGTTTCTGGAGGGGCCACAGTGAGAGCTTCAGCTGTAACATTAACAGCTGCTTCCGTAGGAGCCTCAGGTAAGGCTTCGACATGAGCATCAATAGGAGTCTCGACGGGATCGTCAGCGGGAGTGTCGGCATTAACCCCAACAAAAGTCTCAGTCTTCCCATCATCGGGCTTAGTCTCGACTATGGCCGATGCAGCAGCGGCGTCCAAAAGCTTGTCCTCATTCTCCACAGGTACGGGTGCTCCAACAGCCTCACTATTGTCGGTAGAAGGTTTTTTGCTTTGTCGTTTCTTCTTTTTCTTGCTCTTCTTAGAAACCTTGGCTAGGACAGCATCATCCTCCTTTTCGGAAGTCTTGTCAGCAGATTCGGGCGCGCCATTGCTCGATACCACTTCGGGATCCACAGAAGCCTCTTCGCCTAGAGCTTCTACAAGAGGCTCCATTTCACGAGATTGGTTCGTCTCTTGATTACCGTCTGTGGATTTTTCGTCAACGACTAGGACGGCTTCAGTAGGCTCCATATCTTCGGCGCCCTTTTCATTAGGGTCTATCATGTCGCCAGATTGCGCGGATTCGCCTGAAGGTATTACGTCCGAAGTGATCTCATCCTTAGTGGCAAGTAGCACTTCTTGAGAATCAACGTGATTATCGACAACAGCAGTAGCAACTTGAGCCTCCGTAGTCGAGCCAGCAGACATTAGCTTTAATACATCTACCTCGTTTATATCGTTAAGAACGTCTCCTTCCAAGTCATTAAATGATGGCTGTCCTTTAGCAGCAGTCAGAGTAGGCGAGTCTTCAGACATATCGGTATCATGTGGGTCCTGACTACTTGTTGGACTTGAATAGAGTAGAAAAGAACTTCGATTCTTTGATACGGGATCAACGGGGTTAGGCCTTGGTGTCGGACTTTCTGGCTCTTCGACTGGTGTTAGTGGCGGTAATCGAGGTGATTCTGGGCCTTGTGCTATGACTCGCATTGAACGATCCTCTTGCAGAAAATCAGAAGGCATTGATATGTGGCTGGGTGTTGAGCGAGGTTCATTGGGTGTCTCGTCCGGAATGCTACTAGCCCGAAGTTCTTCTTTGAGCGACGTCGGCGGGACGACTACTTCTCGAGATGTTCTCTCTACTAATAGTAAGGGCTTAAATGCTCGTGTGCTCTCCCAGGACATGGGCCGTGCTCGAGTCTTCGAAGCACTGCCCGTTTCTGGTGTCGCTGCGATTGGAGAAGGTGACGATGATACCTTTAGGATGCTTGGAGAAACAGGGGTGGTCCTTTGAGCCAGCCTAAACTGAATAGGAATTGCACTGTGGCTTGGTGTCTTCACCCTCAGAGGAATGTCACTGCGACGACGAACATGCGTGGACTTCTGAGACAAAAGGAGCTTTTCCCGTTCGTCTTCAGGAGTGCCAGGGCGGCTCTCTGGGAGAGGAGGAATGTCATCATCGATAGCGGGAGCTGGCGTGCTCGTTCTACTTGGGGGCAAGGGTAAGAGATCGCCATATGTAGGATCTATAGCCGGTCGTATTTCTCGTTCCACAATTTCGGGGTCAATAAACTCAGTTTCAGGCGATGGTGTTCGACGCCTTTCAGGAGTCTGTGGCTCCCAAGTTAGACCTTTCTCCGGTGCTGCGTCGATAGCTCTCTCGGGTGACTTTTGGGGTCGAGGGGAGATTGCGGCGCCCGTCAAGCCGGCGCTTGCGTCAAGAGCACCGGCATTATCTAAAAAAGATTTTGCACCGTCTTGTGTCCGTGACTGCTCTTTTCCTTCGCCAAACCCAATAGATGACTTGAGAAGGTCGAAGAAGCTGGAGCTAATGTTTTCTTTGTTATCCTTTAGCTCGATCCGGCCTATTTCCGTATTGAGGGATCTACCCCGTTCCGAGAAGTCTTCATCTGCAGGAAATTCGCCTGGTGCACCTTTATGATTCCTCTTCTCTGCCTTTCCTCCATCTCCAGTTGTGTCGAGAGAAAGCGCCGATCCAGACGGCGAACCCACAAACGCCGCATCATTCGAGCTCTTCTTGGGACCCTCAACAGAGACTGCCGGAAGAGATGCAGATTTCAAGGTAGAACGGAGAGGAAATCCTCGGTGTGCAGTTGCACCACGTTTAGATTTCTTCTTCTTTTTCTTCGACTTTTCAGGTAAATCTTCCCATTCTTCGTCTGTTGGGGGATCTTCGTTACGCAGGTGGCTTAAAGAATCAACGATATTCCCTTTGGGGATCTCCTGTTGTTCATCAAACGATCGTTGACGAGGGCCCGAGCCGATAAGATTCAACTTGTCTTTCGTGTTTTCCTTGGACCAATCGAATTCATCAACCGAGGCGGGATTTGCATCGATGTCTATGATCTGATAGGAATTTTCATGTGGTAGCTCTGAGGGGAGAGTCGACGTTGATGGCAGCAACTCATCACCCACAGGTCCTCTCCTGGTCTTCTTTGTCCTCTCTTTGCCTTTACTCATTGCGATGGGCTCCCAAGCCGTCGATTCAAAATTCGAATCGAAATCATGGGCTCTGTGCTCCCGTTCAGCTGCTTTCAAAGTTTCATAGTCCCTAGACATATCCACTAAGTCGGTCACTTCAGATGACATAACTTTATCGGCTTGCTGAGAATCGCCCTGTAAGTACTGCTGAACCACGATTGGCTTCTTCGACTTTTTCGACTGTTCCTTTTCCACGGATGTGTCTGCAGAGTTGTCCATAGTTGACTCGGGCTCTCTCTGGTCATAGTACGAGTCCCAAGATACCTTGCCACCTCCCCATGTCTCAGACGTTGCAGCCCTAGCCCGTCTCTTTTGCTCCTTGTTCAGTTTGTCTGCAGGTGCAACCGAGCCATCTTGTAAGCCTGAACGCAGTGTATCCAGTTCAATGTCATCATCTACAGCTGACACTAACATATCAGTGGTATCTCGCCTAGCGGCTTTCTCTTGTTTCCGTCTGTCCCTTTGACTCAATTTTGACGTGCGTTCGAAGTCGTCAGCAGAACTATCGTCCTCCACTGTAGCACTACGCCAAAATTCACCGCCACCCCGGTTGGGATTCCAAGTATCTCGATTAGTTTGCGCCGTAGAATGGCTGGCTGGCTCATTTGATCCCGGAGGCGAATCACGACGATGGAATTTTACGTCATCGATGACAATATTGGGGTCAAAGCCACTATCCTCAAGCCCAGCCGCAATATTTGCCATAAACGATGGGTCCTCAGCAAAGCGCCCGGGCACCCGGGAGCTCCTTAGGCTTGGAGGCTTCGGTCCAGGTATTGGCGGGCCACCATCGAACGGGTCAAATTGAATAGACGACGTCCTCTTAGACATCTGAGGAGCAGCTTTGGGTTGAATTTGCTCACGAGGCGCATCTGTATCAACGGCGGACTCGGAGATTGACGAAGTAGCAACTTCAATGCCGACATCGCTAGCAGCAGCAGTGATGGCACCCCAGGTGTTTTTCGTACTAATTCGAGGCCTAGCTGTCTCTGCGGGAATAACAACCTTAGTTCCTGAGTAAGGATCATCTTCCCGTTCTGGGCTCTCAACAACATAATGCTTAGTCTCATTCTCACCCCAGCTCACAGCCTTTGATAACGATGTTGATGGAGCTGAAAATGTTGAGTCTTCTTCTCGGGCGGGTACAGGATTAGCATCAGTTCTGGTACCAGATGACGCAACGTCAGGTTCCTCGGGCTGCTGCTTCTCAGGGCTGGGAGAAGGTGCTGGCGTTGGACGTATGAGATTCAACATTGGGCGTTCACGCTCAGCAGAAGGATCTCTTGCACTAAATACAGGGAACGTCGATGATCGATGTCGAGACTCAGAAATTCGGAAACGATTTAACTCCTTAGGGTGTTCCAGAACATTATCAATTCGAACGTCGGCGTCAGGACCATCGTAACGACTCTTTGGCTTTGGTTGTTCTATCACCGGAGGTGATACACGTTGAGGAGAATCTGCCAGATCGGTTTCGTCCTTCCATTTGTCAACTACCGACCTGTCTGGGGAGTTACTTCGGGATCTCTCTTCTTGTTCTCTAATCCTGCGCGCCAGTCTTCTTTCACGGTAGGCTCGGTCAGCATCATCAAGCACAGTGTCCCTTGATTGAGCTGAAGAGCTTGGCTGCTGCGAGTGGTCCTGGAAACCGGTGTCGGGCTTGGGGGAATGCTCAGTCACCTCGGCTACAGCCACTTCGGCAGAGGTGGCCGTACTTACGGGAACAGTTGCCTGCTCAGTAGCTTTGGATGCCTTTTGTTCGTCTTGGAGTTTATGCTTTGAGAAATTCTCAAGCCTCAAGGGCTCATAAGATCCATAGGATTCCATGTTAGAGAAGTCGGGTTCACGTTCTACAGTCTTTATCAAGGGAGTCAGTGGTTGCGTCGGTGTTCCATAGCGAGGTGTTGGGAAGGCATCATCCGCAACCTGATATTGAAACGGATCAATCGTGCCCTTCGGACGTTCACTGCTGGGTGCTGGAGGCGCTGGAACGTCTTTCAACTCATCGGCAATATATTGCTTGTCGCTGTGTTTCTCTCGCGGAACCTCTCCTCGACTCAAACCCCGGCTGTCTCCCAAGTCATTTTTGAGCCGTTCAACTGTTTCGACATGTTCTAGGCCGTCACGGTACACGTCGCGATGGGAACTCTCCTCTTTGAAATCACGGTCTGAGACATACCCCTTAGTCTGCCGTTGGCCTTTTTCTATCGCGACATCATGAGCAGCTTCTCGTTCTTGCTCGCGGGGTTTGCCGGAAGGTGCATCACGTATGGAATCGGCACCATGACCGTTCTTATATGACCCGTTACGGCTCTCGTCCCTGGAGGGTTTAGGTTGCCGTTTTGCATCATTAGCGCGAGTTTCTTGATACTTATTCTTTTCGGCGCGTTGCGCAGCCTTCAATAATGCACCAATAGCAGCATCCGAGCTCGAAATAGTGCTGGTGGAAGCGCCACGTTGTCCTAGTCCAGCAGTTGGCCCAGCGACGCTAGCTACTGGCTGTGGGTTCGAGTACTCTGAGTGAGCGTCAACAGAGTCAAAGACTCTTGCGTACGCGGGAGTTATCGGTTTAGGCTGCCGAATTGGTACAGGGTCGGGTGGTGACCGAGGCGGCGAAGCTTGATGACCAGATACAGTAGACCGGGGAATTACCCCGAAACGGGACGGGTCAGAGGTCGCTACCGGATGGACATGATGCAGAGGGGCGTCTTTGACCGAGGCGACCGTCTCACTCGGAGCGACTGAGGGCTCATGCCGTGGGCGCGCATCACCAAGGGCACTGCGATCCACCCGCTCAAAGCCGCAAGGGCTCCGAACAAACCCTCGGAGAGAGTTTATCGGCCCAAACAACTTCGGATCAACGAGAGAACGCTTGCGATTCAGAGGTATGGCTTGGGAATACGTCTGCGCAGTTTGAACAGACGCGGTGAAGTGGGACGGCCTTCCCGAATTGCTCGGGAGATGGTGAGACGAGCCATACGCAAGACCATTATCGCTATCGCCCTCGCTTGACTCGTTATCCGACAGAGCAGATTCCCAGTCCGAGTCATCTGAGGAGGAGTCGAGGCGTGGTTTAGAGTTTCCGGTCCCCCTGTTCAAGTTCCCGCTATTGGGTCGGCGGATCCTATTAAGCGCGGTAACCGCCCCAGCCAGTGTTGAAGGGCGGGTTTTTCCCGCAGCTCGAAGGTCCTCGGCATTCTGTCTTTTCGCAATCTCGGCGAACTTGCGGCCCAATTCAATTATCTCCTCGTCAGTCTGCGCACGCTTTGGAGGCCGGGGTCGATCCGTGTCGCCGTCTGCCTTCGGAGGCCTCTGCCCACTGGGAGGACTGAACTCGCGGCTTCTGCGCCGATCGATGTAGCCCCTACCATAGGCAAGGTCCGAGCCGACGGACGAGGATGAAGAATTGCCAAAGCGCAAGATTTTGCTGCGCTTTTTCCTGAGGCGACGGCGCTGCTTTTGGCCGTCGCCGGAGAAGAACACGCCAATCCCAAACCGCCTGGAGGGTTGGGAAATGTTTAACAGCGACGAAGAGGTGGAAGAGGAGATGGAGGTGGAGGAATTAGAGCTCGAGACAGCGCGAGCGCGAGCATGATCGCCGTGGCTCTGGCGCTCGTGCTCGCGCTCATGCTCGTGCTCGTGCTCGAGGTGGCGCTGGCGCGGTGGTGAGGGTTCGGGTAGGTATGGTTCGTTGTAAGGTTCTTGGTATGGTTGATGTGGATGCTGATATGGTTGCTGGTATGGTTGCTGGTATGATTGTGAGAATGATGTTTCACGGGGCGGGCTGGAGTCGGGAATGGGCTGGCCCTGGAGTCGCTCTCTGGATCGACGGCGTTCTTTGCGCCGGCGGCGAGAGCTCTCGGGACTCCGCCGGCGATGATGCTCCCGAGCCATCATCTTGACAACTATTACTTATTGAAAATTAATCATGAGGCCTACTACAGGTCGTTGTCGCTGCTCGATGGTGTGAAGCAACAACGGCGATGACTTCTTCTCTCGATATACCGTCGAGGCGGCGATACGGCCCGTGTGTGTATCAAGAGGCTTTAAAGTACGAAATACAGAATAGTGTAATAATATGTAGGGCAGAGCAGACCCAACCTCCGGATTTGTTGTTTTGTTTAGGTCAGCCGGACTGGGGTGGGACTCCTCATAACATGAACATGGGATCTCGACTTTTGAGCAGCTGGGCGGGCCGCCAGAGCAAGCTGAAATACCCACACTAGTATAGATATACTAACTAGATTGATACTTAGGTAGGCGTACTTGGTTGCTTAGTAGGGCTTGGGCAGATGAGGGCAGATGAGACGCCCCACCGGATTTTCATGGTTCAACCCGAAACTGGACGGCTCTCTGCGCTGAGTGGCTGGTTTCCGGGGTCCAACCCGCGAATGGAGGACTTGTCCTTCTACCTAGCCCTGTTCGGGCCCTGCACTTATCTCTCTCCCTCGTCTATACTACTACCTACCTAGGTACATGTTAGCCCTGTATCTCTCTCACCCAAGTGTATAGATAGATACATCATACATGTGCCTACTGCCTGCCTAGCATACCTCGTACGCTGCTTGGTTGGAGGCATGTGCAGTACAAAGTACTGGTACTGTAGATATGCGATGCCACGTCAGTTGGAAGATGTTCAGTTGGAAGATGTCAGTCGGTAGATGCGTCTGCGTCTTCCTTTTGGCCACACTCTTGAGCTTCACACACCACCTCCGGCGCCTCGCTCAGGCTGCCTGCATACGTACAAAATTGCCCGTCAGCGATGACGAGCCACAACACGAGCCGAGCAGAGAGGGATGGATAGGTGCCAGCCTATACGCGTACACCTTGTTAGGTGTATCGCCACCGCAGGAGTTTCCCAGCTAACATATATACACAGGCGAAGGGCATCCAATCTGTCCTCGTGGTTTCCAAGAGGTTGTTCTTATCGATCCACGTCGAAGTCTCTTGTGCTCAGCCTTCATGTAGCCAAGTCGTTTTGCAGAAGACAATCGCCGCCATTTCGAAGTCGTACATGGCTTCCAAAAAAGAAAATTAACACCGCCATAGAGGCAAAAATCTGTTTGCTGGTGTCGGCCGTAGCCATTCATATAGCTACAAGTTATCAGCATCATAACCTTCTGTGCGCTTTCTAGGGATTGTCTAATCACGACTGGACAATCGATGCCCAATAAAATAGGGTATCTACTCCCATGGTGGGCACGGGACGGATTGGAAGGGATCATCCTAGATGATTTATCTTGCGGACACAGGTCGTCTACAGTATCTACTCGAAAACACGATGAGACGGGCAACATAACTCACGTCCGTCTATAAATATCCTAGTCTAAGTAAATAGGACTGAAATCAAATGATAAGGTTCTCCTAATGGCAGCCATCACGAAACAAGATGATATAAAATACTTGTTTCTTATTTTACACCGCCAGAGGGAGAGGGTTATCTTGATGATCAAGTAAACACCAAAAGGGGACTTGATATGTACTTCCAACACACATATATAAAGGCGCACCATGGAGAAGCCCGTTTGCCATTCTGATAACTGATCAGGTTTGAGGTTGGGGCTATTTACCAACTGTCAAATTCTTTATTTTTCTCATTCTCTAACAACAAACTGCAGTGTATTAAGTTAAGCATATATGGATGCTGGCAGCACGCCAAACTCAAATATAGTACCTACCTGTATTTATGAACAGCCCTCAAAGAGAGATATTAGAGAAGTCTGGGTATGGGTAGTATTTACAAAGAAATGTCAATTCAGCCAAGCTGTCTTTTCATTTCATCCGATTGACTGTTATACTAGGTATATTAACTCTTGGACTTGGTCAATCTGTCTTGTCGTGCTCAGGCTCAATATGTGTCATAATAGCAACAGGACAAATAGTCAATATCATCAATCCAGGTACTTTGTACTACTTTATATATAGGAAGTACATAGTACATATATGTAGCCTATCTAATGTACATACGAAGTAAGTAGGCAGTACATACATGTAGGTAGATTCAATACCCTTAGGTACATTGGGATGTTCACGGCCTTTGGGATTCACTTATCAGAGACAACGGCATGAAGCGTGAAGTATCTATGACTTCATGTTCTCTTGTGGGTAGTACACTATGCTTACGAGTACTTAGATAGCCTATACATATATGTAGTTGCTGTCTCAAACTTCTTCCCGTTCAGAAACCCAATTTCAGATTTGGCCAGAACCCCAAGAAAAAAACAACAACAAGCAAACACCTCAGCTTCTTCAGACCAACTAGCATCAGCAAATACCTTGTCCCGGTTGCGACGCAGGTCTTCCGTCCCATGCAAGCAAACATCCGATCTACCTGCGATAGATACCTACAAGTATTAGCGTATACCCACAGCAGCACATCTACATCTATGATATATGTGCATACTGCTTGCTACTCACTACATAGCATAACATACCTGATTCATTAGCACCCCCCCCCCAATTGCCCGAGAATTGACGCTTGTCAATTCCTGACTGCTTTGTCGCAGCCTTCCGCGGCTATCATCCTTCGCCAGCGCCATCCAGGACGAGAACGAGCCTTTTCGTCTCCCAAATAAGACCCCCTGCTTGTCCCCCGCGACCAAGACCAAGACCGAGACCGAGACCGAGGCAAAACCTTGACGCGAGCTTCGACAGCCAGATCGCAACTCTAATCTCGTGGCTAGCCACGTGCTTCCATCATCCGTAGGCGACATCACTACCGAATCGTACCGACGAACGCCATCGTCCGACGCGCCCCGAACGAGCAGACCAATCCCAGTAGTAGCTATCGCGCGCAGCTTCTCTTCTACAGGTGCGGCAAGCCCGGCGCCTCGCAACCCTCGCAGAGCGCTGTCTCAGGTGTGTCTACGGTCTGGCACTGGACTGACCACCTGACGCGTGCTGGGTCTGCGTCTATTCCTCAGCCCTTGCTCGCGAAACATTCATCCCAGGTACATCACGTACACCTATGTCCCTAAGCCGGAGTCCTTCGCCAGTTCCGGGCGGTGGCTGGTCCTCCCCTGGCCTAGATATCACCGCCAGCGGTCGATCAAGTCCCATCAAGATGACTTTTTCTGGCTCGAATGCTGGCGCCGTTACGTGGGAATCGGCGCGGACCAAGTCCCGGGGCGTCAGTGGCTACCCATCCTTCTCGACACAAAACCAAGGCTTCTTCACCCGTAATATGCGTCGTATATCGAGTAGCCTCCCGTCCTTCTCGGCTAAAAAGAGTGACAAGTATACAGATAAGGACTTGAAAGTAAGACCAGCCCCGTGGAGGATACCCCTATTAGGGCGCATACGGACATTCGTCGCTCGGATGAATAGGAAATGGAAAGTCCGCTCCGTGATAGCCATTCTTCTCCTGGCTTGCTATATTCTATTCTATACCACACGTAGGTCATACTGCTACCGCTTCCTTGTCGAGACACTGACGTGGTACTAGCTCTCTACTATTACTGGAGGAGAACAAGTTGGCTCGGAGGTGGGAAGAAGTTCGTCATCATCCTTGCTGCCAACGTGGGCGGCGGTGTCATGGAATGGAAAGGCGCGAGGGAATGGGCAATAGAGCGAGACAGCATTCGGAATAAACGAAAGTACGTCGCCCGGTGGGGCTACGAGCTTGAGATTGTTGACATGAGCACCAAAAAACGATATGCTCATGAATGGCGAGAGAGTTGGGAAAAGGTCGACAGTATCAGAAATAGCTTCAGGAAATATCCCAAGGCCGAATGGTAAGCTGCTTTTATCAATTTGGATCCTTGAGCAGAGACACTGCTAAACGTTGAACAGGATCTGGTGGTTAGATCTTAATACGTTCATCATGGAACCGTCTTATTCGCTCCAGAGCCATCTCTTCAATAACCTCCAAAGGCATATATATCGAGATATCAATGAGTTTAACCCCCTCAATCTCACCCACCCCTTAAAAGCCAACTACCTCGATCCTACGAGTCTCAGTCCCGTAGGGGATGGAAACGTCGACTCAGTAAATCTGATGTTATCTCAAGACTGCAGCGGGTTCAACCTAGGATCTTTCTTCGTCAGGAGAAGTGAATGGACAGATCAGTTGTTGGATATCTGGTGGGACCCAGTATTGTATGAGCAGAAGCATATGGAATGGGAGCACAAAGAACAAAGCGCGCTCCAACAACTTTATACGGCGCAGCCCTGGATCCGAAGCCACACAGCATTCCTCCCGCAGAGGACGATCAACAGCTTTCCGACTGGCGCCTGCAACGCTAACGGCAACGACACACGCATCCACTATGACCAGAATGATAGGGATTTCCTTGTCAATATGGCAGGCTGCGAGTTTGGGCGCGACTGCTGGGGGGAGATGTACAACTTCCGCGAACTCAGCTACTACCTCAACCGAAACCCTTGGGAGCGTTTCAAGGAGGATCTGGTGGCAGTCATCTGGTTCAAACTAACGGGCCAGAAGGTGAGGTTATAGTGTCGCTTTTGCTTGATCCGCCCGGTGCAACTCGGCAACGGCAGTTGCTGTTACTCCTTCCCAACTACGTCCCTAAGAATAAGGCTTCCATCACATTATTACTTAGGCCCCAACAAACTACGGTCTGTCTCTTTGGGGCTTCGACCTGTTTGTGATATCACCCAACAATTATGATCATGTGTCTCGCATACGAATATCGTTATATTTTGGAGGTATGAAATGGTAGAGTGAGAGCCGCTCTCATGGGCCTTCCAATCTTCCTGCTGCATAATTAGCAAGCATAAAGTAATCTACATTTAGTAATATACCACACAAGCATCTTGGCAAGCTAGTACATATCCCCGTCTTTACCTAGTCATAGCAAGGCCCGATCAATGCTAGCGACCCGCTAGGTTACCAGTTCGCGATACACTGACGCCGCCAATTCTTCGTACTTAGGGCCCGAGGGTATCGCGGGGAGACTTGGAGTTTGTTTTACTAACGCAGATGGACGTGGTAAGCGCGGTAAAAACGCCCTGCTAGAATAGCGCACGCTAAGCTACTCCTCATCTCTGTCAGTCGGCCATGAAGCGGCGGTCCCAATCCAATAGCCGCGCTGATAGATATGCGACGAAGGCATGATGCCCCAAGTCAGGGAAGTAATGCTTGCAGAGACGCGCGAGTGCGAGCGCACGAGAACCGTGAATCTAAGAGGGGCGGTAGAATATCATAGATGCATTATAATGTAATAGCCTCCAGGTGATCTTTTTCTTCACTATATCTATACGTCTTCGCTCTCCCCTCGAGCCGGTGCACGAAAGGCGGCTCGTTTGCGCGAGAAGACAATTGAGCAGTGAATGACGAAGAATTTTATGCCGAATATCCTTACCAATGACGACCGTGACTACATGATTAACACGAGACCCTAGCTTATGCTTCCGCCTCGTTTCAGCCGTAGCCGGAGAGTATGTAAAAAGTGCATGGCTTTTACCTAGGAATTAGTAGCTCAGCGGCTATATGCACATCACTAGACAATTTTAATGTAGCTCATGACGAATGAAAGTAAAAGTATTGGTCTAAGGTCGGGCTTTGTTTCAAAGACGAAACACGTAGCGATCACGATTTGATGCTCGGAATGCCCCGGCCTGCGAATTCTAAATGACGAGATTCGTAGATCTCATATCACGAGCCAGAGACTTTTTGATACTTTGTCAGTTTCTCTTCACAATGCACAATCGTGAGTGGCGAGAATAATAATAGGTTGCCGCATCCTAATTGATTGTATTGACCCCTGCATCAAGGTATCTTGTCAGAGATCGAGACATCACTGTGCAGCAAGGCGCATCAATGTAGACAAAACAACATGTTGTACAATCTTAGCAATCAGGCCATCATCGAAGACAGTGTTAGAAATCAGGCCGGACTTCATCCGAATCCCTGCTCAGGCCTGTACTAGGTACTTCACACAATCTCATCCTCTTCCCAGCTTCTTCGATGCGACGATAGAACTCGATCCTCTCATTCACCTATCTAGCTACTTGTGCACATGTTTGGACAATGTCGCTCCTCTCACGAGTGTTACACCGACTCCGCCGTCGCGCGCCGTTGCAGCCCCGCGCGTTTACAAACCCCGGTTTTACTAGAATCGCTCAAGACAAAAGAATTGAGGAAGAAATCTTCCCGGACTATCTTGCAGCGCAATACTATCCCGTACGGGTTGGCGAAGTGTTCGTCAATCGATATCAAGTGGTTGGAAAGCTTGGCTTCGGTGCACATTCGACTGTTTGGCTGGCACGCGACTTGAAGTACTACTGATGACCCCATGCTTTCGAGTTGATGTGCCTTGTTACTTACTTGAGATATACAGCCAGCACGGTCATGTTGCTTTGAAGGTCTTCATATATTCCCAGGCCTTGGGTGGTCATGTTAATAACGAGATCGCCATGTACAAACGCATGGAGCAACGCGCATCCAGTCATCCAGGCCGAGGCGCCGTTAGAACCCTCCTGGACTCCTTCAGAGTAAACGGGCCGGACGGAGAGCACCTCTGCCTCGTCCACCCTCCTCTGTGGGAAAGTGTGGCGAACGCCGTCCGGCGGTGCCTACCTCCAAGACTTCCAACATCAGGCCTGCGGTTTGTTTTGAAGGACCTGTTCCTTGCTTTGGAATACCTGCATAAAGAATGTCAAATAGTCCATACTGGTGGGAATCCATTCTCTTTCATTATAACTCAACTGCTTCCTCATTAGCTCATTTTGCCCCTCAGATATAAAGGCCGATAACATTATGTTCAGCATCCCGGATCTCTCCGTCCTCGCTGATTTTGAAGAGGAGGAAATACGCAATCCTTGCCCACGAAAGGAGATCGACGGCAGGGTGATCTACACGTCAAGAGCGATCGGATCTCTCGGAAAGATTGGCCCACCAGTTCTTTGCGACTTCGGCTCAGCTGTGTTTGGGGAAGAAGAGCATCTCGAGTGTGTCCAGCCCAACGCTTACAGATCGCCCGAGGTAACCTTAAAGGCCTCGTGGGACTACAAGATTGATATATGGAGTGTTGGATGCATGGTGAGTCACTGCAATGCCCTAGCTTTTCTCTGGAAGGTCCCACAGCCAGCTTACAAGTAGAGAAGATCTGGGACATATACGAAGGGAGACAGCTGTTTCGTGGTATAGATCCAGAACATCATGCGTATCGAAGGCGAGCCCATCTCGCCGAGATCATCGCACTCCTGGGACCACCACCAACGGATTTATTAGCACGCGGCAACCTGACGAGCAAGTTTTTCTCGCAAGAGGGTGGGTTATCACAACTTTTAATCTCCGACACTCAGATGGCATGCGTGTCTGCTAACACTTAGAATTGACGTACAGGCCAATTCACAGCTGGAATCAATTTGCCGACCCCGGTAGCGCTGGAAGCGATAGAAACCAACCTGACTGGGGAGGACAAGAGGCGATTCCTAGAGTTCATGTGGAAGATGCTCCACTGGGATCCAAGACAACGCAGCTCTCCAGGAGAGCTATATCAGGATCCGTGGTTGCAAGAGCAGAATCAGTGAGCCTGTTTCACCTCCACAGTAAGTCAGCAGACCCCTTCTGTGCCGCTGTTCGATGCCTCAAATAGGAACCTCCTTGTTCGGTAGGCTCCGACGATCCATGATAAACGCCCTCCGACATCGAGATACCCCCGAAAAGAGGACACGGGCGTGAGAGACCTAGAATAATATCGATTGAGCATATCGTAACGTAGCGTGTAGCTTTAGTAAATAAAGTCAGTTTTTTTGTACATACGAACGTTTGATGTACTGTACAAGTTCAGAGGATCAGTAGAAGTAGTACGAAGTAAGTTTTATGTGGTTTCTGCGTAGCAAGGTACGAAGTGAAGCGAGTGATTAACAGAGCGGCTCAGCCAACCGCCACGCCATAATCCCTCCAGGGGCTGCCGTCAGTAACTGTGGGCAATGAACTGGGTGGTGGGCCAATTAAATTCCGAGTTACGGCACTCATTAGCGCCTTGAAAGCAGGCCAGGTAAATCCTCAGCATAAGATTGGCTATTGGATTGATTTAGCGGGGTTGCCCAGATGCCAAGCTAAGGCGCCTTCATGCCAATGATTGGCTGAGAGGTCCCCAGGCCGAATCTCAACTACCAACAACAAACACTCCTTTTGTATGAGGTCTGTTCATTCGAGAGCCATTCAATGACCTCGCTATTTTATCTTGATACTTTTATCCTTGGCTTCTCCTCTCGCGATGAGAGCTTTAGCCAAATTGTCCGAGAGATATACATTACGACTTGGATTGGAGCGCTGCATGATTTTACTCATTACTTTGTAGCAGATGTGCGATACTGTTTAAGTCACCTCGAAATTAAGTAGGTACCCTGATAGTGAAATCCATTGTTCAGGAGTGAAACAAGAGAAACGCTGCACCACCACAACGAAGGATGGACCACTTGGACTAGGGCTAGGGTAGTATTGCTCGTTACTCGCCTTACCTATGGTATCATCTGATCGGGCCGCCCTCGCTACGAATTGTAGTGTCCCTACCGGGCCTATTATTACATTGGTATTCCGTCCTTCTTACACGCATGGTCTTGATGGGATTTCTGACTTAAACATTCCAAATGCGCTCTTGTCTCTTTCTATTCTAGTCATTGTCGTCTCGGTATTGGCAGGCTGGTCCTTCCTTCCTCACCAACCTTCATTCGGCACTTACTACCTTGCATTGTGTATACCTTACTTACAGCTACCTATATATAACCATTTCTCGGCTTTGATGTGGCTTTTAGACGTCCCCCGCCCTTCCGTTCATAACGAGAGGTTCCTCGCCGCATGACCAGCCTGCTTGTCGTTCCTTACCGACATGAGTCCTACTTAGCAGACTTGGTCCAATATTTGCGAGTCTGCTTTGTCGGCGTTCAGTCCCTTACGAACCTTACAACTCCTTTGTCGAACGCTCACGTCTTTGCCAAAGCGTTTGTTGTCGAATACAAAAGAGATGAAATAGGGTCGCACCACTCGTCTCGACCACTCGTCTTTGATACACACGACTCACGCAGGACGTTGGATCCTTAAGGACGCTGCTGAATTGGCGATTTACTTTTCTTCCCCCGTCATATATACCTTCCTTTTTGCACAGCATTCTTTCTCTTGCCAGGCGCAAGACTCCTGTTATTATTACCTTCAACGACGCAGTACTACCCAAGTACGCCCATAAGAGACTTTCTCAGTCATCGTCTGCCTTTTGGTAAATACCTGCATCTCGACGCGCGGATTTCGGCGCAACACCACCAACTTGATACCCAACTTCGAAATATGTCTTTCAAAAAGAACCTCGTGCGTCTAGGTGGCGCCCTATCTCTGGCATTCGTCGCCCAGGCCGCCTACGCCATCCAAGACTCGTACGATGCGAGTAACTTCTTTGAGAACTTCGAATTCTACGACGGTCCTGATCCAACCACAGGGTTCGTCCAGTACGTCAACGCCGTAACAGCAAACGCAACCGGCCTGGCTGGATATGCCAACAACGGCGTCTACCTAGGCGTAGACTACCAGACAACGAACCCCGCCGCAGGCCGTGCCTCCGTTCGGTTGTCGACTAAAAAGGCATACACCCACGGCCTCATCATCGCCGATATTGCCCACCAGCCCGGTCCTGCCTGTGGTTCATGGCCTGCTTTCTGGACGTTTGGCCCCTCATGGCCTCATTCCGGGGAGATCGACATCATAGAAGGGGTCAACCTGCAGACCAACACCAGTATCACTCTCCATACTGCCCCGGGCTGTTCGTTCTCGCGGAATTCATTTTCGTCTGGAGATTGTGGCGCGCCTGGCGACGGTACCCAGGGATGCGGTGCCTCGAGTCAGAACACGCAAGACTTCGGTGCTGGATTTAATGAGATCGGCGGCGGCGTGTACGCTCTGCAGTGGACGTCCGACGCAATCAAGATCTTTTTCTTCCCGCGAACTGGCACAATCCCCGCCGATATCGAAGCCGGCAATCCCGATCCCAGCAAATGGGGTAAGCCCACTGCCTCCTTCTCCGGCGGCAGCTGCGATATTGACGCCAACTTCATGAACCACAACATCGTTTTCGACACTACATTCTGTGGTCAGTGGGCCGGCAAGGTATGGGGCGACGACCCCGTCTGCTCTGCCAAGGCATCCACGTGCCAAGAATACGTCGCGAGCAACCCAGCCGATTTCCAAGACACGTACTGGCTCATTAACTACGTCAAAGTCTTCAATGAGGCCGGCGCTAAGAGAGGCATTGCCATGCCATTCGATGCATAGAGGCGGCGCACGAGACGAAATCAAAATTAGCTTTGCTAGAAGTCGGATCACTTCTTGTTGATCACAAGCGCTTTGTTTTACCAGAGTGGAAAAGAAACGATATGAAAAGACGGTTCTGGAATCTTATGCGCACACGAATTAGCGAGGGCTCTGTTGGCCTAGATATTCATTCATACAAGGGGCTATTATAGGATAGATTAGGGCGTCCAGTCTTGCATATTATTTCCTCTCTCGCCATTTAGCATTTTACCCCCGTGGGGAACACGTCTACTGGCCGGTCACCTTGGGAAACAATGATGGATCAGGCGCCTCTGGACAGACCCTCACATCTTCGATGTACATACTCTGGCTACTCTCGATTTTAGCTGTATATAATTCTCTATCTTACACATCGTCCATTCTCCATCTTTCTTCGTGCAGTAATGAACAGCCTCCAATTATTTGATTTCGTCAGCTGGCCAACGTTGCGGTTCAACATAGAAGATTCCAGTAGACTTAACTCCATCCACTATATTCTCTAAGGTAAAGACGCATGTGACTCATACTGCGGCATCTCAATTGCGTAGTTCCTTGTAGACCTAGCACAGGGTGGTGGGGTGTTTCTTTTCTTACCGTGAGAATGACACAGTGCCAAATACTACTGTACAACACAGCAACGACGGCGCGTTGTGTTCCTTTGACACTGAATGAACGTAACTAGTTCGACGATGCGGTTCCCTCGGTTTCTGAACTTCAAAACGCGTGAAAGAGAGGCGGTAAGCATATGTTTTAGAACAATGAGTGTTTCTCGCAAGTACCTGTATTGTAATCCCACGATATGTGGATATATGGAAACTTCGGACGCATTTCTATACTATTATGGACATACCGTTCTTGCGAGTATTGCAACAAGGGCGTCGTTTTCCGAGATAGACGGCTCCTCACCGGACAACTCCGAAAGGAACATCAGAAACATGCCATCACCGCTGGTTTGAACAATGAAAGAAATTCCACGCAGTAGGCGGGCTGGAGATAATACACATTATTCGACATTTGAGACGTGCAGGTCCCTCTCAAAGGGACGACTAAGAAGCCGATGTAGCAGTCGGTCGAAAAGGCGGTAGAATTTGTTTACGAGCGACTATTCTAGCTAATATCCTTTTTGTCTAACCAGTAAGTGTTCACATCATAGAGTCTCACATCTGCATATGCTGTACGCTCTATGATTAATATATAAGACCAGCAGTAGTCCTGGTTGTCGATATTGGTACTCTGCAGCCCGACAATATAATCCAACGCCATAGACCTGCAGACATTAATCGGTGACCAACATACACCCCTCGATTCCACATCTCAACCTCAAATACAGTAATGTCCCTTCTTCTTGAGGTCATGTGTCCCAAGACTAAATCCAAGTCCAAGTCCAAGTCCAAGTCCAGCACAAAGACATCCAATAACGAAAAGTGCATCGACTGCATAACGCGAAAAATCGTCAGAAAGGAGGTTCAAGAGATGTACTTCCCTACCCGACCGATGCCTATGATGAATCAGAATCAGCCCGGCTATAACTACGGCTACGGCTACGGCTACGTCGACCGGACCAGCTGGGAAGACAACTATCCAGCGGAAATATCGAATAAGCAGTGGAGAGAACATATGAGAACGGCTCAGAATGCGTACGACTCGGCGCAAGGCAACGCAACAAAAATCGGCGAAGTCAAGAGTGCCATCACCAGCGAAATCAAAGAGGCACAGAAGGCCATCAAAGAAACCCACGCCAGTGTCAATAGTACATATGATGCCGTCGGACTAGCACACGCTAGTATCCAAGGTACACACCTTGCCGTCAAGGACGCCTACCTCGCCATCCAGAAGACACAGGACGTGATCAACAATAGACAAGTAGAGCAGATGAGGAAGCAGGAAGAATGCGCAGCCGACGTCGCATGGGTCCGCCAGACGCTCGAAGAGGAAGCGAAGAAGCGCGAGGAGACGCGCCGAGTGCAGGAGATGGTCCAGTACGCACAAAGCCAGGGACTCCTACAGACACAGGCCCAGGCCCAGGCCCAGGCCCAGATTCGTCTAGACCAGGGCCGTGATCACCGTGGCCGGTCCTCGCGAAGCAGCAGTCCCACGACGTCGGCGTCCTCATCCGTAGGGTGTGAGCACGAGCGACGCATCCGCGCCGCCGAGGAGTGGGAGGCGGACAGACGGAGGCGGTGGGAGCGCAAGGTGGAGCAGCAGCAGCACCGGCTGCGGCTGCAGGAGGAACAGGAGCGATTGTCACGGGCGGAGGATGAGATCGACCTTCTCAGACGCAGGGACGCGTACTTCCATCACCCACGGATCTACGATGATCTTCCCGAAGCGCCACCGTACAACGCATATTCCTATGCTGAATATGGCATTGGCGGCGGTGCGGGCGCTAGCCATAGAGGCGTTCGTGCGTCTCGTCGAGTGCAGCCCAGGTGTGGGAATGGCAGAGTGCGAGACTGCTAGGCGATTTGGAGAGGCTGGGTGATGTGTCTGACAAGCGTCGCCTACCTAGTTCGCCTAATTCGCCCATGTACAGTTTGCCTTCAGCTGCAAGGGCCCATCTTGACATTGACATGTTCCCCTTGCATGACAGATCAGACCGGTCTTCGGAAAGCGTGGGCACGGGTACTCGGGATCCTTTTTCAGATCCCTTTATCTAGATTTCGGAAGGCATAACGATGAGGAGGCCTGGTCCATTTTTTATTGTACGATATGGAAGATGGCGTCTTGTCTCTTTTGTGTTAGTGATAGATCTCATTGTCTCATTTTCTTCCCACTTGATTCACGTCTATTGGATTATCACACAAGGGATGGCATTGCATGATAGACGTAGGAAGGGATACCCTGACGGGTTGGGTCAGGCCGTACAAAGTACTGCGCTGTACTTTGACGATGTGTTAATCAGTTGATACAATCTTCATTTAGGTAGTAAGTTTTGACATCTCGTGGCTTTTACCTTATGAACTAAGAGTGTCAGTACTAGTTGGGGAGGGCCATAAAATTTGAGGGTTACACTACTCTAGCGTAATTGTATGGATCAACGTGGTACCTATAAGATCATGATAGGAACAGGTAGTGATGCGATTTTTTTTTAGTTCAACGATTGGTGTAATACGGGCCAATTTATATACGCTAGGCTATCTCTAGCGTAGTCGCGGGAAAGCCCCCATACTAATAGTGTACATACATGTATGCAGGTATACAAGGGTATGTAGGTATGTACCATGTGGCTAGGTAGGTACCATTGCTGATCTATCTGTATGTACCTCTTTCACATCCATGATGTGTTCTTATTGAAAAAGGTTGTTGTTAATAGCGTAGTACAGACGGCTATGTACACTTATTATAGCAGTGAGTCCTTACGGTGCCATCAAGAATCGTTAGGCAGCTTCCTTGAGATCCCTACATGGGGTGTACCTAGTTGAAGCTCCTGTTGCTTCGGGGCACTCTTTATGGAAAGGCGCATGTGGTACCTTACACTAGTGGGTACCCACTCTCTTTGCTGGAGATCCTCTTGCCAGCAATCAAGCAAGGATCCAGCCAATAGCCCCAGACCTCAGGGGTCTTTGTATGCGAAGTGAGAAAAGGGCAAAGACCTCTGGTTCCACTGTCCAGCTCATTTTCCCCCGTCTTTTCCTTGACCCTCTCACTTCAAATATCTAGGTACACTACACCTTTACACTCTCTTTTCGACCGCGATAGCCAGCAATTCCCGTTTGCAAGTTCACATTCATTTCTTGCCGGATTCTCTGCGCTGCTTGCTACCAATCCTTCACAATTCTGCTTCCCGAATTCAGGACGACTCCACGCAGTCTCTCTCTCTCCCACCAATTCTGTCAAACAAATCGAGCACCATCGAGCACAATCGAGTTCTTGAGAATCGAAGGAAGACCGACCTGAACTTCTCAACTTCTCTCCATTCTCGTTTAAAAGTAAAATACAGACACAACAAGCAGCCGTCAATATGCACGCCTCATCGTTGATTGTTTTGGCCGCGAGCGCCCTCTCCGTCGTTGCGCAGACCACAACAAGCACCATGTATATGACCGCGACTGTCACGATTACGCAGTGCCAGTCGACCAACACGGACTGCCCGCTGTATACGCCTCCTCCCAGCACCTCTTCGTCTATACCGACTTCTTCGCCGTCTTTGTCGTCGTCGTTCTCGAGCTCTTCATATGCCGTTAACACGACAACATCTGTCCATTACCCTGTTTCAAACTCGACGGCAACGCACAGCGGCTCGGCCAGCTACCCGACCATCTCGTTTTCAACCACGAGTGCTGCCTTCACCACAGGGCCTGGAGCACCAACCTATCCTTCAACCACTTCTCCCTCGACTACACTCCCAACTGCTGCCGCCAACTCTGTTACGGCCCGTTCTGGATTAATCCTAGCCGCAATGGGCATTGGCGCGTTCTTGCTGGCGTAAAAGCGAGACGGCAGATGCGGGGACGGGGCGGCGAGAGGAACTACGGTTTGTTATCAACCCATCCGTAGCTCGGAGGATGTATCGAACGAGCTTTTATCTTGGATTCGTGTTCTCGCGAACTTGAATGCCGCTTTCTCACTTCTTTTCTCTACATTATCTTGATTCGCCGGAGAAGGATGTTTGGTGTATTTGAACGGATATGTTGTTATTTGATACCACTAGAAATGGGATAGAGCAAAAAGTACCTGGTGCCAGTACCAGTACCAGGGCCAACTACGGCATGACGCACATTTTCATATGTCTGTTTTAGATAGAATTTGGAACAGCGGCGTTCGCCCGGTATTACAAAACCGTAAAGTTCAATAATTCGCGCCTTGGTTCAACTCACAGCCCTTCACCTGCCTTATCATGTCCGTGAAGTTATCTCGACACGCGAAAGTTTTCCAGTGGCAAGTCTTCATAAGCAATGCATGTTGCTTCAGCCTGGGTGGCTTTGGTTCTCGGAACGGTGACGCCTGAAATAGTTCTTGCCGCCTATAAAGCCCAAATTGTGCGGGAAATCATTCCTTATATTAAAAGGCTTACGTGAGAAAAGGAGGGTACACGCAGCCGAGCGGCCAAGGCGGGATTATATGTCAACTGTTCACTCGAGATTCTATGACGAGACATCAAAGCGGAAGTTGATAAGACGCCAAGCATCAAACCTAAGTAGCGCCTCCAACCATATACTTCAAAAATGCGAGATTTTGCACAAGTAGGCACCTGCCCAAGTTGACGAGATGACCACGTGGGATATACAGCGTCCGATTGGCTCAATTGTCTTGACCGGTGGTCTCACCGGTGAGAGCCTAACAACCCTCATCCCGTCTTCCCCCCTTTATATATTCGCTGGTCCCCTTGTCAAAGACAACCATCCATCGGACCGATTAACTTCCTCGAAAGCTGCTGCTTTTTAATATCCCCCTGCGCTATACTCTCGGTTGAATTACTACGTTATATCGCCATTCTCAATGGTATTAATCACCTCGTGAAGAGGTGACTTCGGAGGCTGGACAGACAAGCCTTACATGACACATTTCACAGTACATGAATGCGGGCGCCGAAAGCCTGGGCCACCGTGTACATGTCACCGATCTCGCAGGACTACACATGATGCCAGTGGAAATAGGGGTTCAATTTAGCAACACACTCTGCTCCTCGCCACTCCATGACAAGATAGGTACGTTAAAACACAGTAGCCCTTGCGCAACACCGAACCAAATACTGACTTATAACATAGGAAAGACAAGAAAACCTCAGGAATATTGATTCAAGGGCCTATTACACCTTCGCCAGATTCCGCTCTTCCCTCCAGTTTGAATGAAATTCACAGAAGAACAATAACAGACCAAAATCCCACTGGGCAAACTCGAAAGGTGACATCTCATTCATGCCGCCATCGTCAGGTCAATACTCTCCGTGGCAAATGATGGAAAGGTTAACTAGACGAAGCTGATAGCCGAGAAAAATATAACTTCGAGTCGTCCCACTCTCGCTCCCCTGGCGCACTTGAGCACTTGGACACGGGATGCCTTCGATTCCGCGCTTGGTGAGCCAGCCCCTCAACTTTGTTTCTTCCCACACCCGGGGCACGTCTGTCCTGCACCTACACATTTCCCACACGAGCATTTCCAATTGGAACGGACAATCTCGCTTGAAAGTTCCATCCCCTTCGTGTACAAGGGTTGCAACATGGTGTCGAGTTTTTATCGGGCTGTCACTGAGTTTAAGGTGACTTTGGAATGGCTTGCTGCTAATGGAGGGTTTGACGGTATTGGTGGGTGTATATCGTGTCTGGGACAGGATGCTTCAATATTCAGGTCAGTATCTCGGCCGTCAGGAGCTAGCACCACAACTTACGTTGTCACAGTCTCCCGACTAATACGTGACTTCGGGGGTGGCTTATGTTGTGATTGAGAATCGAGAAGCTCGAAGGGACGATACACGACAGGGTTTTATACTTTTCGTCGCCATGTATTATGCGGAGGTTCTTCGATAGGAACTATGGTAAGATGATTCAAGCACAGTACCCCTCTCCTTTCTACGAGCCCCTCTCTGAGAGTCAATGGCGAGCGTCCATCACTTTTCCCGGCGATCTTAGCAGTTCGGACCCCGAGGCAAGCACACCGAGGTAATAGCTAACATGTACTTTGTCCGTCATTCTGGCACTATTTTGGCCGCATGATCGATTTGGCCAACTAGGAAACGATATTGCCCTCCCAGTAAGTATGCCCAGTGACATCTTCTGCAAGGTGTGTCGGCGACTTGTCGACAGTATGCGAAGTCATTCCCCCTCAACCATGTTCTCGCATCCCCCACAATTACCTTTCGTAGGGTGAGGATTCGGTGCTCGCAGACAAGATCTCGTATTCTGACACATTGACTCCAGTGAAATTCCGGCATGTTTACTTTGTGGCTGGACAAAAGCAGTAGAGGGCAGCATCTACCTAACCACTCTTTCTACCTTGAGGTTGCATCCTATATTGCTCGAGGCGTTGGGCATCAGACCACTTTCTTGTAAATCTTCTGTGAAACCCGATCTAGAGGTCCAACCGTTTTGGGTCGCTAGGCATTGTTATTGCTTTGCCTGCTCGAACCGAGGCAGGGGGCGGGACGCAGCTAGGTGAGAACCCCCACAAATCGTGCTTTGCATGGAACAAAAAAAAAAAAACTTGTCGGTTCCGGGTTGTCGCTGATCGCTCTCAGCGAGGCGTTCCATTTGCAGGATTTTAGTGTCGTTGGGGGCCGGGGCCCTAAACGCAGCTTATATGTGTGGTTGCATTGCATGCACTCGATGCGTTGCTGGTTGTGGCTACGTCCACAAGGCTACACGGCAGGGTTGAGTTGACTTTGACTGTGTGGCATAACTGGGTTGCAAGTTGTCTCTTTCGTCATGATACCCTCTGTGAACTCACATAGAGGGCGATAACAGGTTATTTCCGAATCTACAAGGCATGTATCTCGACATCGGGGCCCTCCGCCGCAAAGCTGCGAACTTATTCCCACGTTCTGAGATGGATACTGTGGAGATGGGGTTCCGTTTGTATTATCGGAGACAGGCCGACCCCGGGTGAGAACGGAACGGCCACTGTTCGGCTAAGCCTTCAACAACGCACCGTATTCCTACTGGATGACTGTTGTGAACCACTTGCTATCATTGGTGGAGTGGTGGTACCCAGGTCCATGGAACCATTTGCAACGGGTACACAAGAACGTTGGGGTAGAACAGTTTTCGGGGTATCATACGACCAAGGGGCTCTCCCGACGCATCACGCTTGAAATGCCAGCAAGGCCCTATATGAATTTTTTACACAATTTCTATGTGTTGTTGGCGCTCTTGCATCATTACCTTATCTCCTCAGATATATGTGACTACGAATGCACGGGGTATATTAGATCGTCGAAGTCTACAAACGCAGAGGTTGTCGGGTGCGCAAGGTTTTCTAATAATGCCGCCGTATTATAGTCGGGGGTTAGTTATCCCACGAGCAGGCAGAGCCTAGAATCCATAAATCAATTGGGATTTGCCTCTTATCCTTAAACTCGCGCAATGCAATGCTGTTCCAAGTTACGTGTCACGGTACCATATAAGTAACTGCACATGGTCAAGTGCCCAACTTGACTACATTATGCTTCAGTAGTGTAACCGGTATTATAGTGTTGCAGATCTATTCCGTGACATTACGTTCTTAGGGGAGCTGGCTGTTAATTAAAGGCCGAACCACGCGACGGAACTTTCGAGATTCGAGCAACCTTTAAAGAACTTGCGTTCACATGTATGCAGGAATTATGCAAGAGAGGTAAGCTAGCCGTTACTTGCAGCTAACATACCGAACCACACAAGACGTGTGCGACTCCCCAACCGACAGTACCATTATGAGCAAGCACAGAGCCTCAGAGGTCGCCAATAATAATAGCTCAAACCATTCACGAATAAAGTGTTCTACCCGTTTCTTATTAGTTCAGCTCTAGACTTGAAGAGATACGTACTTGAAGAAATGATGCTCGCATGATTCCGCTGTGGAGACTGCCACTCTCACAAAGTTCCAAAAAAAACTGCCGCTGCCGGAAATCCGTCCTGCAAAGCAATTATCATATCCCGAACGCTACGTAGATAGTCAGTCTGTGGGGCGTGGGCGTCAAATACCAGCTATGGAGCAAAAATAGAGAGAGATATGGCAATTGTTCTAGGCTTAAAGCAGGAACAATATTGATAGGTATTGAATAGGCAGTAGAAACAAACAAACAAGATATTGGTAGCTTATGGCTTTAAAAGGACTAGTAATAATTAGTTATTATGGGAGGGTAGTATCATAGACTCCTCTTCAGCTCATGCTGACACAGCCAGTTTTCGCGAATAGACTTCTGCCGCCAAGTCTCCAATA
Organism: Nemania serpens; assembly: GCA_022578855.1. Classification (NCBI taxonomy): domain Eukaryota; kingdom Fungi; phylum Ascomycota; class Sordariomycetes; order Xylariales; family Xylariaceae; genus Nemania; species Nemania serpens. The sequence goes on along the minus strand of MU396678.1, from coordinate 585,721 downwards.
CTCTATTTGACTCGATTATTCCATAGATTTCCATGAGTTGCCTTAGGTATCCCAGATCCCAGAAGCATGATTGCCATAGAGGGGCCAGTTGCCTGTATGTACGCTCCTTTTTAATATCTCGATGATTTTCAGTCCCTCACACCCAGTTGGACCAATTTTTGTGAAAAGAACAGTAGCCTAAATTAGAAGTAACAAACGGGCAATAGGTCAGTGTTGCGTTAGCTAGTTTTCTCATTTTAAATGTGCCTGGTGACCGTTTTACTTCCTGTCGAGCCACACCTAAGACGCCCTGCCCTGGCCTGGAGCGTCACGACTTGGAGGGATTTATAGGGGTTATATAGGGATGACATTCTCCATCACCTGCCTCTTGGAAAATATATGTGCAGGGTAGAAATCTGTGACAATTTTCAAAGCTAACATGGAAGCCACAGCACTTCAAATGATAGAGTTCAGAGCGAGCTAGTTATTTTTGAACGCTATGGAAATTAGACGTGGTGGATGTGATCGGCAAGAGACCATAAAATACCAATGTATCGGGGGGGACTTTTAGGTCAGCCTAAGTAGCAAGCTTCGTCGTAATGCGCTCATGACCTGAAGATGAAGATAGTTATGTGCGTAGACCGTGAATAGGGGGGATTGGTTTCTTATTTGTGGTTCAATTATGATCTAGAGCCCAAACCTGATCAGTGTACGGATATACTCTGCCGATCTATTCGACCAGAACAGGCTTCTAAACAGGATTTGGAGTTATTATATGCTCGTTACACGCAGGTTTGATGTGCATGCATCGAACCGAACATCATATATTTCCATTAAATGTCGTTACATGAGTGTCATTCGTGAACTCTCGTCTTCTCTGATCCAATAACAAGAAATGGCCAAGTCACACGACAATCAGAAACACAATTTGTACGCCCCCAGCGGGATACTCCTTTCCCCCCAACGGATAGTGTTTTCGAATACATATGAGAGCTTCAAATAAGTCACGTTGCAGATACCAGAGTCTCGACGGGGTTGGCTGTTTTCCTCGTGGCCGTCACCTACACCACCATCATTATTGGAACCCCTGCTATCATTAGCCTCTATGATGTACCCTAGTTGAATGTCGCTTCCGCCTGTAATATGCCGAGACGGCGAGGAGTGTTGCTCATTCATCATCTTCTAGCGGGGACGGTGAACCAGCTCTTGACTTGGTATGGTTATTACTAGACGACCTTGTAGAGTCAGACCGGAATTTGGTAACCACCGAAGTTCGACCTTTCCTTTCTTATTTCACATGCTCGCCAGTTTTCTTCTCTCAGCAGCTGATTATTTGATTCTCGCATGGCCACCCCGATAATGGCCTGTCACATTCGTAGCCTAACACGCTCACCGTATTAACTAGAGTGTTTCGGCTGCACGGATATTTCCAACAACGCCACCTACCGCAAGCAAGAACACATACCTTTCATAGTGTACATTGGTGAATGCATGCAAGGGCTCAACCGGGTAGCACATAATGAGACTGCAGAAACCACAGAAAAGAAATAACTCCTTGTTTATCCCGTGTGTCTCTTCGACGTACCCAGACAATGGCCTAGTTGGGATGGTACGTGAAATTGAGGGTATACCGAACTATCTGACATAGGTAGCTACTTACTTATCATCTCATATACGCCAACTTTATTTCTTGCCATAAGGGCTGTCCCATGATGACCAATGACTAGGGAGGTCATCCCTGTACCCACAACAGTAGCATCAAGTCAGGAGATAATTTTTTCCTGCGGCCGTTTTTGAAGGATTGCGAGCCCTCTTCATCTAGGCTACAGGGGAGGGGAGGGGAGGGTAGCATTGGATCACTAGAAGTGCGTGAAAACTCTCGACAGCCGGGAGCGGAAAGCCGTTGGCGTCGCCTCGAAGCTTCTGGGTCTGTCCCGTCGGTTTGACAATACGTGTTCGAGCTATTCATTACTAACTGAGCACAGATTGGCCTGGTATGAGGCTGACTGAACATAGATCCAGGTTTACCCAGGAAAAGCCTAGGTAGTACTTTGTAGCACTCCGTCATACTTATTTCCAACTGTGGGCATGTGGGTAACTAAAAGCGAGTGGTATAACGGTAGACCTCGTTGTATGTCCCTATTTTGTGTATTGTTCTTAATATCATAGCTGAGCAGAGGGATAATATGACTACAAACTTGAATGAAAAAGTAGGTTAGAAAAAGGGTGATTGATTATATCAGTATGATACTCATTGAGACAGATGTTTATGCTTTTGTCATTATTCGAGATGCTATCACTAGAACCACCTTCTCGGCCTGATAACAAGTGGTGCTGATCTTTTTCTCGGCACTCAATAATAATAATAATATCAGGCTTCTGGTCTAGGATTGACTGGGCTGTTTGCCCTAATTCCGACCCCATGCCTCTCGAATCAGTCTTATTCGATCTTCGTTAACTTCGCAATAATTACCTTGCCGTGTTGAGGCTCATCCGGCTCTTTCTGTAAGAAGTCAAATGCCTTAGGCAAATTAAAGGCACGAAACACGAAAAGGCTAACTGGCCGTAACTTTAAGCTCTCTAATGATATTGAGCGCTTACACAAGCCAACAAACGCCCTTACACTACCTACCGTCATAACAGTATTTGGCGTCGACTGCAGAAAGTGACACAACATAAGATCGAGTCGGCTCTCATGCACATGATACTGATGCATTCTCCTAAGCCTCCCGTCCAATATCCCCTAATGGTAACCAATCACGTATGCCAGCAACCGGCTCACCTACCTAACTTGCTTCGGAATATCCCATATTCCAGCGGCAGTATCAGTTGCCGTATGCGAGGCAATCTGGATTCTGGAATCTGCATCCAAAACTGGCGCAGATAATCACCTCTTTCAGGACACTTATCGGGACTATCCAGGACTCTTCAGGACTCCTCAGGAGGCTATCGAATGGAGGCTATCGAATGGACTGGACCGAGCTAAGGAGATGACAAATCACAATGACCCTTTCTTTTCTTACCACATACCTCGATGTCGGTGATTAGCGAGGTTACCATTGCATCCCAGGGAGGGTGCCGTTTTCGATGGCGGGCAGAAGGAAGGGGGCTTGCAGCGACCCCCGCAGGACAAGCAGCATCGCGCAGGACAAGCAGCATTGCGCAGGACAGGGAGTCTCATGGATCTCTCGTCTCCCGGTTTCCTATTTTCTTTCCCTATCACAAGCGGACGGTTTGTTCCGATGGCAACCTGCCTACTGCCACCGATGCTACTAGGTATCTCAAGAAGCACCTAATCTGACCTCTGACCTGCACGGAGCATCGCATCTTGTGCCACCAACCCAACTAACTGCTCCCGGCTCTCGCCTCCCGAGTCTCGCCACGCACCGGTTGCGTGATAGTGCGTTGTAGCGCGAACACGTCGTACATTGACGATGCGCATACGGCCGCACCCCTATCTACTCCCTCTTTGCGTCGGCCTACTTTCTATATGTCTATCTATCCATCCATCTGGGTATCTAGGTATCTCTCTATCAATCTTCTACCAATCTACCAATCTATGAATCCTAGAGAGGTATAGTGCAGCTAAGAAGCAACTTTCAAGTCAAGCCCCAGCTACCTAGCCACGATGCTTCACAAAAGTGTAGCGCCCAGCCACATACAGTGTATATACCATAAGTCAGTGCACTGTACCGAGACTACATGTACATACCTAGCACACATCAATGTACATGATGTAGTTACCTACATACATGTAGGTAGGTATGAGGTAGGTACTTACATGTAGGTAGTAAGGTTGAGGAATGTGGTTGTTGCGTGTGGGCAACAGAACCCCGCGTTGGGCAACGAAAGAGATACCCGATCTTATCTACATCGAGGTACGGCTAATGAGCCGAAATCGTGCAACAAGACGAGCGGATTGAGTTTTAGCAATTATATATGAAGAGCATGTACCTTAAGTAGAATGCTGATAGTTTAATAGATAAATCAAGGTAAGCAGTCAGTGTAATGTAAATACTTTACATTCAAAACAGACAGAGCAATAGATATTAGGTAGATAAGTAGATATCATTGTACGGCCCCTATATGTGGATTGATAAGTGCCTGAAACAATGTAGTATAGCCCTATCAAAGTACACCTCATGTACCAATCACCAACGTAACGCGTACCCCTCTATCCAGTCCTCTATCTGGTACCTACTTACTTAGGTAAACCGTTAGGCTCGACTTCACCTACCCCTTTCTCATTCCACAAAGACAGACAAACAAACAAATCAACAAGAAATCAAGAACGGAGGAAACAAATAATTATATAAAAAACAAGAAAGAGAGAAAGAGAGAGAAGGAAAACAAAAAAGATCAAGAAAAAGGGAGACAAAGATCAAAGGAGCGTGCGATGGCCTCGTATTCGACCGACCCTGCGCTATACATCTACACATCCCTGACCGCGGGGTCCTCGCATATCGTGACGGCCACGTCGCGTCTCGAGACCATCCTGCGCGCCAACCGCGTGCCCTTCAAGGCCCTCGACATCGCCACCGACGACAAGGCGCGCATGATATGGGGGCGACGAGCCGGCAAGGACGAGAGCGGCCGCGCGCGCAAGCTGCCGGGACTGGTGCAGATGGGACTGGTGCTGGGTGTAAGTCTTCTCTCCTTCTCTCGACACAGGGGCAATAGGGAAAGCATGGCAGAAGTCATGGCGGCAATCATGGCAGAAGTCATGGCAGAAGTCATGGCGGCAATCATGGCGGCAGTCATGGCGGCAGTCATGTCATGGTGGAAGTCGTGGTGGCAGTCCTGGGGCTGACCGTGAGCGACTCGCCGCCGTCGGGAAAACAGGACCTCCAGGAGATCGAAGAGTGGAACGAGTACGGCGAGCTGAAGGAACATGTCACCATCTACTACGACGACTTCACCATCCCGCCCAAGAGCCAGGCCCCTCCCCCCATGGCCATGAAACCTCTCAACCAGCCATTCCCCAAATCGGGGATAGCCCCTTCTTCGTCCTCGTCTCGTTCTGCCCCTACACCGACATTAGCAACAGCGAAAACGACAACCGGCGCACCCGCGCCGCCGCCGCCGCCGCCGCCTCCTGCGCCTCCACTCCCAACCGACAAAGACAAGACCAAGATCCCCCTCTCGACTCCTGCCGCCACAGCAAAGAAGACCGCCGGCGCCGCCAACACCCCCAACACCCCCAAGGCCGCCGCGACCCCCCTCAGCAGCATCGCCGAAGAAGCCGCCCAGAAGGCGAAGAAGGCCCAGCTGGACCGACTACGGGAGAAGGTTCACGGGAAGAAAGACGAAAGCAAGGGCAAGGAGAACGAGAAACCCGCCGCCGCCGCCGCCGCCGCCGCCGCGAAGCAGACGACACCCGAGAAAAACACGTCCGCAATAGAATCGACCAGCAAGAGCATGAGTAAACTGACGATCGGGAGCGGCGGATTGGTCGGGCTGCGAACCTCTACAATGGGGAAGGTAAGAGTAGACGCTGGTCGCGGTCCTGATGGTACGATCACGGAACACCGTGGCTCTGTCGTGGCGAGCGCGTCTCCGGAGGAGATCGCCGCCGTTGAAAAGGCTGCGGCGATCCCGGAGGTGGATAGCAGCGAGGAAGAAGACAGTGAAGAGGAAGAGGATAGTGAGGAGGATGAAGATGAAGAAGACGAGGAGGAAGAGGATGACGATGACGAAGACGATGATGACGATGACGATGATGACGAGGAGGAGGAGGAAGAAGAAGAAGAAGAAAGCAAAACAGAGGCAAATAAACCAAAAGGAAAGAATTAATAATGAGCCTAACTAGTAGGACTACTTATTCTGCCTTTATTTTTTAGACATAAAGAAAATGGAACACTCAGCAAGATCTCAACGCCCCCCTGGACCTCGTTCGTGCAGGTGGTCTAGAAAATAAGCCGTGCACCGAAAGATCATGACGGGCCGATATGGCCTGCGAGCCTACTTAATTCTATCCTTGCTTCAGGGGTACCTTACTATCCATAGAATAGACTAGAGCTTCGTTTTCTAAGTTGAGATGCCGTTGAACTAATTGTCCGCGTATCGAGGCCAGTCTCGCTCTCGTAGAAGGGAATATCATAAGTAGGCGGCTCGAAATAACAAGGCAACGCAATGCAATGTAAGATAAGGGGAGGTGAATAGAATATAACCGATTCGACCAGCGGTCTCCTCCCTCTTTCCCTCTTCTCTCTTCTCTCGCTCATCCCATATCTAATTTTTCAACCTGATCATTGTCAATTCTTACCCTCAATTGTCGTTGCTTATAGGATTGTGATACGTCAATACCGAGACCATTCGGGCCCAGTATATTGTCGAGATGTGATATACTAACCTAGTCTACTGCCTGCCTTCGGCACGTGAACGATTCGTTCCTGTAAACAGAAATCTTCGCATTGAATGGCACGACTACCGGTCTTGTTTGGTTATCCAATTTTCCTACCATGTAATTAGTGTATACACCGTACTCTATTCACATTTTCGACGTATGCTGCCTCCTTTTATATTCAGTACAGGCCCTCATCATCGCTTGCTGTTAAATCCTGGAACTGAGCGACGGCCTTCCCTTTCCCCTTCAGCCGTCCATTGACGCTGCCATAACTGGCGTATTGGTCCGCATCCGTGTCATCGTCATCTTCCTCCTCGTTGCCCGTGGCGATCGCTTTCCCCTTACCCTTCACCGGGGCTTTTCCTTTACCCTTCCCGGCCTTGGAAGACGGCCTGTCAAACCCGGGCGACGCGGGCGACATCAATGCGTCAGAGTGGGCCGTTTGCTGCTGTTGTTTCTCTCTCCCACCCTCGAACGTGGCGCGTACACGCTCGTAGTGTGCAAGCTCTCCAGCACTAACGCTGGGAATAAGCTCCCGGTTGGCGTCCAGGAAGTCCTTCTCCGTAACCATGACAGCGACGTCGTCGGGCGTGGCATGGTGATCGAAGAAATTGGCTGTCGAGATGGGATGTGCTGTCTCTGGACGATTTGCATTGAGAGCCCTGATCTTAGCGTCGACGGCAGCTGCCTGCCGCGTGACGGCCTTCAGCATCGCGTCGCTGCATAGCGCATAAAAGTCGGCACCAGTATACGTGAAAGGGAGCTGTCGAGCAACAGCGGTTAATGAGACAGAGGGGTGGATAGTAAACCTGTCATCTAGGGTCAGTCTTCGCCGGTTGGACGGGCATGGTTGTGATTTGGAACTCACTTTCTTGTCAAGGCTTCCATTATCGTGAGTTGTTTCTCATGCGTGTCAGATACCCCCAAGTAAAGCATCTTGTCGAATCTTCCGGGACGTAGGAGCGCTTGATCGAGCAAGTCTGGCCGATTTGTCGCACCGATAACAAACACACCGCCTCCCCCATCATCACCACCTGACATACCGTCAAGTTCGGCCAATAGCTGTGATACGATACGGTCCATCACACCGCCACTGTCGCCCTGGTTTCCTCGCTTGGGTGCTACAGAGTCCAGTTCGTCAAAGAATACGACACAAGGACGGGCATCACGTGCGCGTTGGAAAACCCTGCGAACGTTGGCTTCCGACTCGCCAATATACATATTGAGCAGCTCGGGGCCCTTGACACTGAAGAAGTTTAAGCTGTACTCTGTTGCGATTGCCTTCGCAAGCAGGGTTTTGCCTGTTCCAGGTGGGCCGTAAAACAGAATTCCAGATCGTTTTTTCATGCCCTTGGCGAATAGCTCCGGCCGTTCCAAGGGTAGTTGGATAGTTTCCATGACTGCCTCTTTGACGTTATTGAGGCCACCAACATCGTCCCAGGTCACATTCGGGATCTTGGGGGCGCCGATCGCGTCCGCGAAGTTCTTCCGGGCCGCATCAACTGCGATATCAAAGTCATTTTTAATAAGAGCTCTTACTGACGACCCCCCAGCCACCAGGATATCACGGATAGTGATGTTCGTGTCCTCGGTTGTTGCTGTCTTTGACAAAGACTCAAGGCGCGAGTCTCGGGCCACCATCGCTCTCTCCACTACATCAACAAGATCGCCCGCGACAAGGGCTGCCGTCTTAATAGCAACACCGCTGAGCTCCACATCAGGGGCTAAAGATACTCCTCGGCTATCTATGATAGAACGCAAGATACCTTCGCGTTCACCCTCATCAGGAGCATTCATCTCAATCTCGTGTGTAAAAAGACCTCGTATCCCATCTGGTACTTTATCGACTTCGGTTGTTGTGGCAATCAACACTCTTGTCTCAGCGAGGATCTCCTTGACTGCCGATACCATTCGATCTGCCGTTAGAGCTTCAACGTGTCGGATGAGTAGAGTGCAGTTTTCAGCCCCACAACTCAAGGCACGGTCAGCGCGTGCTTTTAGAAAGCCTTCCGTCTTGACGTCACTACCTCCGGCACCACTCTCATTGACTATGTCGTAGGCATCAATGGTGAAAGTATGAAGGCCAATATCTGAGCTGGCGTTCGTTGCCACGGTCGCTTTTCCGATATTGCGTTGTGTTGAGACTAGAAGTACCGCTATCGGGGGCATTTTCAAATGCATGGCTCGTTTGCTTGTTGCGGCTGCCATGAGTTCTCTCAGTCTTCTTCTAAGGGGCGATATAAATTTTTGAGGAGGCTGTTGGAGAGTCGTGGCCTGGGAGGCAGACAGAGCCTGAGGAAGCTGTTCGACGCCGAGGTAAAATGGCCAATTATTGTCCTTTATACCCGGAAGAGAACAGGTAGTGCTACCAGACTGCGCAATCTGAGTCGATGCGATATTCACGCACGCAACAGCGCCCCATATGTCCTCGTCATCCTCATCATCCGGTATTTCTGATTTTGACCTTACTATCTGACTGACTCGGAACCAGGCAACGGCATCAGCTGTAGACGCTGTACTGGAGGACGATCTGGTTGACGTTGAAATGGCTAATAGATCGTCCATCGCAAGCCCGTCATTTGAGCTTGCAGCCTCCTGGAACGTTCTCCCTAGCTGTGAATCGATAGGTACCGCGATTAAATCACCCGTCCTCACAATGCGCAAACTTCGCGCAAAATAACTCTTCAAACCACCGAGTATAGCCGTTTGCAGGGCTTTCTCAGAAGAAATGGGAGTTCGGATTTGCTGTACTGTCACCTCTCGACTGTAGGGCGGGCGAGATGCACTGGTTATCTTGGGTTGACCGGGCCTTGGAGGGTAATTATGTCTCTTCAAAGGAGATAATCGAACATAAGGTGTGTTCTCTAGATTCGCGAGAAAGAGGGGAGACATGTAAGCCCCCGGCCCCGTTGGCTTTTGGATCTGGGATTCAAAGAAAGACAGGCGTCGACCTCCAGGTTCATGTTTCGAGCTCGGAATCCTCGTCATAGGTCGGCGCGAATAACCGTCGGGAAGCCCAAAGATCCTCGCGGGCCTCCAATCTGGCTCTTTATCTGAATCCCCAAAGCTCCCCAATCCAAACAATCCTCCTCCGTTCATTGGTGGCTCTTCAGCTGCTTCGACCCGTACCCAGTCTCCCGAGAAGCAGCCGATGCGGGTCAAAGAGTTGATATCGACGTAAACAAATGTCTCATCATCATCTTCAGCTGTTGGTCTAGGGTGCAGCAAGTCGATTGGGATTGGGTTGACCAAGCCATTGGCCTTAAATAGGCGGCCTTTGGGACGATCAGGACGCGCGGTCGTAGCCGTGAAGCTCGAAAACACGGACCCCGGCGTGTGCACACCGTTTGTTCTTCTACCACGCCCAATTGTTCCAATAGTCATGGGGGTTCCTGGTTGCATCGTAGAAATACCACTAACGTTAGTTGTGGGTAGGGTGGGTATGGAAAGAGAAATCATTTCATCCATAGAATCATCCGATAGATTGTCTTCATTTTCCGCTTCTGATGCTTCGGTTTCCGTTTCCGTCACGAAATCCGAGTTCTCGTCTGGCACATCCGTTTTGTCGCGTTCCTCGGCTGCAGAGTAGAATTGGTCATTGGCAGTGTCTTCGTCATCGGGGCTGGCTCCGTTGAGTGTTTGGGTCGAGGCTATGGCGGCACGATCCTGTTTGGACTGAGAATGACCACGAGTTAAGATGATCCTCGTAGTTGGAGATAGGATTCCTTGAGCCACTGGTTCACATAGCATCACCTTTCCCGGGCCAGGAGGAACGTGCGTTATAGGATGGGGTTGCAAAGGCAGAGGAAACAAATCACCATTATGAACAACTTTGAGAGTACCCAAAGCAACGCGCAGAGCAGCAGCAAGCCGCTCTGCAGGAGACTCGGGCGGTACTTGCGCTTTTCCTTTGGTAGTGGGATGATCTCTGAAAAAGTTGCCCTCGCCATTCTCTAATCTCCGAACAAGATCACTCTCCAGATTGACAAAAACAGTATCCAGAGCCAGAGCGGCTACGTCCAAGACATAAATCTCAATCCCACTTCTACTGTGACTCGACAACTTGGAGGGTGCAATCTGCTGGAGAGTGGTGGCGAAATTCTGGAGAGCGAGGGAAGAGGGCGCGAACTGGACGGTTGAATGGGCTAGGGCGGTTGACTTGGTAATGGGGACGACGGTCCAATTCGAGCGTTGGGGGGTTGTATTGGGGGCCCAGGGCGCGAGAGCTACGTGGTGAACCTGCTGGGTAGGATAGCTGTGGTCGACCTCGTCGGTCTCTGCACAACGGTTAGCCTCTCGTTCGACGACCAACACGGACAAGGCAGCAAGGGCAGGAGAAAGGGGGTTATCAACCATCAGGGGATCAGGCTGGAGCTGGTATGGTGTAGACATAAATACTGTAGCATACCGTGTTGTTGGAGGTGTGGGAATAGGTCGGCGAAGAGGTCGTCAGACAATATGCCCACGTCCCCCTTCACATGGTCGTCCAGGACCAGTCGCGCAGAGATGGGAGGTTTGTCCTGTCTCCGTCTCCGTCTCCGGCTTCGTCTCGGGGTCGGCGCGTGTGTCCGGCCGTGGCCCAGAGCGCGGCTCGAAACTCGACTCGAAGCCGGACTTGAAGCTGTCATGGCTGCCATTTCTGGTCAGATTGTCAGGGCTCACCCAGGAGCAATGCAATGCGCCGGGCCGAGTTTATTAGAGGTTATGGCCCCGCGACTTGCCAAGCACTGCCCATTGGATGACAGAATTCGGATTTTCCAAGAAATACGAGGGAAGGATGCTTGCCTATTCTGAGCGGCGATAACGACGAAACGGAAACGCCTGTTGCGAACCCGAGGCTTGGATCTTGATTTTAGTCGGAGAACTTTATACACGCTACCTAAGGTACCTAACATGGGTAGGTACATGACAAGACATGCAGGCCGAGGCACAACATGGGGTGGGTCGGGCTTACATGAGAGTACCTACACAAGATACCGATACTGCGTACCTACAAGTTACAACTAGGTACACCACAAGAATGTAAAGTGCGATGCCCGGAGAATTCATCACTTCTAACGCCGACTTGTTTACATGTACACTGCATGTACATGTATGTAGGCAGGTACCTAACCCCTATACGTGCATCCTTGGAAGTTGAGCACGTTATATGGTGGTACTTCTTACTTGTAGTCGTATTATCTACCTGACACCTGAGCAGCGACATATCAATTGAATGAGTTGAGTACAGCACTTACCTGGGTGACGTTGTACGATTACTTCTTCTTCGCCTATTAATGAGGGAAGATGACGTAGGTAGGTTAGCTTATCGAGCTTCGGTAGTTGAGTTCCAGAAGCGACGGCAGCCACAGGTATCGTCCAGAATGGTGCCCTACGTTTGAGTCCGATCGTTCCTATTTATTCTCTCGATCTTTGGCTGATCTGCAATTAGTGCTCTAGGCTTATGTTTCCTAGCAGTGGCCGTTGCTTTATTGACCTAATAACGGACTGTGTAACCTTAAATGTAAATGCCTAACTTATCCGTTCACAGGGGCAGGCTCTGAAATTAAATATGTCTATACTAGTATGAGGTAGTTTTCTTTAAACCTGTATGGACTTCCCACTTTCAGCAATGTAACTGTGTAAGTAAATGGGATAAGAGGCTGTAACAGGGATATAAGAGTAAGTATACTTTTAGAAGCCACGTTAGTATGTATGTGAAACCAATCTAAAAGGTTACCTACTTTCAAGTGCTATCCGACTTTAGTTCGATCTCACTAGGCAAGATCTCCAGATCCTCACGTGGGCGGCCTACATACGAACTTGAGGGCCCCCACCCCTGAGATGGGCTACCAACGTAGGTATCAACTAGGTGTAGATAGAGGCTACGTGTAGGTAGTTTGACATGCCTGCATCTAGGTAAACTAGTGATGGGCAGGGGGGTTCTATTAAATATGTCTTCGAGGATTGACTTACTTTTCGCCGCAACCTAGGTGGTGAGACTATTCAGGAGCGTTATTTCGAAAACGAGCGTCTAATAAGATTAATGACCCAAGGGAATAGAAGGGAGCGCTCTTCTTGATAGGGCGAACAGCGGTCAAGGCTTACTCAACTAGGTGCCCCATTTACACTAGATATGCCTAAACCTACCTAGTAAGTAAGTACTTACCATTATCAAGCTATGACGTGATTCGCATATACATAGATCTTGGTTTTAGCTGGCTCGATTATTGGTATATTACTTCTAGAGCGCCACCGCAGCCTCAACATCAACCACTTCCAGTAATATTCCTAGCCTACACGTTTAAGCTTGCATTGCTTGCACTGGAGGTGAACACCGTTGATGGATGGGCTGCGAAGCTTCTTGAAAACACACACATAATGGCCGTTGAGACAGACGGCCAGAAACCCGCATCGCTGCCCCCTGATGTGCCTGTTACGGGCGCTGCCAGCGATTTTGCCATACAGGCCGAAAAATTGTCCCTGAAGAAACCACTGGGTCCCGAAGACTCAAACTCAATCGCTATTGGAGCCCGGTTCGTCACACCTGATGATGCTGTCATAGTCACTGCCGATGGTAACCGCTTACCTACCGTCCCTCTCCAAGAGGCCTACAAACTCAACGTGTTAAGAGATGAGTTGAGCAGCAAGGTCTTAGAAGAGCGTGTCGGCCACGAGAATCCCGAGACTGAGATCGTGACTCAGTCTCGCCGCAATGAGGTGAAGTTAACGACGAAGCTCCTCTCCAAGCCATCTGTTCATGAGAAGGGTGAGGCTTCGCAAGAGCCAATTGGCGACCTGAAAAGGTCGATGCCGCCGTCGCATACAAACCCACTCTTCCCACCGCTCCCACTGTATGGCCCTCCATCCTTGCTCCGCACTCTGCAATGCTGGACATTTCGGTTCTCGTCATTTTTCCTTAGCGCGGCTTTTCTGGCTGTGATAGTACAGGGGGCTCTGTTTACCAGCGTTCCTGTGGTCTGTAGCAGCATATGGCTACGCCTGACATTTCGAAACCCTGATTCGTCGAGGCCTTTCCACGAAGAAGAAGTCAGGCGGCGCATGACGCGAAAGGAGCAAGAAAGGTTGTGGAAAAGGAGAAGATCTATAAGTCAAGGCAATGATGGCCAGGAGTGCCCACTAAGTAACGACGGGTTTCTCCCAACGGAAGGGGGCCCAGACCCCATCGTCTGTGACGTGGGATATTATGCACGTCGCGTGGGCTTAGATGTGGAGGAGTTTCAAGTGCAGACGGAGGACGGCTTCGTAATCGACCTGTGGCATGTCTACGACCCAAGGGAATATACAAAACTAGACGACGCCGACAGGTTTCATCGGGGGCCAGACCCTTTCACTGGCGGATCCAGAAAACGGCTCAAGGATCCGGCCAGGAAATCCAAGTTTCCTGTCCTTCTCATGCATGGCCTGCTTCAGAGCGCAGGCGCATATTGCGTGAACGATGACGATTCATTGGCTTTCTATCTCTGCAAGTCAGGGTATGATGTCGTGAGTGATTTTTCGACACTGTCATGTTCCTATGCAAGAGAATTTTCAGATTGTGAAAGCCTTTTCTAAGCCAAAATCATGTCCTAGAAGGTCCTTACGGTTTCAGAAAACCTCAAATGTTCAGAATGACAATAACTGACTCCAAGTGCTGCAGTGGTTAGGCAACAACAGATGTGGCTTTAAGCCGAAGCATGTGCTTCTGGATTATTCTGATCCACGGATGTGGTGTTGGAATATTCGGCAGATGGGCATATTCGACTTGTCAGCCCTGACATCACGAGTGCTTCACGAGACTGGCTTCAAGAAGATTGGCTTAGTCGCTCATTCGCAAGGCACCACAGAAACATTTGTAGCGCTTGCAAAGGAACAACGTCCAGAGCTAGGCGAGAAGCTCACCGTATTTTGTGCCCTTGCGCCAGCTGCCTATGCGGGCCCTTTAATCGGCAAAATGTACTTCAAGTTCATGCGAGTGATATCACCAGCTCTCTTCCGCCTCATGTTTGGCATTCACGCGTTCATTCCTATCATGATGACGATGCATTCTATCTTACACCCTCGTATTTATGGCTGGCTAGGATACAAGGTCTTCTCCTTTCTCTTTGACTGGACCGACGCACGTTGGGACCGGGGTCTCAAGAATCGTATGTTTCAATTTGCTCCCGTGTACGTCAGCGCTGAATCTATGCGCTGGTGGCTTGGGAGAGAGTGTTTTGCGAAACATAAATGCATACTCTCCACAAAGGAGGAATGGCGCTCCGAGGACAAAGAAGATCGAGAAGGGGAGACAGACGGTCCTCTAGCCGACCCTCATGCTTCACATTATCCACATGAGAAACCCGATCCATCAAGCGGGCCGACAGAGCAGCCGAGGCGGAAACCAAAAGGATCAACTGCGTGGTACAATGAGAAAGTCCCTCCATTTGCCTTGTGGGTGGCCGGAAACGATAACTTGGTCAACGGCGAGAGGCTCCTCCGCCGATTTGATCGAGGCAGAGAGCCACACGTCAAGGTGGTTCACAGTAAAGTGATCCCCGAATACGAGCACCTAGATGTCATATGGGCAATGGATGCCGTCCACCAGGTTTTCGACGAGGTTCGGGAGGTGCTGTGGAAGACGTGCTATGCTCGGGATCTATGCAGGACCCCGATGGGCTGCGAATCAGTTGCGGCTTGGGCACCGGAGAATATACAGACAAACCCAGAAGAGGTCGAGCAGTCAAGCAGCGACTCCACTTAGTAATACCAGGCTTCTATAATTGAATAAATAAAAATGGTGGATTCATCTACAAGACAGCGGTAAGAGACAGAAGTTTTCATTTTTATTTTCCCCGTACAATTCCTGGGGTCTGGGATAGATAGATGAAAGAGGCCATTTCCTTATGCTGTTGGACTTTGGTTTTCGAAGACCTTAGCTAATTGGATAAGGCAGCGCGTTGTGACGATACCCCGGACTTGGTAACAGGGAGGGCTCCACTTAGGCAGTCTAGTTAGCCGAAAATGCAGGTTAGCTTAGTAGGTACCTACCCGAGGTCGGTCACACAGGTGACCCACTCTATTGCTTTCAGCTTCTCTGGGGCCCCGAAGCTAAGCGAACAACGAACTGCGGCAGCTTGTAACGGATCTAACGGGAAGGAATATTGAAAGATAGGAGAAGGACCATACCTACCGAGGTAATATAGGAATCTTGCCTTATCTACCTAGGGTAAGGTAAGTACTTAATAAGTAAGACGGTCAACATCGGAGAGTTTTATAGTCTACATACCAAACTTGACCTACTTACATACCTACCGAGAGGAAATAGAATAGCAGCAGCACCAAAGCGCCGTCGCCGCCGCCGCCGCCACCGCCATGCCTGTGACGTCGTTATACGAAGACATTGAGATCCCCAATGTCGACCTATGGACCTACCTCTTCGAGAGAAATGATAAGCCGTGGGCCGATGACAGAGGTAAGACCGCCGCTCTCCCTGCACTCGGTCAAGGCTCATATGAGTCGCACCCGGGTCATTGCGCGCCTCGGTGGACTAACCAGCCTTCCAGAAATCTATATAGACGCAGCCACAAAACGGTCGTACACCTGGTCACAGGTGAGGGACACCGCCGTTGAGTTTGGCCGCGGGTTGAGTTCGCAATGGGGGTTCAAGAAGGGCGATGTCCTGGGTTTCTTCTCTCCCAATAGCGTCGACTATGCTCCCGTCTTTTTTGGCGCGCACTACGTTGGCGGTGCTGCCAGTACTGCTAACCCGACCTATACAGCCAAAGAGCTCGCCTTCCAGATGAAGGATTCGGGAGTCAAGGGCATCGTCACACAGCTGCCGATGCTGGCGGTTGCGCGCGAAGCTGCACGCGCAATTGGCTTGCCGGAGGATCGCATCATTCTCCTCGGCGATGGCCGCGACCCGAGCGGCAAGTTCAAGCACTTTACCGAGATCAAGCACACGGGTCCCTCGGGGACTTCCAACCTAAGACAAGCACGTGTCGACCCCAAAGAGGATCTTTCCTTCTTGGTGTACTCCTCCGGCACGACGGGGTTGCCTAAAGGCGTTCAGTTGACGCATTCGAACATTGTCTCCAATATCGCCCAGATGGAATATGTTGATAGGTTCAACGGGTTGTACCACTATGGAGGGGTCGACGGGAAAGGCGACAAGCAATTGGCTATCTTGCCCTTCTTCCATGTCTATGTGAGCACGCGTAAACTCGTGCCCGATTCGCGAGGAGGCGCTGACGTGAAACTATAGGGCCTGACATGCATTGCCCTCTTGGGCATCCGTATGGGACTGCCGGTGATAATTCTACCTAAGTTTGAGCTGGAAAAGGCCTGCCAGGCGATCCAAGAATTTGGGATCACATTTGCGTCGATTCCGCCGCCAGTAGTGCTAGCGCTGGCCAAGCACCCGGCCGTCGCCAAATACGATCTCTCAACCATCAAATTCGTGCACTCGGGTGCTGCGCCACTGGGTCGCGACCTCGTGGAAATGGTATGGGACCGGCTAACAATACCCGTAATGCAGGGCTATGGGTTAAGTGAAACCTCTCCTGGACTCGCAAAGGGTGTTGTCTTCGATTGGAAGCGGTATAATGGTTCCGCAGGCAAGCTGCTACCGAACATCGTGGCCAAGGTTGTCGATTTAGAAGGAAGCGAGCTGCCTGCTGGCAAGGAGGGCGAGCTCTGGGTGAAGGGCCCCAATGTCTTCTCTGGCTATCTCAATCGACCAGAATTGCAGAAAGACACTTTCAGCGCCGATGGCTACTTTAGGACTGGCGATATTGGATATTTTGATGAGAAAGGGAATCTGTACATCACAGACAGACTTAAGGAGCTGATAAAGTATAGTGAGTATTGCATTCTCTTCTCTATTTCCCCCTTCTTCAACCTAGTTATGCCTGAAGACGAAAGAAAACGATACCCCCGAAATAGACCCAAGGCAAATGAGGCATCGATAGAGCCGCAGCTGTTGACACGAGTGAAACAGAGGGCTTTCAAGTGGCACCCGCGGAGCTCGAAAGCGTCTTGCAAGGCCACAACGATATCGCCGACGCTTGTGTGATCCCAGCCCATGACCGACAACGAGAAACCGAAGTTCCAAGGGCGTATCTGGTGCTGAAGCCGGGAGTGCCGCGCGATGACGCTAAAGCGCAGGAGATCATCGCATGGCTCTCCAGCCGCGTTGCCGAACACAAGAAGCTCCGTGGTGGTGTGCGGTTCATCGACGAGATACCCAAGAACGCGAGCGGCAAACTACTGCGGCGGGTCTTGAAAGAACAAGCGAAAGCCGAGGACCGCGCGGCCGGGGCCAAGCTGTGATGAATCTTCTTGCTTCCTTCTTTCCCCCCGTCAGCCTGGATGTATAGTACTTCAGCGGTTGGCTGGCTGATACTCTAATACGCAATGTTTGAATTCTACTGACTCTGATGAAAATCGGGGAGAAAGTCTGTTCTATATACATGTATATACAAAACATACTGCATTGGTCTCAATACTCTATCTATCTGTCTATATACACATACACACGACACGAGAGACTCGATAAGCTCCGACTTATCGAAGGACTTTCCGCAAAGATATCTTGATTTCTATATTTCCCTATATGTACAAATGTCAAATGATGCTTCTCTTCTAGGTGTACATACACATCAAAGACGGTGGGGCATAATTGCGGCCGTCTATCTAATGCAAATCCAGGTTGTCTAGGCTTGTACGTCTGGGAGCCACCCATGCGTGCGTATTTTGTATTCATGTTCCTCTTCAGCAACAAACGCCGGTGTATATGATTCAACTGACGCCGTCGTCTTCAGTTCGTTAGTCTCGTTCACAATCAACTTCGCGAAGCTCTCTCGGCCTCGCATTCGTCGTAAATCGCTCCTCGAATATTATCGTCGAGACCAGAATGCGTGACTAAGGTTGGTACCAAGCATTGCATTGCACACCGCCTCTTGCGCTCTAGAGATGTCTCAGCCGAGCGTCTCGCTCTCCTCAAGCAACCTGTCGACCGAGAAGTTCCCGTCGCCCTTCCCGAATTCGGCGAGTAACTTCCTCTTGGTCGCGTCCCCACCGCGGCCGACCTCGCCGTAGAAGCGTTGCATCAGCATGACGAGCCACTGCGCGTCGTCGACGGAGGCGCCGCGTCCCTCGACCACGTTGCCGGCCATCAACACGACGCCCTGGTTCTCCTCGTGCGACAGCCCCGACCCGGCCGTGCCATCGCCGTCGCCGTAGTCGACGTAGTGCGTCACGCTCGTGTGCGGCTGCGCCCACTCTCCGCGGGCCTTGTACTCGGCCAGCTGCGTGAAGAGCACGGTGCTCGTCCGCGACGCGGCGTCGAACACCCACTGCAGGAAGTGGATCTCGGCGCCCTGCCCCTCGCGCGGCACGGGGAGTACGAAGGTCGGGTGCACGCGGGCCGTCTGCTCGAGCGCGGCGTATGTCGACGTCGGGATCACGGCCGAGAGCGAGTTGGTTGACGAGGCGTGGCGCAGGCGCCAGATGGCCGAGAGCTCCTGCGTCGGGAGCTCGCGCGCCTTGGGCAGGTCGAGGATCTCGGAGAGGGGCTTCACGGCGCCTTGGGCGGTCGGGCGGGAGGATGTCGGGCGGGGTTGTCGTGACGGTGGCTGCGAATGCGCCTGGGTCTGGGTCTGGGTCTGTGTCTGTGATTTTGATTGTGATCGTGATCGTGATTGTGGTTGTGGTTGATTCTGTGTCCCTGGCTCTTCGTCGGCGAGAAGGGCGTCCAGGCCCGGGACCGAGATGCGGTCACGCCTCTTTAGGTCCTGGATACGGTCGGCGTAGGCGGCCTTGAGCTCGCTGACATCGCGGAGTCCCTCGGCTTGTGCTTTGCGGTCGAGCTTCTCGCGGTACTTCTCGGCGATGGTGCGCGGTGCTTGTGTCGTCGCCAGAAACCGCACATCGTGCACCTGGGCCCAGCGCCGCTGCTCGGCTTTGCCTCGTGACAGGAGGGCAGCCCGTGGGAGGCGACGGCCCAATGCTGTTGGGAGCCGCGCTGGGACCATTATCGTGAGGTGCAGTAGTAGTCTAGTTTGGTAGTTCAGAAGGGTGTTTTTAGGTAACCTACATGTTGATTCAACATGAGTGGATGAACTACCTAACTTGGTGGTGATACTTTGTACAGTATCTAACGCATACTATATGGTACCCTGAGGGCTATCCAGTCACTATCCCTATCTTATCTTATCTAACATAGAGGTACAAGATGTATGTAGTGGGTGCTATACAAAGTACAAACACTACAATGTAGCTACTACATGTAACAATAAAGGTGTACCTCATTCCAGCAATAGGAGGTCTAGTACATCATTCAATATGAATACATACACCGAAGAATTCGATTAAGCTCACATATGCTGTTCATGCAAAGACTCGTATGATGGGCAATGGTAAATCCAAGCAGCCGATCTTTTTTTTTTTTTTTCATTTCTCTCGATATGCTAAATACGAGCTCTCATTCGTAAAAGATGGTGCCACACCCGTTCGCCACGATGATATCCTGCCCCGGGGGGTATTGGCTCTCGCTGCCGTACGTGAAGATGAAGTCGCACTGCGGCTTGCCGCTCTGATTGCCGTGGTAGTAGAGGCCGCAAACCTCGTACGGACCCCACATCGAGGCGCCGCAGCCCGGGTTATTAAGACAGAGCTGGCAGCATTCCGTGGGGCTTTGGCCATAAGGAGCATCATCCGTGTAACTATTAGCGTGAGAAGAAAAAGTCGAAGAGTTAGCCAAGACCTAGCCCGGATATCATGATGTAGGCTATGACTTACACGACCGACACGTTGGCGTTGTAGCGTCCAGATACGAGGCCGATGCCGTTGTGATCACCGATCAGGTTCGTCTGACGTCTTGTTAGCCTTTCTCTTCCTCTTCCCCCCCTTTTTTTTTGTTCTCTCGAGTAATTAGGGGCATTTGTGTTGTATTGGAGGGTTGAGCGAACAAGGGCTCGCGGAAATCAACACAATACACGGTATGTCTATCAACGATGATCCGAGGGCTCTATGTAGAAAATTCACTTACGGGTGCGCAGCGCGCGTCGTACGTCTTCGTGACAGTAGACTGGCATGCAATCTGTGTGGGGACTGATCTTCCGGCCTCAACGTACGAGATTGTGGTGGAGGTAACGGTTGCCGACGGCGTGGTCACGGTCAAGTAAGTCAGGGTCGAGGTAGACGTCGTGGTATAGTCGTAAACGTAGCTAGTGGGCGTCGTATATATCGTTGCGAAGGTCGCGGCCGTCACCGTGGGGAAGAGGTGAACGAACGATGTGAGCGACGTCGTACAAAAGGCCTGAGTCGGATACGACAGCGGCCGTGTCGTCGATTGTCCCGGTACGGGCGTATACGTCCCCGTATACTTCGTCACTGTTACCGGCTGAACCCCGTTGGTGCATATCGTCACCGGCCATGCTATAAGAAAACTC
This sequence comes from Nemania serpens, assembly GCA_022578855.1. Lineage (NCBI taxonomy): Eukaryota > Fungi > Ascomycota > Sordariomycetes > Xylariales > Xylariaceae > Nemania > Nemania serpens. The sequence continues at coordinate 564,982 of MU396678.1, read as the reverse complement.
GGGTGTCAGAAACACTGCTTATAGTAATGATTCGATTCCTTAGGACTTTTGCGAGCATGAGAGCAAAAAGCTTTTGGCGGGATGAGAAACGGGGGACTCGGAGACACGTACTGGCCGTCGCGATGGTAGTGACAGGTTGGATCCAGCTCGTGACGATGCCCGAGGTCACTGTGGCAAAGGTAATCGTGACGGCAAGCGACGTGTGTTGCGTCGTCGTGACTGTCGAGCCGGTGACTCTTGTATATCCAGCGGGAACTGTCTCCGCCGGCTCAATGAATACCGTCGAGGTCGTCTTCGTGGTCTCGGATGTCGGGATAGGCGTAGGGCCCACGCCAGTGCCCGTAACGTATCTCGTCGAACACTGAACAACGCTTGCCGTCGAGACGCTCGTACCAGTGTAAGCACCGGCCAGGCCAGCATAGGCAGCAGCGCCGAGAAGAAGTGCTCGCACCATGTTGAGACTGAAGAGTGACCCGATTGATTCTATTCCACGATGTGAGGTCTTCAGCAGAGTTACCTGAAGCAGCAGAGACAGCCAATCTGGGAGCCGGTGAAGGGAAACGCAGATTATTATACTCCGACCAGGTGACACCCTGCCTTTTTTATCCCCTCAAAGTCCCTCAGGCATAAAATGCTAACTTGACTTGACACTTAGGATTATCGCACGAGCGGCATGGGTTTCTCCGTGCCGACGAAGGTCTCATTGGATCTCTATTGCGACGCTCCGTGGATGATGGGTGTGGTTCCCTGAATGTTGCCTGAAGGGTAATATTTCATCTCAGCTGTTCTCTCGGCATTATGCTTGGGCCATCACAAAGGTCTGACGCCCATGTATTCATTGTAAGGAGCAAAACCGCGGTGAGTAGTTAGTATTGCTCATATGTGAGGCGATATAGGTAGAGTAGGTAACCCATCTCTGCGACCTGCCGCAATGGGCGACTTGGCGGAGGTAAGTAAGTGTACCGATTTCGAACCCTGTGCCTCTTGTGAGAATAGTAACCTAAACCGGTATGACTTCAATTCGTCGTCGTACCTGTGCCCTATCACCGGCTTGGACTTCAAGACCGCCAAGATACGACCCTGAAGCTTGAATCGACTCCCGGCTGCCCTAGAGCAGTACCTCACGGGCGAGCAGGTATCAATGGGCGGTAGAAATTACGGTTCGCTCGTACGAGGGATAGGCCAACCGTCCTTCTCAGACTGCGAGCTGAGTATCTTCCCATTCCTCAGTTTACAACTTGATGTTAGATACGCTGGTATGTACTCTACCTAGGTTAATTGTATGTGTTCTTTCTCTACCGAACGAACCATGGGCTGAGTGTGGACATTCCCAACGCTAACCAGATACACATAAGGGATGTAGGTATGCGAAGGCGATTCAGGGACTAATGTGCAGCACTTTTCATTGCGTAGAGGCGAGGTGTTAATCTTCCGTAGGAATCGGACCCATGGACTCTCATCAATGCTCCAGGCCGCCATCCCGCGTGGGCTCATGGGTACAAATCGCACCGCAGCTGACCAAGTGCTGAGAAATTGCCGAGGGATGTGGTAGTGTAGCGTATCTGCAGTGGCGGAACGCGGGGTACGGATCTACGCGCGCCCTACGATACGCTGGATAATGTAGTAACTCCCAACGTGTCGGTCCCGAGATTCAGACGGCTGTAACGGAAGAGAGGGCTTGGCTGATCCGGTGGATGCTCAATGTGAAGTTGATCTTATCGATCCGATCTGCCCTTAAAATATTTATATGGATGAAATGCAGGCCTAACAGGATGGGTTATTGTTTAGTAGGTAACTAGATATACAGTAGACCTAGCTATCATCTACCTACTCGTCGCTCATAAAACGAGCCCGCTCATCTGCTAACAACTGTACCGCATGATATCGTAGACAAATGACTGATTTTGGGGTTTTCAACGACTGCCTGAAGGGCCAAGTCAGCTATCATCGCTGAGAGAGCCCTAATATGGTGGACAGGCCGTGAAGACTCCCTCATCGAAATGATCACAGCTTGGCGAATCCAGACTGTTCCCTGCGAAGGCAGCATGCAGACTACTCTACTGGGGTACGAAGTAGGTAGGGTGCTGTATACGCTTGATGCACTACCGATGCAAGCCTCGGGTAGACTACCGAAGGATTCAGCGAACTCGGTAAGCGAAGAGAAAAGCACGGGCCGTGGCAAAAGTCTGCAGGGTAAACTGTACGGGACAAAATTTACTGGAAAAGGAAAACGACGATAGACGGCGGATTAGGCAAGTAGTGTAGAGAGAGAGTCGGGCTCAACTGGCTTCAGAAAGCCAAGAACCCTGTGCTATAAACTGCACATCTCGCATGACATTCACATTTCCGACAAAAGCTCCTTGGCCCTTGAAAATTCAATCGCCGCCGAGACTCCTTCTTTTGTAACAAAACATCTGGGTAGCCGTTTGAATACTATGTAGCCTTAAGCAGCTTTAAATAGTGTTTGTATACTGGATTGTACTGGAGGTCCTGAGGAACTGTGTGTGTGTGAGGGAGGACTCATTGTAGTCGCCGCCAGGGCCTTTGCGTGTTGAGCGCTTGCGATTTTGGCCAGCTTCCTATCGCGGACGAAATATTAGTACTAGGATGATGTAATCCTAAGTTAACGCAATTTTGATCAGGGGAACCGTTGTGTAGTTTAGACATGAGCTTTTTTCTTCTTCCTTTTTTCCACCCGCTCCTACGGGTCTGGCTGATGATCTTTTGTTCCCTGATTTATTATTGTCTTATTGCTGGGTAGGCACCTGCCTGCTGCCGACGCGGATATGTCAAGGGTTAGGTAATTTAGCGGTCTGATATATTATTAATCGAGTGGAAGCCTGTTCGGTCTCAGCGAAGGGCCGAAAAAGAATTTATTGTACAAAGTAGTGTACGTGTAGATAGATTGTTGTAGTGTATACCTTCTTGCTAGACGAGAGGTGCATCTGAACTTGCAAGGTAGTGCCAAGTCTACCAGGTAGTGGAAGTTATGTACACTATTTAGGCAGTCCTTACGGTACCTACAGGCTACAGCAACGAAGTAGGCGAATGCTCTGTTTACATGGTAGCCCTAGACGTCGGCCTGTCCGGAAATGTTCCTTTAAAGTTACCGGTTCAAATCCGACTCTTGAAACAATAGAAGAAACACTATAAGCGAGTCGTAAGTTATTATTTCTCGATTAATCCTCGAGCTGGGTGGTCAGGATTAGAGCAGGTGAGGTACAGAGCCAGGGGTCTCTTGTTGTGGGAGACGACGGAGACGGTACCTGGTAGTGGCTTGTTCGATTCCTTCTAGCGCGAAGTGGTTTTCGCTAGTTAAACCACCAAAATTATTGATGGCCAACACATAGGTAACGTATCGCAAGGCATTGGATTCTAGAGGGTTGTTAAATCTTTAGATTTTTAGTATAATATGTGGATCGTACTATAAGAACCACCCGCTTTCTAATTTCTCACCCTTCCTCTTACGGCACGACATCTCTCGGGATCGAATCTCTTATTGAAGCCGGATACCTGAATTTAAACACAATGTAAAGCTTTCCAAGAGCATTCAAATATTGGATGCAACGAGTAGAAACGTAGGTGGTGAGACTTTTTGCGGCTCAAGCGATCCATCAACGGCCAAGAACGGAAATGGGCCATGACGTAGATGTGACAATCCCATTGCAGACTTCATCCATGTACAGTACCTACCAGTGTGGGGGTCTCTTGCGCAGGTACATTATGTACATGTAGGTATGCATGTACTGCACAGCAGGACGAAGTACACTATCAGCACCGTTGGAAACCTGGAAAACTAGGAACCATCGTCCGATACCTATATCGAGGGAGAGCTGCTTCTCTACCATCTGTGCAGCCCCAGATCGGATACTCATGAGGAGACCTAAGATAATGCCTCTTTAGCCTGGGCAGAGACTCTTGCAAGAACGCTCCTCGGTCGCTGATCGCTGCGCCAAAAGACTCGAACAGTCAGCAGGCGCCGTTCAATAGGCTATCACTTGTGATGGACACGTATATAATGGGTAGTATTTAGATAGGGAGATCCCGTATGTACACCAGCGTTGTTTCCGCAGCCGGCGGGTTTGTTGGTCATGCTTCACGCTGGTATCGATTATGCACCAGCGCGTGTAGAGCCGCAGTCAAGTGTATTACGTCGTTTGCAAACAAGCGAATGCATGAGTTTGTGACTTGATGGTATGAAATTCGAAACTCTTGGGTGTGATTGGACGAGCGAGGTATTCATTGCTACTTGTTGCTTCGCAAGCTAGGCACTCGCTATGTTGTAAGACATCTGACGTCCATTCGTGAACTTTCTGTGGTAATCTAGCAGGTAGGTATCGTATAATACCTACCTATTATAGTGTTGGTAGGACAGAGTGTAGGAAATCTATTCTTATTCCGTCGCCGAGGCTGCTGACAGGATGGCGCGGTTACGAAGGGACCGATGGTCGGTAAGCGGCGGACATCGTCGATCGCGACCCTATCTTCAACTCGAACCTTTCTAGCGTAGTTTTCTGGAAACGACGGCGAATGGCCACGTCCAGAATCCTGCAACCCTCCGTTCCGTTCCGGGACTTCAATTGATGACGGTAGGTTACCGGTAGCAGAAGTAGCTTACTCACCCACCCCGCTCTTCTGTCTATCGTTCTCTCTCTTGTGTCCTAAACGGTCTCAGATCAACTTTTGCGCACACGGCTGGAGATGACCGATAGCGCCTCGCTGCTTCCACCATGCCGATCTCGTCATGAAAGCTTGGCCAAGACGCACCTATCCGTGTTTCAGGATATTCTAGAAGGAAGGAAGGAAGGAAGGCACTGAGCCTAACGCCGACTAAGTTCGACAATGCGACGTTATGTAGTTGCTGCAGTGTCAAAATGAACAGATCGGCTCATACAAAGTAGGTAGTAGTGTACAAGACAGACGGCACTATTAAAAGCCGATGGGACGCGTTTTTTGACAGGGCTTGGCCATTGCTTAAAAGGCAACTTAGAGGTACCTGTACAGTACTACACAGTACCTACCTATCTCCCGCAATAACCAATAAGAGCACGAACCGTCGATCACCTGTTTTTCGGCGAATACACGATACTTACTTAATCAATCCCTTCTTTGACCTTTGGTGATGATTCCGTATACGTAGACTTCAGGATTGGATGATCTCCAAACCCTCAAGCCCCTGGAAGATGACGATTCAGTCCTTCCTCTCTGCCCCCAATCTTACTTCGTTACCACCTCTATCTCCATGACATGTAGGTAGTGTAACCTGCTGCATAGTTGGTATAGAACAGCATTATAGGTACCAGACAGACTTCAGCCGAATCGAGCTGCAGTTCGTCTGCAACCCCATATGCAGATCCAAAAGATTTAAGCTTCTTTTTAGTCTACATACACTAGCATACTACCTAACATACTACCTACTTGGAGGTACGCTTAGTCTCCGTAGTACGCAGTGTTTGTTTAGTTTCAATGTTGTTTACGGTTAGCTGAGTAACTTGAAGTAGGCAGACAGTTCTCACGGCGGCGATCAACCACTACGCCAAGTACTGCACTACAGTGCTACGTACACACACTTACACAGGTACCGAGGTAGAACCCCAGGTACCTACAGTACTTCCAGTATGTAGGTAGGTAGGTACACCTAAGTATACTAGTCTAGTGTAAGCCAATGGTATGGCCTAACCGGAAGGAGTTTGCGGCGAGATCCCTCGACTCTGGTTGGTGGGAGGGATAGCGCGAATGGACCAACCTGGTACGATTACCCTCTTACTACACGCAGCCCTCGCTCTGTCCAATGGCAGCGTAAGAAGCCTCAGCCCATCGACGAGGTGAGCCAACCAAGACTCTCTCTCTCCCTTGCACCAACCTCACGAAACCAACGCAACCGTGGCACACCTCGAAGCTCACAGAACCAGATCTAACCCAGGCATGAAGTACGAAGTACCTACTTCTCACAGAGGTAAGGCCCCCCTGCTGTATATACACTTCTTTGTACCTGCTACAAAGTACCGGGTCTCGTCTTCTCCCTTGTCGTGCGGTTGAGAGAGCCGACCGACCAATGTACGCCATGCTCGCATGAAGCATGAGAAAGGATTGGCTCCCGTCCACGAAACCCGACTCTCGCCCGCCCGCTTTGTCCTTGTTGTTGCTTCTTCCGGTATGGCGCCGGTAAGGCCAAAGAGAAAAAAAAACCCCTTCCACCGACCAACCCACCCTTGGCGAACAAGTAATTTGAGTTATGTGTCATGGTACAGTGCAGTACTGTCCGTGTATGGTGACACTGGACCACTGACACACCCTTTCTTGCTTTCCTGGCCTGTCTCCGGGACTCCTGGTCAGCAAGCACCGCCACCACCTCTCGTTGGGTATTTGAGAGCTCTAAAACCCGCGTTTCCGCCTTGTGTTTCGTCTGCTTGTTTGTCTCCAGTCCGTTTGCTCATCGTGCTAGTTCTTTGTCTTGTCTTGTCTGTTCATCTTTCTGAGAAACTATGTCCGCCATGACTGCTAACGTTGGTCCCGCCGCCAGCTACCCTTCCCCTCAGTATTCGCCGCCTTCAGATAAGCCCATGATGGACAGCAACTACGAGCCGCAATCCATGTCGTCCTCTTCATCCCCACATGCTGCCCACGGCACCTCGAACGATAAGAGCCCCCTGTCGTCGCTGAATCTCAACTTCCTCAAGACCCTGAGCGAGAAAAGGACGACGAGAGATGGTAATCCTCCCAAGCGGCGGGGCCCCAAACCCGACAGCAAGCCGGCCTTGACCCGTCGCCAGGAATTGAATCGTCAAGCCCAAAGGTACGAGCCAATCCGTCATATCAGTCGATGGAGGACGCCTTTTTAATTAACTGTTGGTGATTTTTAGAACACATCGTGAGCGCAAGGAGCTTTACATCAAGGCGCTGGAGGATGAGGTGCTACGATTGAAGGAGGTGTTCAGCAATGTATCGCAAGATAAGAATAAGCTTGCGGAGGAAAACCGACAGCTGCGAAACCTTCTACACCAGAATGGCATTGCCACATCTGTCGTTGGAACCATGGACGACGTCATCAGCAATCCAAGCATGGGATACGCCTCGAGCGCGAGCATTACGGGCGGCTACGCCCCCGGCTCTAACTCCGCATTCACGCCGCCCATGTCATCCATCTCCTCTCTCCCGTCAGTCGGTGGCTCTCACCATTTGATGGGCGCTCATATGGGCCAACACGCCGTCCAGAGTATTGTGGATTACGACCAGGCTGGGATTGATTTCGTCTTAACGTACGAGCTCCCCGTTGACCCCTCGAAGGCATATATGTCACCTCCTCATCAGTGAAAAGGTAACCAAGTCCCCCACTTCGAGGAGAGGAAGGACTGGTTTCTTTCTCGCTTGATGTACAAGGAGAGAGTTTTCCGGTGTTTCCCATCGTCGTCGTTGGTTTTTTGTCACAAAAAAACGGGAACAGTGTCGCTAATGACAGCGTCGCATTGGGCAATGTAGTCTCGAGAAACCTTGCATGGACCACCTGCCGTGGTTGCTAGAGAAGAGTAGCGATGGCCCCGGCGAGCCCTGCGGCCACGCCCTGATGGCCTCGTGCCCCCCAGAGCCGTTCGCCGAGCTCAACAGCGATATCCCCTTCGGCAGCGCCCACGGTGCCGCGGCCGATGGGGGCGAGTCAAAGGCCACGCACGGAGGGCAGCACCCTCCGAAAACCTGGGAGCTCTCCAAGGGAGACCTCACGACGCTGCTGGATCTGAGCAAGAGGCTGGATCTGGACGGAGAAATCACCCCCGTCATGGCCTGGGGCATGATCTTGGGGCACCCACGCCTCACGGAGCTGACGCACAAAGACTTTGAGAAGATCACAGACGATCTGAAGGGCAAGGTCCGTTGCTACGGGTAAGTCAACGCGCCGAGCTAGACGGGTTCTCTACATGGGGCTAACTCGTATAACAGCTTCGGCGCCGTCATGGAAGAGTTTGAAGTCCGTGACTCGTTGAACGCCGTCCTCTCCGCCAAGCCAGAAGCGAGCATGGGCGTCTTCTAATTGGGAAGTCTTGCCCTGTGCTAGAGTTTCTCCGCTAGCCTTGTACACTCTACGATGTAATGACAGAAATGCAGCATTAATGGGAGTGTTGTTCTTTTTGTTTATTTTTTTTTAATCCTTCATTCGAGCAAGAGCCGGGCGGTAATATTGGGTCGTGGGCGACAACTGTACCGGCGTCGAGGGTCATGGTCATGCGTTGTCTTTATGTTTACGAGACACTGTAGGTTGGGTAGTTATCAAGCAGGATGAATTGATTTCATCAATTGGCACACCGGCTCGTCTACGTAAACCTTTATATCGGTCGTGAAACCTAGTGATACCGTCTGAACCACTACCTACTTGCGCATTATCTTATTATTGTTATATCTTATTATTGCTCGATCTATCTACTTGCGGCTAGATGGTTATTTTGAATTCAGATATATACCATACATATCTATCTACTTATGCCAAAGCCGCATCCTCCCGCCCTCGTCCGTCATCCGAAGTAAGAGTCGTACCATAACAAGCCGGCAGTCTGTTAAGCGGCCGAGACTCAGCTGCACGAAGGCGTGCGTGCCATGCCATCCTTCAGCCATTCGATGCAAGGGGTTGGATGTCGTGAGAATATCCTAACCTATAAGTAGGTATTCTCACCTCAGCTCGCTCACCTACCTTCCCTACTTAACATAGCGGTTAGCCCACCTGCATTTACACTACATGTACACCCATACCCACATGTAGGATGGAGTGTAAGAAGCGCGTCAGGTGAAGCTGAGGTATTCGCGTTAGGTTCCTTAGTATCTGCAACTACCTACCTACCTATAGGCTATACGTAGCGTAGTATGTAGGTAGGGTACATGTATAGTGCAGGTGCCAGCAGTATTTACTTCGGTATCCCATACTTAACGGCCTAAGTTGTATAACACGTAGGAGGAGGTAGTGCCACGGTACAGTACACTTCCTTTTTTTTGTGTGTGCGATGACAGATATGTAGTGCAGATAGAGTTTTTCGATTTGGAATTCTAGCATGTCTAACCTTACCTACGACCTACCTACATTAGTACCTGCTGCACAGCCTACCTACCTACTTTAGACACCTACCTATTTTCGATGCAAGTAAAAGCCTTCAATCTGCGCTCTGGGAAGTTTTCCCCCGTTCTCACCTCAGTACACTAATTAGCACACTTCCTCCTATGTACCTAAGATACTGTACTGTACAAGTATGGATGCGTGGTAAATTGATAGATAGGACTAGTAGGAGGTGGGCAGGTGGGCAGGCGCGTAGATTGATATGCGAGATCAACTACCTAACCACCTATATAGAGATAGGTAGTATTGAGGCTTTTGAGGGGTTTTCTGATAGACATACACTACTACCTACCTCTGTGAGGTTTCTCTTTTATATGGAACAGCTGTACCCCCGCGTATCTAGAAAAACAGAGCTGGAACCAGAACTAGTAACGGGAACGGACGGCGGCCTACAACACGATTGGTTCAGGAAGGAGAAAAACGACGAAATAAATTCGAGCCAAGTTAAATTTAGCCAAGGCCGCACGACCGAATACGCAACATCGTTTATGCAGCTTTTGGCATAGAAAGCGTTACTCGAAACGGGTTTTGAGTTGTTGTTTTTTTAAAGCGGTCTAGCCAGTCGATCCTGGTTTAACTGAATAAAACAGAATAACTAGCATGTGGTTAACAATATATTAGCGACTGTTCTATCTATCTAACCAAGCATTCACCGACTCGCACTAATTCTATTTCCAAAGCAATATCGTCATAACGATTATATATATATACATTCTTTTATCATTTACTTCGAAATCGTGAAAAAGAAGTCCTGTAACTTTGCGCGGAATGGCCTCATAATATCCTTTTATCAATACCTTCTAATTTTCATGTAGCCAGGCCTCTGGACTTCGCTGGATACTTCGGAAGTTCGGACTACACTATCAGATTAACAAGATGAACAGCACTACCGACTTGACTTCTTGAACAAGAAGAGAGCGGATATATACATGTGTTGACACCTTCTTTAAATAGAGAAGTGATAGTCAAACGCGAACAAGCTCATCAAAGGCGGCCAGCGGTATCAGATACCTAGGTGGCTCCACTGCAAGAGCTTCTACAAGTAGTGGCGATGCAGCGCATGTGTAGGTATACTACTACTACTTGTAGACTCTTATCTGGTAAAAGATAATGATTGTCGTACGCTCTTGACGCCAACTTCAGAGCACCAGGCCAATTTTCATTGTTAAACCGCATAAGAAGCCTTCGGGAACTGGCCCAAATATAAAAAATATCGAGTCGGTACTGCCTGTTCTGGCGTTATACCGTGCTTGACAACATTGAGTTCTTGTACGAAGTCCTGTTTACAAAGTACTACCAGCTGGAGGTAAGTACTGTCATGTGCCTAGGTAAGTACCTAGTTGTAGGTACTCATGTAGGAGGTACCCTGCCCAAGATACAGTGCGATTTCACCGTGACTGGTAGAATGAGTCCGCCGCACGCACGGTCTAGCCGTCCAGCCCCACACCCCACCAAACTTGCTGCCAAAATATTCGGGCGGCACTCAAATTTCAAGAATACGCCACCTCGAGGAACAGCAGCGACGACAAGACAGACCTCTCCTGAGCCGCATCGTACTACCCGTATCTATATGCGGTAGAACTAATCTGCGAAATCACATCATCATGGCTTCGACGTCGCTCGCAGACCTGATCGCGGTCCTACCCGACGGCGACGGATGGGGCCCGACGACGACCACCGACACGACGCTGAACGGCGTCCCATATGCGCCGTTTTCCAAGGGCGACAAGCTGGGCCGCATGGCTGACTGGGCCGTCGATGGGAAGGACGGCAGGGACGGCCGCGGCGGCAGACAGCAGTACAACCGCAACTACAGGGGTAGGTGACCCGACCTCGACCTGACCACGTCGACCGTCTATTTTTCTACCTATCTATCTACCCATCTATCTATCTACATATATATCTGTGCAGAACGAATGCTGACCTCGACGTGACCGCACGCGTAGACCAGCAGATATATGGCGCCGGTAGTGCCGCGCTCTTCACCGCCCCCGTTGCCGAGGCCGACGAAAACACCTTCTCCGTCGTCAGCAGAGAACCCGCCAAGACGAGATACGGGCGAGGTGCCGTCTTCACCCGCGGCGGCCGTGGCCAGCGAGGTGCCAATCAAGCCCGGGGCGGTCGCGCCACTCTCCAGCGCCCTGGCCGTGGCGGTCAGCAAGGCTATGGTGGCTACGATAGCCGCGGTGGACGTTACGGCGCCCCTCGCGGCGGTCGCCGCTTTGGTTGGAAGGACTACGACAAGCCCGCCAGGAACCGCGACGCGTCTATCAATATCAAGGCCGAATGGCAGCTCTTGGAGGAGATTGACTTCAACAGGCTCGGCAAGCTAAATCTAGATACTGACGAGGGCGAGGATCTCGAAAGCTACGGCTTCCTCTACTACTACGACCGGACCAATGACAAGCCCCCTGTCAAGTCGGCCGAGAAGCGCCTGACCGCCATCGACCGCGCCACCTACAATGTCACAACCTCGTCCGACCCCGTCATCCAAGAGCTGGCCGAGAGGGACGAGGCCACCATCTTCGCCACAGATAGCATCCTCTCCATGCTCATGTGCTCCACGAGGTCCGTCTATCCCTGGGATATTGTCATCGTCAGGCAAGGCAACAAGATCTTCCTTGACAAGCGCGACAATGCCACGCTGGATATGGTTACCGTGAACGAGAATGCCGCGGATGCTCCCATGGAGGCCACGGATGGCGCCAAGGATGGCATTAACCAGCCCGTCGCGCTCGCGGAAGAAGCCACCTACATCAACCACAATTTCGCCAACCAGGTCGTCTTGGAGAACGAGACCAAGGTCAACATGCCCAACGAGAACCCCTTCTACAACGAAGCCGAAGAGACGGAGCCACCTGCGAGCAAGGTCTACAAGTACCGCAAGTTCGACCTGTCCACGAGCGAGGAGGAGCCGATGTACCTCGTGGTCCGGACCGAGATTGACGCGGTCCAGAAGAATGTTAACAACGGCGAGGACCAGTTCCTCACTCTCAAGGCACTCAACGAGTTCGATAGCAAGGCTCAGGGCAGCGGTGGCGCCCTCGATTGGAGGTCTAAACTTGTCAGCCAGCGCGGTGCCGTGGTCGCTACCGAGATGAAGAACAATAGCGTGAAGCTTGCTCGGTGGACCGTACAAAGTATCCTGGCCAAGGCCGACCTCATGAAGATTGGGTTAGTGTTGCCTGACTGTTATGTATCTTTATGACATATTTTTGAATCGAGCTGACGGAGACGTAGGTTCGTGTCTCGAGCCAACCCCAAGAACAACGACAAACATGTCATTCTGGGGGTGATAGGCTGGAAGCCCAGAGACTTCGCCAACCAGATGAACCTATCGCTATCCAACGGCTGGGGCATCGTCCGCACAATTTCCGATATGTGCCTCAAGCGAGAGGAGGGCAAGTTTGTGTTGATAAAGGACCCCAACAAATCTATCCTCCGATTGTACGAGGTCCCAGCGGGCAGCTTCGATGACGACGGCGAGGATGAGCTGATCCCAGAGACCGAGGCTGGGGACAACTAGCCCCGGAGCAACAACCAAACAATATAATAATATTATTACGGAGCAGTCACAGACATAGCTTCAGATGAAGACTTACGTGGAGAAACGACGAAAAAGCATCAGCATGAGGCTCCAACCAGATTTGTTGTAACCCGTGCCATCGGACAGCAGTCAATAGATAAAAGCAATTTTTATGCCAAGGGGCGTCCATTATATTCACGTGAAGACCGTACTATAGGGTCCCCAAAATCCGATTCAGTCATCGTATCTGTGCACAACTCGCTAGGGTACATTTAGCCTGGAAGTGACTGCTATATCTGCTAGTATCTATCTCTCATACCATCGTCTTATACCGTGTGATCTACTTCTATCATACGTAAGTTCGTGCAAGAGTTATATGGCTCCTCTACGTAGCCATCTCAAGATGCGATCAAATCGCTTCCACCTTTGTTGATATTACTATTCCCACCGTTGATATTACTACAATTTTCCCCAATCTTGAAGCCCCCCCTTTAATAACCCCTCCCCCACCATGAGCGAAAAACCCCGCCATAGATGCTAGGTTAAGTTCTTTAGTGTGACGTCTATCTAAATTTATCCTCCCTCCCCCAATTCCTCAATCTTAATTCCGACAAGCTCTCTAACCCTCTAATCCAGTCGCTCAGAGGAAAACACGAGGGAAAGAAAAGCCGCAAACCACACGCAAGATGGCACCAAAGGCGATCATAGCTCCGTCCATTCTATCGGCCGATTTCGCGCAGCTCGGAGCCGACTGCGTGCGGACAATGGACCAGGGCGCCGACTGGCTCCATGTTGATATCATGTACGCTAATTCATACCCCCTTCTTGTATTGTCATGCTCGGGCAAGCCATTGGAACACGAGAATTGAATATAGATGGAAGACGACTCTAGCTAATGCCTAACGCGTAAAAGGGATGGCCACTTCGTGCCCAACATCACATTCGGCGCCCCCGTCGTAGCCAAGATCCGGAAACACGTTGACCGGCCGACCGAGAACCACGGCCGCGGGACGTTCGACTGCCACATGATGATCGCCGAGGTACGGTGCTATGCATATTGCTTATCTTATATGACATACATATACGACCCACGCACCATACCCAACCCATTCGAATCCGCCGGCACCCCTATCTCTCTGCCTTGAGCTTCCGGGAGGAGCAGGGGGAAATTACGGCATATGGGGGGAAAAGGGAGCAGGTGACCTCGAGCGAAACGATAGAAGGAAGAGGAGCGCTAACGAAAGGGAATTGTGCCCCGCCCACGGGAAATATAGCCAAAGAAATGGGTCAAGGAGTTTCAGAAGGCCGGCTGCGACCTGTACTGCTTCCACTACGAGGCGGCGTTCTCGAGCGCCGCCGAGTCGCCCGAGGGCAAGACGGACGCCAAGACGAACCCGAAGGACCTCGTCAGGTATATCCACGAGTGCGGCCTGCTGGCGGGCATCGCGCTGAAGCCCGCGACGGGCGTCGAGGTGCTGACGGAGCTGCTCGAGAGCCCGGATGAGAAGGAGAGGCCCGACGTACGTCCCTCTCCCTCTCCCTCTCCCTTCCCCTACCCTTCTCTTCTTCTTATATAGTTGACGAACTAACGCACGGTCCTCGCGGCGCGATGCCAACAGATGGTCCTCATCATGACGGTCGAGCCCGGCTTCGGCGGCCAGAAGTTCATGGCGTCGGAGCTGCCCAAGGTCACGGCGCTGCGCAAGAAGTACCCGGAGCTGAACATCGAGGTGGACGGCGGCCTTGGCCCCGGCACGATCGACCAGGCCGCCGACGCCGGCGCCAACGTCATCGTCGCCGGGAGCGCCGTCTTCGGCGCCCGGGACCCGGCTGAGGTTATCTCTGTGTTGAGGAGTTCTGTAGATAGAGCCTCGGCGCAGCTCTGAGGCGTGGGAAGGAAAGGAAGGAAAGGGAAAGAGTATACGCGGGGCTTGGGGCCTTAGTACTGATGAATAGGCTGATAGTGTTGGGATATTGCGTTGCGAGCGCGTAGAGTGAGTGGGTTACTCGTGACATGATGCTACATGAGAGATACGGAATCACAAATGTCGTTATCTAAGCTATGCTGCGTAGCTTGCGTAGCGATGCAGTCACAGTTAGCGTGGAGTTCCGATGTCTAGAATACGAAGTATATGACCGATTCATCACTTCACATCACATAATATATCAAGCTTGACTCGTCAGACTTGATGCCAAGGAAGAGTGTATTGGTGGTTAGATGCGAGGCTTCATGCGCACTTGTATACATACGTATACAGCTTGAGGTATAATTAACTATGGACCGATCATCAACGAGATATGGTCCAGTAGAAACGTCTTATAGATCAGATACTATCTAGCATGTTGGGTGCCGTATGCAGGTGTCATAAAACTTGGACGAGGAAAAGACATGTTACGCTTTCCTCGGAACGTACTTCTCCATCGCTTCGATGAAAGCCTTGACTTCGTCCACTGGCGGGAAAACAGCAACGGGCGTTAGCAGGCCACAGATATCGGGGTGCTTCGATAGTTAACTGGATAGAGGGGTGAGGAGATAGATTCCCGCGCCTCTTTCTATATTTCCAATTGCCTCCTATAGCTGCGCGAGTAGATCTTTGGCGCGATAAAAATTACATGTACGAAATAAGATATAGGTATAAGGGAAGAAGAAAAAAATATTGGAGCAGTAGGGAAAAACGGAAATGGAAAAATTTAAAATTAGAATAAGACGGAAAATGATTGAAAGAAACTCACAAGAGTTATAATGCACCATACTGACGCGCACGATCCCGCCGTCGTCGAGGCCGAGGAGGTCCTTGACGAGGCGTTCCGAGTAGAAGGTGCCCCAGCGGAACCCGATGTTGGTGGTCTTCTCGACGGCGGCGACGACGTCGGGCGAGGCCCAGCCCGCGACGCGGAAGCTGATGGTCGAGACGCGCGCCGCGGTGGAGGCCGTCGCGGCGCCGTAGATGGTTACGTCCGGGCGGGCAGTCAGGTAGGCTAGGAGGGCCGTCTGTAGGGCTTCCTCCTGGTCGATCTTGGAGGCCCATGGCGATGGGGATGGGGAGGCGAGGTATGATGTCAAGGCTGGAAGGCTGTGAACCAGCTCGTAGCTTGCGCCTGCTAGACCGACTGGAGAGGGAAAATCGGCGTTAGCAGATCTTTAAGTGTTGGTAGTTGGTTGTGGTTACGGTTATGGCTATGACTGCTCGGTGTACGGCTTGCGCGTGTCGATGTTGCTATCCAAGGGGATGCACCAGATTATGTATTCCCTCCCTCCTTCAGGATCGGAAAGGAAAGGAGTTCAAGCGATCTCATGAGCAAGATACGCGGTGAAATATTTTACCCCTCTTCCGCCCTTCTTCTTCCCCGACTGGCTTTCCATATTCGACTTCGACCATGTACTGATGGGAAAGGGAAAACGGAACGGGCGATAATATACCGCGAAGGAAGAAAATACGCATGTAATGGAAAAGAAAGGGACGAAGACTTACTCTTCTCCTCCAGCGTAACCCCCTTCTTGAAAAAATGGCCCAGGGACCTCATCTGGCTCTGGGCACGTGGACTCGCATAGAGTTGTGCGATATGCGGCCCGTAGACCTCTGCACGAGTGAGAGCACAGATGTCAGAAAGCCAGCGCTTATACACGATTCCATATCCAGCAAGTCCCTCCGATAGAAGTGCGGGGCAACGCCTCTAGCCAGACGGAACAGTGAGAGGGCGGGAAGAGGAGAGGTGCATACTATACCACGAGAAAACGTAGACATCGACACCGAAGGCGCGGACGTCAACGGGCCGATGCGGCGCATACGAGACCCCGTCGACGACGACTAGGGCCGAGGGCGACGGGCCTGCGCGGACCTCGGCTGCGATGGCTGCGATGGGGTGGATGCTTCCTAGGATATTGCTTGCGTGGGTACAGGTCACTAGGCGCGTGCGGGACGTGAGGAGGGGGGCGAGGTTAGAGGGGTGGAGTTGAGGGTTTGGGTTCGTGGTGGTGGCGGTGGCAGAGGATGAGGATAGGGATGGGGATGGGGATGGAGGCGAGAGAGATGGCGTCCACCACTTTACTACTAGCTTCTGCCGGGCTGCCAAGTCTACCCATGGCGCGATGTTTGCTTCGTGATCAATGCTCGATACTATGATCTCGTCGCCTTCGTCGAATTCTAGGGCGAAGGAGACGTTGCGGAGGAGTTGCGTTGTTGAGGCGCCCAAGACTATATTTGCGATTAGCTGGGGTTAGTCTATCTAAGCTGGATATGCTTTGGGAACGGGTATGATGGATGAGGGTGAGGACAAGGGATGGCATGTGAGTATATGAACCGAGTGGGCGGGCGAGTTCAACAAAAAACAACAACAGAGATCGTAATGATGGCCAAATAATCATGTTGTAACCTACCGATCTCAGACTCGTCCTCGGCGTTGACATATCGTGCGCCGGCCGCGAAGCCCGCGTCATACCGCTCGGTCGAGGCCCTGCCCGCCTTATAACTCGCGCCCAGCTGGACATTGGTCCGTGAGAGGTAATCGCGGATTCTGAGATTCGGGCCCCGCGCGGTGTGGGTTAGCCAACATGTCCGTGCTGTGTTGCTTTCTCAACATTATCAGGAATGTTGCCGCACTCACGCCTCGATCACGGTGCCCAGCGTCTGGCTGCCGCCCGCATTGTCGAAGAAGACTTGGTCCTCTGCGAGCGCGGGGAACTGGGACCGTACGGCCTCGATATCGAAGTCGCTCATGGTGAATACTTAAGCTGGTTTCTTCTATTGTATCCTCGGACGTGCACGTGAAAGATTGTAAGTATTTTATATGTATATGAATATGGTACATGTATGTGTGTATGTATGTGTGTGTGTATGTGTGCGTGCATGTATGTATGTGTGTGTGATGAGGGGGGGCGAAGTTACCCAGCAGGCAAAGGTAGGTGGTTGGCCCGTCTTAGTCGCTGGACACTCTGCTCTGGAGATGCCACTTAGCTAGGTAGAGATACACTAAGAACGGACCTCTCTGACTAAATTAGTATAGTCGCTGCCTAAGGATATTGACAGTGATAGGTAGAGTATTGTCCCTGGAGTGTCTTTATGATGCGCCTTGGCATCTATGCTGTGGTATGGGAGTATGCGCTTTAGGTGGTAGTTCGGGGTAGATGTTTCGCCCCTCATTGACGACCTAGACGGCTGTTTCTCCACGATCTGCCCCTGAACAACAGGGAGGAGGTATGTTGTTCTCGTTACGAATGGTAGTCTAATTTTGTGGGGGCCGGTTTAGCGTTAAGTTGCTGCATATACGAGTGAAAGAGAATTTGAATCACAGAGCCTAAAACTATGATGCATAAATACCAGCTAGATAGTTATATTTACATATGTCATTAGAGGATAAAAACGGATATGATTCGCCTGAGATCTCCCAGACCAGAACAAAGCACGTGTGCATCATGATTGCGAGGTACAGGAACGTTGTGCAGTGTTGGAAGAAGAAACGTCGAGTATTCAAACTATAGTTCCTCCTCCATCAAATAAAAGCGATAACGACAAGGTTGGCGCTGGAGAGGAGCCACAGGAGGACAGCAAAATTGAACGCTCAAAGGTAGGACGAAGCTCATTTCGATTTGCCCAAGCAGGCCTAGAGAACTCTCGTGGTATTCGTGGGCTGCCATAGCTGACCATAGCGTGTCTTACAACTACATGCGTATGAATACAATGTTATATATATGTACAAATGTCTCAACAATATCTTACGTTTTGGCGAACTCCGAATTTCCTCCTATTTGGTGATCCAAATATCATGAACCTTATCACAAAACTCGTCTAGCCACTGACGAGTAGAAATATGTTAGCATGTTCACTTTGTTATCAGGTTCCAGAAGGGTGCGAGAAAAATGAAATATCAGAATGCTTATAATACGTACGTAAACGTAGCCAGTGATACGGTCCATAATCCAACCCGACCGCACAATATCATCGTCTTCTCCCGTAGTCGTGGCCTCCTTGACGCACTTCCCGGCGGCATTAGAGTACTCCAGGCATTGCGTGTCTGCGGCATGCCCTAATCGTAGTTCGTCAGAGACTGAGCATTTTCCCGGAACGTAGGAAAACTGTATGCATCTAGGTTGTTGTTGGCACGTGGCTTGACACATCTCAAAAGTGGTGTGGGCGTTCTGCTCCACGAGCGACAGGTTGTCTATATCGTTTTGCGAAAGTTTAAGCAGCGCCTCGTCACTGTACTCTCGCCCAATAGATATGTTGTCCCAAGCTGTACGCTCCGCTCTGAGCCGGTGTCGTATCAAGTTGTTGAAGATATCCCGGAACCGCAGGGGAGCCCCGGTTGGATTCCTTCGATACCAGGTTTGTTCGAACTGCCAGAGCGTCGTGATTTCTTCCGCGTTCATGTGATGGAAAGTGGTGGCGGCGTAGCACCAGGCTTGCCTTTCGAGCTTTTCGACTGCCCAGTTGAGCGCCGTCAAGCTGTCTCCCTGCAGATGCGGGTATGCCCAGAACATATCAACACCGGCATCTGACAGCGCCTTTCCTAGAATCAGATCCCCAGCCCAACCTTTCAGCGTCGCCTGTTCGATTTCGGTCTTATGTTCTCTCCAGTGCGCTGATACCTTTTCCAACGCCGGTTTAGAGATCACAAAGCCAGATCCCCCATGAGCAAAAAGAACTCCACTCGCATACATGTGCTTGCCGAGATACCATGGCTTTCTGGGGTCGAAGTGGCGTAGGTATTCGAGCATGTTGGTCCACATCAAGTACGTGTCCGGCTCAACGAATACGAACCACTTCGCATTGGGTCTCTCGTGCAGCGCTCGCTCGACCATGGGGAGAAACTTCCATTTGTCGAGTTTCCAACCGGGATTATCCAATGCGCCTGACGGGCCACTCCCAAACATGGTCTGATAATCCAGTCCCTCACGCCCCCTAGTTCGGAGGTGATCGTACAGCTGGAATTCTGGAGCCTTCTTCTTCACTGTCTCGTTCACATTGTTGAGAACGTCGTGAACTTGATGGCCATCTACGATTTCGTCCATGTCTGAGTAGATGATGAAATCCGGTACGCACGTGAGGATTGTTTTGAAGTGAACCGGGAGCTTTTCCTGGGCCTCGGTTGCTCCCGTTCTAATGACCACAAAGATATCCTTCATCAAGGGTGACTTGGGGCACACGACCCCATCCTCCTTGTCCTGTCCTGAAGTAACGGCCTGGGTCATCTGTACCGGCATGGAGGTCGGACGAAGGTATACAAATGCGATGAATATTAATACAGATACGAGTACTGCTGGCCGCAGCCGTCGTAGTCTAGACCTTGAAAATTTAGAGGCCATCGTGCTTAATTTCCCAGAGACACCTGCTAAGCGGGATGAAGTATGCTGTTCAGCTAAAGCGTGAAGCGAGTATGAACCTGGGGCGGCAAAAAGTGATCAGGTATGAGCGCCCTGTGTGATCTGCGTGATATGCGAAGTGGTCGGATTCCCACTGTCATCGATGAACTCGCGTTTACGCGACACTGTCTGGTCGCTTTACATCAGCCAGAGACCTAAAGCCAATGATGCTGTCTCGCTTGTGACATTGCTGGTTGCTTCCACAGGGCGGCTTGTGTTTAGAAGGAGGCGACAGAGACAGGTAGATGTATCGCCATATTCGTCATGCTGAGTGTAAGCGTTGAACAATCCGAGGCCAAATTACCACAAACGTTCTGCCTAATCCTCACCACGGCATAAAAGTTCATCTAATCTAGGATGGTAGGTAGGTGGATCTCGGTTATAGCTGGATTAGGGGTCAGTTTTACTAGACCACTTGGCATTCCTTTAAAATGGCGTAGTAACTTTGCCCATGTCGGCCAATCATTGCCAAGAACCAAGGTTATAACCACCATCTGAACCAGTCTAGCCATTCCAGTTTCAAAAAGTATCTTGATAGGTAAGTACCTATTACACGGCTACTACCGCGCCAGCTATGCCTGTAGGATGGCCTGGAGCCATGAATATAACCTGGAAGTGATAGATGTGAGGAGATGATGATGCAATTTCTATTTAACCTTTTCTTCTTCGTTATCATGACGCTCGCTGCATTATGCCCTTCTCTTCGTAGACCGCCAAAGCGTCAATTACGAAGAAAGCAATTCATATATAGCGGGACAGATTATGCTCGCAGCTATTGTACCTACCCACGAATATACCTCTTGTATGATGAACATGCAGAGGCACTGTATCAAACAATATGAGTAAGATGAACCTTGAACGATGGTCCACTGACCCTACGACATTGGATTAGGGGAAAGCAGATTCTACACTTTTTATGCTATGCGTTGGATTCGGGTCGGAGGTGGTGGCTACCATGACGGTCCGGCCACTCTTCCTCGCGGGTCCGATTCCCGGAAGACGTCCACGGCCCGGCGACGATTATGGGCCGAAGGATGCATTGGTCTACCGGCGCAAAACACGACCCATCCGAAAGATATACCTATGTGTGAGATACAAACGTATCTCACAATAGCTACTTTTGCTATCAAGTCAGACGTGCTTTTTAGACGCTTCGGGCGGGTGTAATCTTCGACCCGAAGCTTCGGGCTAGAAGGAAGGCGAATTAGAGATGCAGTAATCAAGCAAGGGAAGCGGTAGTAGGACGAATAAAGTGAAACATGGTAGACGCTCTATTGCCTCTGAGACAATGATATCGCTCAACTTCTGGTCGGCTATTGAATCCATCCTGGACTATCCAGGGTGGGACCTGCTCCGGGGTAGCTTCAGGGACAGATTTAGCATCATCATGATTCCTTTCATTTTCGGTTGGTGCTATCAATCACCGGGTAGCATGTCCGAATGGAGATAATTTATCCCCCGATATAGGAGCGTACATACATATGTCAATGCCACCCAGACCGTGGCTTGGCCCGCTCGCCCGCCTCGGTGCTTCTATCTATATAAGCGCCCAATGGGGCAGCGAGGCTCCGTCTGATTGAACAAAGAAAGACGCCGTCGCGATGGGTTGCATACTATTGTTATACCTAGCACAGAGGCACGGCGCACGAGAGACGAGCACAAAGGAGACAAAAATAGGGGGGGAGGGCGACCAGCCAGTCAGCTAGAAAATCCACCAAGAAGTGTGGCACATTCCTGCAAGGAGACGGCGATGGGCGCTTGGGGGCCGCTGCGTAACGAAGTAAGGACGAGGATGAGCGTGGCTCAGCGGACGGGTAGATGATGGATCGATCTTCGAAGCGGCATAAAGTATGAATTGATTGGATTCAGACGATTCGGGGGTGATACAATCAATAGTCGGTATCGTAATACCTGCCTCCCTCTGCTCGACATGAGCTGATAGTGCGGGGCGAGGGGAAGGAGAGGAGAGGGGGGTCTTTTCCTTTCTTTTCTTTTCTTCTCTTCTCTTCTCTTCCTCTGCCGGGTATATATATATATATATAACTGGTCACTCGTCTGCATTGGAGCATTTCCGGCATTGTAACTTGCAAGACAATCAATTCAGCACAGGCGTACCTACCACTTATTTCTTACCACTTGAGCACCTGCATCGACATACCTTCTAAGTAAGTACCTAACTTGGAAGTCTACGGCAGTCTACGGTACCTTAAAGAGCCGCTACGTAAAGTGAGGACACGCTAGCTACACGCTAAAGGCGTGTAAGTGGAGGTGCCCCCGTTTTTTTACGGTTGGAGAACGCAGCTCCGCAGCTCCCTCGTTCGATATCGTCAAAAAATAATAATTTGAGAGCAAATCAGACCACCGTCCCGTCTGGTAGCTTCTGTCTTTTATCTTTACACCACCTGCTCATTGTACCACGGACACGATTACCTGCGTGTTTTGCTTGTCTTACGGGCTCTTTCTTTCTATAAACTATTCTTCCTACCGTCGATCCAATTGCTCGAGCTTCACATCACAGTTCTCTATTCGCACTTTATCGGAGATGAAGCGCAAAGCAGAGGAACCGCAAACTGCGGCTCAGACGCCACCTAAGAAGAAAACGAAGAGATGTAGGTCTTTATCATTCTCACCTCTGGTAATATGGCCTGAAAGAGAAAGAGGAAGAGAATGAGGGAGTGGGAGAGAATGAGAGCCATATCGAGAGAACAGAAGGCCACCCCGAGGACTAACTCGTATGAGCAGCTCTGAGCAGGGAAGATGCCCAAAAACGCTTCAGAAAGGGGCTCTTCGACAAGAAGGTTCTCGATCGGTATACAAAAGACTACGTGGCGTCGTCGCCGTACAAGCATGCCGTCATCCACGAACTGATCGACGATGAGCTCCTGCGTGCTGTGCGCGACGAGATCAAGGACAACGTCGCCTTCACCCCCAAGGAGACCGACATCTACAAGATCCACCAGTCGGGCGACCTCGCGAACCTCGACGGCCTCGGCGACGACGCCCTCGCCAAGCTGCCTTCCCTCCTGGCCCTCCGCGACGCCATCTACTCCCAGGCCTTTCGCGACTACGTTGCCCATGTCACCGGCTGCGGACCCCTGAGCGGCCGCAAGACCGACATGGCCATCAACGTCTACACCCCGGGCTGCTACCTGCTATGCCACGACGATGTCATCGGCAGCCGCAAGGTCAGCTATATCCTCTACCTCACGGACCCGGACATCCCCTGGAAGCCCGAATGGGGCGGCGCCCTCCGCCTATTCCCCGTCGAGACGCTCGAGGGCAAGGACGGCGAGGTCGCGCACACCCCGGTCCCCAATGTAAGCAAGGTCATTCCGCCCGCCTGGAACCAACTGAGCTTCTTCGCCGTGCAACCCGGAAAGAGCTTCCACGATGTCGAGGAGGTGTACCACGCCGGATCCAAGGCGGAGCTGCTGCGCGACGGTGGTCGCGTGCGCATGGCCATCTCGGGTTGGTTTCACATCCCGCAAGTCGGCGAAGACGGCTACGTCGAGGGTGCCGAGGAGCGGAATGCCAAGAACAGCGGTCTCATGCAGCTGCAAGGCAACCCTGACCAATACGACGTACCACGGCCGCAGCCCGTCTCCGTCAAGCCGAAGGAGGCAGAGGAGAAGGAGTTTGACGAGGCCGATCTCGAGTTTCTCCTCCGCTACATGGCTCCTACGTACCTGACACCCGACACGCTCGAGCAGATCTCAGACTATTTTGCCGACAACGTGAGTATTACGTTGCCGGACTTGCTCGGGAAGAAGTTTGCGGAGCGGTTACGCGCGTATGTGATGGTGCAGGAAAAAGCGAAAAAGGACCTGCCTGAAGACAGCACGGAGCTCGAGAAAGAGACTTCCTGGCGTGTCGCAAGGCCGCCGCATAAACACAGATACCTCTATTTACAACCCTCGACGCAGAATGAGAATGGCAAGGCGAGCCAGAAGGCCAAAAAGGAGGCCAAAGGAACCCAAAGAGAAGTCAACGAATCCGACTCCCCCATCCGCGAGCTCCTCGATGAGTTCTTGCCTAGCTCGCAGTTTCGCCGCTGGCTGGAGATGGCGACAGGCTGCACGATCGAGAGCCACGACTACTTAGCGCGGCGCTTCCGGCGCGGGAAAGACTATACACTCGCGACCGGCCACGAGGGTAAGCCGCGGCTCGAGCTAAACCTTGGCATAACACCCACAAAGGGGTGGGAGGCGCAAGCCGAAGACGACGAAGTCGAAGTCGAAGTCGAAGACGCCGACGCGTCCGGCTCGAGGACGAACGGGAAGGCACCAAAGAAGGATAGCAAAGGTAAAGATAAAGGCAAGCCGAACGGCAAGAAGCCCGAACAGAATGGCAAGGAAGAAGAGGAAGCCGCGGGCGAAGTTGGCGGCCACGAGGTCTACATGGCGGGCGACGACGGCGACGACAACGAAGACGCGGCGATATACAAGACCGGAAATGATGAGGAGGGCGACATCATTCTCTTCTTCCAGGCCGCCGCGTGGAACCGCATGAGCCTGGTGTTGCGCGACAACGGCCCGCTGCGCTTCGTCAAGTACGTGAGCCGTCGCGCTAAGGGCGATCGGTGGGATATCAGCGGGACGCTGGAGGTCGAGGAGGAGGCGGACGAAGAAGAGGAGGAGGAGGTGACACAGCAGGAGGAGTACATAGATCCACTGGCTGATGATACCGAGGAGGAGTGGAAGGGCTTTTCAGCGTCTGAGGATAGCGATTCAGATTATTGAGTTGGCGGCTTTTCTTCAGCGGCAAACGAAAGTTTTGGCTAAGTAAGTGTTTCGATATGAGACGAGATCCAACCATAAACGAACGAGTTAATGAATGAATGATGTTTTCAACACTTGTTCCGCTTTAGACACCTAAGCTACTACTACCTAAGTTCCCCGTGAGTGAGTAAAAATTTTAATTTTTTTTCTTCTAGATAAATTTGGGGTCCAACGGCCTTCTTCAGTAGGTACCTAAGATAGGCAACCTAAGATTGACTCACTGCCGTTCCCAGTTTTTCGCTCATGCATCTATCATGTATCAATGAAATCTATCTACATGTACGGATGTATGAATGGATGTATGTGTGTATCCTCCTCGCTAATGATGTTCACGCTTTGTAAATAAACAGACAGATATAAAATAAATCCATGAACCCGTTCAAGACTCCTTTCCCTTCCTTTCCGAGCCGCTCACACCGATGCAATGCTGTGCAATGCTATACTATGCTATGGTATATGTGAATGCCAACCACCGAAACGCCCAGCTTGCTAGATGGATAGATTGAATTCCCAACCCAAAATGACAAATACCACAAATCGCGATCACGATTAGAAGAGCTTCTGAGAGACCGCTGGTTACCGTGCCAGCTGCATCCGGCTCTGCTCTGCTCTGTTTCTGCTTCTGCTCGCCTATAATTCTTTGAGCTCGTCTTTGCTCTTCGTACTGACGAATGCATGTTTGAGGAAATGCAGCCAGGTCTCGCGAGCCTTCTTCCTCTTCTTCTTGTCCTTCTTCTTCTTGTCCCGGTTCTTCTTCTTCTTATCACCTTTGGTGAATCCTCGCACATCATCATAGTCGTTATTTTCGTCATCGTTATTGGTAGTGGTAGCGAGGTCGTACTGATCATCTTCCGCGACCAACCCAGATTTCTCTGATGCTTGCCCGATCCGATGGGCGAGGTGTACAAAGTTCTTGACCGTAAGGTCATCGAGCCCGTAGATTTCGTCGTCATACGTGCTGTATTCGACTTCGAAACGGAATTCTCTGGGCTGTGGCTTGTCGTGCTTGGGGGTCCTGCCCTTGTGCTTCCCGGGATTCCAGCCCCTGGATGACACGTGGTTGTCACCTTCGAGGTCGCCGACCACGTCGTTATTGATGTATGTGAGGTTTGCGTAGTACTGCGTGAAACCGAGTAGGGTCAGGGTTTGGGGGCGGTATGCGGGGCCAGGCGGTGTGCCTTTTGCGGGAGGCTCGGGAAGGCGAAGGCTAGGGTCTCCCGATGGGGGTTTACCCCCTTTTTTCTTGTTTTTCTTCTTTTCGATCTCGACAATCGGGTCTCGACGTCTTTTCAACTCGCGAACATCAGGCAACTCATCGTGATTAGAGAAAGCCGAGTTGAGTTGCCCCGCTCGAGAAGTATCTACCCAACTTGGGACGTCCTCGATGCCTGTGATGTTGTAGTCGAATACCCTGAGACTCGGGAAATAATTCGGCACGACACTGGGAGATATGAGGGAAAGTTGGAACCGCTCAGCCCATTTACCACCAAGCCTGTCCTTGCCCTTTTTGCCCCTACCGCGATCCTTCTTGCTTTCATCAGCATCTGGCTCTAGAGCGACGGGACTAGGCAGTTTAGCCCAATCATCACGGAGCTCTCTCAGGTAGCCGGTGCTCGATTGGATTGAGAGCTCTTCCTCCATAGTCTGACGGATCGACGCCTTGCCCTCGCCGTGGGCGTTTATCAAGGCCATGTCGATATCTTTTGTGTCTTGCAAGAGGAAGTGATCAATGTTCATGTGTCCGTATAGGGAGCCGGTGACGACATCGCGGTACTGCTGTAGCCATAGGGTATATTTCTGCCAGCATGTCTCGTCCCACAACTGCTTACCTGCTGTTCTAGCAGGAGGGACGTGTCCCGTGAGGATAGCCTTCATATTGCGGCTGCGCAGATGCTCCAGTTGAACGAGTAGCCATTCGAAGTGTTTGTATCCAGGTTCAGAAGGGTGCATGCAGTCGTCTATGCCGGCGTTGCGATCGAAGAAATACATTGTATTCAGGCTGAACACGGCGAGTTTGTCTGGTATGACCTCGACGTAAAACCAGCCTCCAAATTCGAACGAGTGTCGCTGGGCCTCGGGAATGAATTCCCTCCAAATGCTGCTATACGTGCGAAGGATCTCGTTCGGCCCAGGCAGTAAGATATTGTGAGGATAAATGTCGTTGTTCCCAAAAGTTGGCACCACGGGGACCACTAAGCCTGCGTCGTCAGAAAAGGTCTCGACGAAGGCATCGGCAATTCGACGGTTCATGGCTAGGATATCGCTATTATGGCGGGGTAGCTCCTCGTCACTGTCGTGGCGGGCCGAATCGCCAGTCCAAACAACGAAGTCAATCTCATCCCGCAGGTGTTCTCTGACCCAGGCCAACGTTGCATTCACCAGCGACACAGGTGAGTCGCAATCCGACGTCTCGGCCCCGTAGACACCAGCGAGGCCTTTGCCGCGATGACATGCGATGTTCTCCTCGGTCGATGTGTGGGGTTTATAGTGGTCATCAGGGTGTAGGTCTAGGTGCATAGTTAGTAGTGCTCGGAATCTTATCTCATTGGTGTGCGAGCATTGTCGCTGTCGACATACCCGTGATATGGAGGAATCTGCCGCGAAGGCGACGCTGCGAGGTAGCCAGGGGTCGTCCACTACCGGGGTCATGGTGTGGTTGCAGGATAAACTGAGTTTCAGTCGCGGGTGCGCCCGAGACAAGCTGCGCCAGCAGGTTGGGGACCATCAACGCCGCCCATTGGAGGGCCTTCCAGGGTGCTAGGGCCATGCTGCACGATGAAGGTTGCTCTATGAGCTCAGGTGCAGCGCAGTGAACGCCTCGGACATATGGAGTAGGATTTAGTGAGAGAGAACAGTTGCAGGAACAGGCGGGTAGCAGGCAACAACAACGGGTAGATGGGTTGCTATGGTCCCTGCTAAGAGGTAGAAGGACTATTTAGTGTTCAATCCTAGGTATAGACCCCGGTTTGTTGTATTGCTTGTTTTAATTTTTGTTGTCCCTGTCTTTTTCGTTCGATTTCGTCATTGCAAATCGTTCCTTAGGTCGTTCGTTCTAAGCCGGAAATGTCACCCCTGATAGTTACTAAGGCTTGTCAGGGCGAGTAGGTAGCCTAGAGATGGATGACACGTGAAGACAGCGAATCTGGGTCTCGGGGGGCCTATCAGGATCCTTGATGAGTAACTGAAAAATGAGGCGAGTGACCGGATTGGGATCCCGTCTTTGCCAGTCTTTCTTCTCGACGTGTAAAAGTGTAAAACGAGAGAGAGAAGAGTGCCAGCAGGCCAAGCAGGCAGACGCTGACGAGTTGACGGGCTCTCGTCCTTTTTATTTCTATAGGCAGGCATCTCTTTTCGCCTCTTCGCGCAGTCTGAGCTGGACTTCCCTTTGAAGTTATGAGTCGCACAGGTGGCTCCCGCAGGACTGACGATGGCTGTGTGCTGTTGTAGCGAATCGTGAGCCGGTATTTCGCACGTGTAGAAGACTTCAACGGAGAGAGATCTGTTACAGAGACGCAGTGTGTGCTGAGTCCGCGGGCACATGGCGTCCCTATTCCTGATGACTACTACATGTAGGTTCGGTAGTAGTATACAGTAGGCCGTACACTACCTTGCCCATCTAACAGAGCTACCTCATGTCTGCCTACCCTCAGTGGTACCTACATAGTGTGTGTGTAGTAGATACGCCTCCTAGGTAGGTAGGTTCTAATAGGCTCTGCACTGGTAGGAGTAGGATGTGTGTTAGATACTCAAGTATGTAGTACTTAATTCGGTCTGCTAGGTACTTTACACTTGTAGGGACTTGAGACAATTGCTGGCGGCAATGGCCGGGTGGGTCAGCAGAGCGAACTCTAAGATCAGACGACTTGGAACCTTGATGGTCGCTATCCGTAGTCTGTACACACCCTAATTGCTTGTGACACTTTATCGGCTTGTGATGCCCTTTCGCTGTGTCAGATCTCTCCAAGTCGCGTACTATTCCGGGAACCAATATTCAATTTTGATGCAGCATGACGTGGGACGGCGTCCGGTTGGTCAGCTAAAAGAGAGGCCTCGTTCGCTCAGGTGCGGTTACTATTCGTAGAAGGGTGCATTTTATACACACCACTACCAATACATGGAGGGTGCCTAGTGCACACCGCAAATTGAAACAGGTACCTACATACTCAGTACTTCGTAGTAATAATAAATACATGTAGATGCGCACCTGCCTTGGCTCGCGGTCGGGTTAGCGTGATTCTTGTCGATAAGACCCACAACCCACCAAGTGCCGAAGTATTTTCTCTAACTTGTGCACCAATTCTTACCCTTTTTAGTTTCTCCTTTTCTTTACATTCAACAGCACATCCAGTTCACAATCATTTTTGATTGCTTCGAAAGGCCACTTTCTGTAAAGTCTCTCGAGTTGAATCTAGTGCGAGACTAAGACAGCCGTTCGTTTGAGGGAAGTCAGTTTTCTTGCCAACAAGCTGATTTCCCATGGTAAATCTCGGCCACATCAACTTCCTATGTGACCGGTAGTGTGTGCTGTTAACAAAAAGGAGGGCAATCCTCATGGTCGTAAGCGAATTCATCTGCTTCGCCTATTAAACAAGTCCTTGAGCTCTCTAAGGCGATGTATATCGAAAAGTGTTGGAGGATACAGCATGTTCCGTGACACTGCTCGCTGAGAGCAACTCTTTATTCCCTTGCTGGTATGTCCTTGCTCAGCTCTGTCAACTCGACCAAGTCGACTGCGCCCGAATCGCTCTTTTCTACTATCTTATAAACTCGGTATTCGACGTTCCTAAACCTCTGCCCTTGTACGACTCTGTGGAGAAACCCCGAGTGCGTGACGACAATGAGACACTTGTCCGGCTGTTCTGAAAGCCATTGTCTTGCAACTGCTGCTCGCTCCCGGATCGTCTCCTCTGATGGTCCATACAGCCCGGTTTTCTGGGGGTAGACGGGATCTAATTTCGAGAAGTCATAGCTCGGCCAGGCTTTCTCCAGCTCAGATCTCTCGGCGCCAACGTCACAGGGATTAGCCGTGTCCTCCTAAAAAAAGTGAAATCAGCACCAAAATATTCTCGAAATCTGGATGAAATGGGCAGAAGTATCATACCTGCCACTCGGCATATGCCTCGACCGGCACGCCGCGATCCACCAACCATCCAAGCGAATGCTGGACAGTCTCCAGCGTCCGTGATAGTGGGCTCACTACGATGCGGCAGCCGTCTGCAGCGTAGGGGAAGCTAGCCTCCAGTTGTCCTGCGAGAGTTCTGCATTGCTCTACGCCCTTTTCTGTCAACTTGGGATCGAATATCGACCAGTCATGTGCTCACGTCATCAGCTCTTGCACGCTGATTTATTGGATGTAGAGTAACTTATTGGCGACATCTGGCGTTGTTAGAAGCGAGGTTCTCATTACGCTATAGTCTGGGTATGGTATATTCACTATGTAAAGCTTGCGCATGGCGTATGAGAATAACGATGGGTGCCATCTTGTAGATAGTGTTGGTCGGCTACGAATAGATAACTTGTAACGATTAGCATACAGCTGCTCAACGGCACAATTCGTAGGGCGTACACTCACTGGGCTAGTTACTACAAAACTGGATCAATGTCGTGGTTTCAACTCGCACGAAAGGTTCGACAAATATATTCTAGTCATGACATGAACGGTTGAGAGATTAGCACGAGAACCCAAGAATTCGTCCCGCTCAACCCCGCTACTAACCCCACCAAAGGAAGGATCTTGGTAGGTAGAGGCAGGGTAATATAGGTAGGTAGGACATAGCTAAGTGCACCACCTAAGGAATCCCAGCAGCCAAGGTGCCATGGTTGCTGCGTCCATGAAAGCAAGGAGGGGAAGGTCCTCTCTACTCGGAATGCCCCGACATTCATTGAAAGTGTCTATGTTGTGTATTCTGCCTACGCTCTTGAACCGCAAAACATTGTATCACTACGGAGGAACAGGAGAACTTAGGTCGGAAAGGAACTCGGATAACCACAACGATATGATTGCGAAAGATCCAGCCCGCGCGTACCCCATAACCAGGTTCGTTAATAGTAGAAGAAGAACACAGTGACCGAATGCAGCTTTCGTATCAGGAGAGAGAAGGAGTCGTATCTATATCTATAGTAGTCCCACATACCTATGCCTCGTGATCGATCTAGAAAGCCGGCATGGCACACTAGCATATAGATGTTTAATTATTTAGTGGTAAGTGTCAGTATCGTGGAAGGTAGGACAGGAGACCTCGCATTTACCGCGAGGAGAATCCTTAGATACACTCTGTTCCTTGCCCCCTTAAACGCCTCGCTCTAGCGAGGGATCTAGGTAACCTCGTGGCAGTACTAATGGGTTACTGCCAATGAATATAGTCAATCATAAAGAAGACAACTTGAAGGGTAGATACCAGTATAAACTTGTTATACGAGGCTAGCGGGTGTCCCGAGAGCAGACGGTTGAGTGTTCCTGAGAAGAAAGTGTAGCCGTCGGGTCTTTCACCAGGTCAGAAACCCTACTATCGCCAGATACAGCACACCCACAGGCCCACCCCATTCACCTGCCAAATTTCGAATTACACTCGTATAGGATTTTAATTTAGTTTTCTTGCCTTTCTGAGTCTATTATATGATGTTGGGTGCTTCCATTCCATGAAAAGCCACTAAAAGAGCCCAAGGCAAAACACCATCATTCGTGCGGTCGTGTTCGTGATAGTCTTGGATGGGTGTGGGTGGACCAGTAGGGGCAGTGTTTAAAAAATGGAGACCCTTCCCTTGTACCGGCAGGACATTGATGCCTGCTAACAGTACCGAATTAAAACATACGCCTCAGACTTTAGCTGCTTTAAGCACCTAAATGTATGTAAAATGATAGAACTAGGTAGGGTATATATACATATCGCCAGAGGTAGGTACCTTGTACACAACCTCTTTGTAATGTCTTTCAAACGACTCGATCAATCTGTCAATCTTTCTGACTCACCAGCGACGAGGCTCGACGCCACCAGGTCGGCCATAATCTCTTACCTCATGACCAAAAATGAGTCTCAGGTCGATTTTAAGGGGCTCCGGGCAGGTTAAGAAGAAATCCTCGTCGACTCTATCGAGCCGACCAGGCCCAAAGCGAGCAGCGTCCACATCGCCAACGCCATCATGGGCTTCTTCGCTACCCCGTCGCAAACCAGGAGTCGGCGCGAGGACGACAGCAAAGAATAAGGGGGTCAGAGATGGAGGCGACTTCTTCGACGATGACAAGCTTGACGACTTCGGTCTCGTCACCGCCCTTGCGACCGACCTCGATCTTCGCGATACCCCCCAGGCCATCCAATACATACGCGCGCGCATGTTCGCGCCGGTTCCCGAAACCGCAGCCGGCATGACGTCCACCCGAATCGCCGAGACTCTCAACTACCGCCTGAGTCTCCCGCCCATCGTGAGCATCGCGCACGTGCAGGTACTGCTGTCGTCGCCGAGCGCCGTCGAGAGAGAGGTGGCCGAGCTCGCGCGACAGGGGTTCCTGCATCGCATCGTCGTGCCGCGACGGGGTGCCGTGGGCGAGTTTGTGCTGCTGGCCTCGGACTACGAGGCATCGCTCAGAAAGACGGCGGGACTCAACGAGAACACCGGGGAGAATCTGCTGAAATTCCTGACGGAGAACCCGGGCTCCCAAGTACTGGGGCGAGACGCTTTGAAAGCATCCGAGGTC
Source organism: Nemania serpens (assembly GCA_022578855.1). NCBI lineage: Eukaryota > Fungi > Ascomycota > Sordariomycetes > Xylariales > Xylariaceae > Nemania > Nemania serpens. The sequence goes on along the minus strand of MU396678.1, from coordinate 532,528 downwards.
GAAGAACTCGTGCGGGCGGGCTTTCTGACTGCGCATCATGCCGGCGGCGTCGTCAGCTATAGCGCTATGTCTAGCACTATGCGCTCTTATGCCCGCCCCGAGGATAAGATCACCCTGACATCTCTCGAGACCGTGTCACGGCAGGCAGCAGGGTCCCTTGGAACCGTGGGTGGTACGGGCGCTTTGCATAATGCCGGCGGTAGCGGCGGAGGGTCGTTGTCTGTCGTGGCTTCAACGATGTCACCTTTTATAGAATATAGGCTTGCAGTCCCGGGGGCAGGTTCATACCTGAAGATCATATCCGCGGCCCTAGATCATCTAGTATTATTGCTAGGAAAATCGAGGTTTCGCGAGGCTCCGGAGTCCGTGCTTAAGGAGCGCTGGGACGGCGGCATCGCCAAGGTCGAGGAAGCTCGACACGCGGCGGCGAAGAGGGTCCGTGGCGAATTCGCGGGCGTTCTACCTGGGCAGACAAGGAAGTGGCGTCAATTCTACGGGCTCACTTTCGATTGGGTGCTACAAGAAGCCATAGGCGCAGGACTCGTTGAAGTCTTTGAGACGCGCAGCGTCGGACGGGGTGTCCGTAGCATTGGATGATATGTTTTCACCTTGCTTCATCAGTAACCTAGAGTTTTAGACAAACAGTGGCAGCACATGGGTGGCTTGTGTAGAAAGCCTGATATGATTATTTCCGTAGCGACTAAACCGCGATTGATAAATTATCTCTGTTTAGTTTAGAAAAGCCGATATCAGACATGTCTGCGTTGGTTTTTCGCCAACAGTCATATGGTATAGCTATCTAGACCAGATGGCTGCAAGTCCACCAGGGATATTCCTCGCACATTTGTAAACATCCCGTCTTCTCATCCGGCCCCCATCATCCATGCAACGTGGATATACCCATGTGATTTAGCGCCCGTGTTTCATAGTATAAGATCTGCTTGCTCGAGTTTCCATGATTTTGAAACCGTGCTTGGAGTCACCCGGTATCTAGACAAACAAATGCAGATTAGGCATGTGATACATAAGCATCAAACTAGAACTAACCAGTCTGGACGGCCTCTGGGTATCCCATCGCGTGCCACGAACGCTTCGTACTGCAATGTTCTTTAGCAAGGCCATGCTACAATGGATTGAAATACTTGTTTCGATCATGATCTAGATGGACAGGTGTACATAGACGGGTCCAGGGGATGGAAACCTATGACTGAATATACCTATACGTGGTGTTTGCCTGAGTGGTTTGGCAGGGCGGCAATCTATTCACATTCACCGCTTACTATATTGTAGCAATATTTAATCATAATCAATACTAGTTCATCTTCCGGTTCCTGAGTCAGAATTATATGCGCGGGTCTGAGTAGAGCAGGTGCATTTGCTTAGCCTCTGATTTCGGAACCCCGAAGAAACCCGGACGGACGTCGAGGAAGTGCCGCTGTTTCTCACATCTATCTGTCTCATCAACGTATATGTCTTGACTTGAAACATCTGACGCAGGTTCCGGCGAAACCCGCTCCCGAGGCGCACAAGCCATGATCCCTCGCATGGGGTCTTTCCAACAGGCGATGGTTGAATGGTGGTTATTAAGCGTCGTGCCTTTTACATCCGTGAACCTTGATAGCCAATATACCGATATAGTATAGGTACCTACCTACTCAAATACCTAGGACCCTGAAATTTGGGTTGCTTACCTCCAGCCAGTGCTCGTGGCGAGTTAGCATCATCTATTCGCATGTCGATGACTGGATTCCTTGCCCCGGTCCTTCCTCCGTCCCGTCTTAGAGCAAGACCTAGGCGAAGCAAAATCTCGCCTTTTCGTGTTGTTTTCCTCGTGGAACGGAGACTCGAACTCGACCGGGTCGCGGGCGGCTACGTGCCTGACAGCCCGTCATTTGACTTGCTTCTTATCCCGACGCAGATGAATAGATGGATAAATATATGCCGGCGACGGGAATGGTTTCACCCTTTACAGGCCATGTTCCTTGTCATACTTACCTATCGTCATGGACATCGGTGAGCACCTATGTAAATAAAGTATGGAGCGTTAGGGAACTCGAGATGCTAGAGTTTTATACGACGCAATATCGACTTGACTGTTTCAAACCGCTTCCCCCCGTAGCACTCGCTGTAGCATTCAGAACCGAGTGCCACAAGGTGATAGAGATTTCTTTTGATCTTCCCACCTATCACAGTGGGAAATGGCCTGAACATTTCGTTTCATATTATTATAGCCTTGTCTTGTCTTGGAGGCTTTGGTCATATGTTACCGGTCAATATTCGCATGTCCACGTATACGTTCGGCGCTAAAACGGCCTGTTTCAGCGTACAGTTAGTTGTACATGTAGATGGTCCTTCGAGGTCTTAATTTATTTCTCGCTTCTCTTTCGGTACGGTTGATGGTTAGAGTCCCCCGAGGTTGGTCCATCCAAGTGTGCATTATCCCTCTCGAGGTGGCTAACGTCGATTGAGTCGCGATGTCTAACGTCGGTGCCGTATCTTCACACAATGCCGAGAGCGATGGGCTTGAATACCAGTACATTACTCAACCATCTAGACACTTGTTTCTAACGACTGACATCGTCACCTTCTCCTCTTAGGACTGCGAAGATATTACGTACCCTGCCTGTGAAACATGAATTTCATAATGTTCCTTGGTGATTTGTTTATAAGTAACAACTTCGCACGTGTCATATCTTATCCGAAGTCGCTGTGATATTCTAACTATTCGCCCTTCTTGTCTCTAAAACAATACCATCAGCTTACGCCACTCCCGTACCCTCGGCATCGTTATCGCTTCTCATGATATTCTTCGTGACACGGCGAGGTAAGGGGATTCTCAGGTCCTGTCGCGCATATTGGCCAGCCTAATATCGTATGAGCCGTCGTACTACCAATCAACATTTATGATATTTTGGCCAGGTCGTTCTACATCTTGAGCAGAAAATACCGCTTGCGGCGGGCTGAACTCTCAACGAAGCTCGTACCGTTAGCCGGGTTCGGAGGGTGGTTATACAAAACGGCGATTGCCATGAGACAGTCGACGAGGCAATAAAAATTTTATGATACTGTTCTCGGAGGGCCCGACGTCTATAGACTGTAGGATAGATCGTTATACCTAGATCTATAAGGATTTTCTTTTGATCATTATTATGCTTGTAGTAACACTGAGATAAAACGAATCGAATGTTCATGATAGGTATATACACCTCATCATCATAGTTCAGAGTAGGACTTGGTAAGAAAGCACTAAACCTGTATAGGAAGTAGGTACCGGAGACATGTAGGGCGTTGCACTGAGGTAGAGATTCACGCCGTCAATGTAAATGCGGGGTAGCGTAGCAGTTCAAGAGCGCGGGAAATTAATGCGAAGCAGACAGGAAGGAGACAGAACGCGTTCGTCGCCAACCAAGCAGTTACACCCCAACGGCCGATTATGGTTGGCGTCCTGTGGCGTGGCCTGGTACCTAACAACTTACACAAGCCCAACCAGGTGCCTTGCGCCTGACGATCGCTACCGACTACGGTATAAATGTGATGAGAAAAGGCTGAACTGCAGAGCGCTGGCGATGCCTATTCTGGAAAACCCGGGAGGGCAGCTAAGATCTAGGCAGGACTTCGCACATCGTAAGAAGAAAAGCGCAGGGCTGGAGTTGCCTAAGCAGGTGTGACTGATAAAAGATTACCTACTTGGGTACGAAGCAGAGCGGGCTTGAACCCCTGGATAATATACTAATCTAGTACCTACACTAGGTACACTACACTCACTACCTACTGTACACTACTGTACAAGGTAGAGCGCCTAAACCAGCCCTCGGAGACGCTACTGAGGTAGTGCAATCCCATACGAAATTGAGTGGTATCGGACCTGCGTCGAAAGGTCGCATTTGCGACTGCGACTGCAGCGCCTACTGGTCTCCCTTGTCGAATACTCACGTCGTTCGCTGTCAATTGATATGAATTGGAGCTCAGCCGCGACCAAAGAAACGTCGAGAAGGCCTGTAGGCATGTTGGCGCGTCACATCGCGGGACGAATCCGATGGCCGATGATCTTTGATTCGAGCTCTGAGCGAGCCAATCTGCTGTCGGAGTTGCTGATGGGGGCAAGTACTGTATAAGGTATGGTAGCAGGTACTATCGTACGTGTTCAGTTTTCTTCTTCTCTCGTAACTACCTATGATAAACAATTGCTTTTGCAGTAACTGTCCGCATACACCTACATGTACCTATACTACGTCCTTAGCTCGCCCTCCAACCCCAAGCCACGTGGAGCATTGAAAATATAGGTGTATACGAAGTACCTACGAGATATAGGATACTGGCCTATCTACATCGTACTATAATGTGTTTGCTGCCGCACGTTGTGGTGATAGCATTTTGATGACACTTTCAGAAGTACAGCAGCATGTCGTGCTTGGTTCCTCTCAAACATATAAAAGTTCCATTTGTCACTATTTCGAAATCTACAGTAGTTCGGTAGTAATGCACGTCCTACCTACCGTACTACTTTGTACTTCTTATACTAACATCTCTTTTAACTTCTACTCTAGGTACTTTACTACCTTTACTTACTACAAGACGACCTAGCGTAGCAGTTACTGGGTTGGCGCTGGCCTGTCATTGGAGTTCGGTCGATACTTCATAGTTGTGCAGGGTAAAACAGCAAGGTTCATGGGCTGGGATTGGCTTGCGCTACGCTACGTTGGAAATTGTTCAGGAAATTGAACCTGGTCAGGGGTTGGGTTGATGGTTAGTATAAGATTTACTACACATCATCTATCAGCATCGAAGCAAGATACCAAGTGCGTCCCTACTTCAAGTCACAAATGTGAGGACTACTATGATACATAATATGTGCTACTCTGTATGCCTATAGGTACTGTAGATTTACGTTCATTTCTATCCCACTGGTACACAATATGTAACATCTGCCTACGTAGTGCAAGTGCCTACAGGTAAGGTAGGTAGCTAGCATATGGGATTGGGGGAGATGGAAAGAGGCCATCGTCTCTTAAAGGTCCAGGTTCTATCCTATACTTGCCTAATGCTGCCAATCTCCAATGAGCATAAGTAAGTAGGTACCACATATAACCAGGGCTAGAGTGCAGGTTGTCATGCACGAGGGTAGGCCCATAGTACCTACCAAGACAATGTACTTACCAAGCGTGTTGCTTGGACGATATGTAGCTCCTTGCTAGCGACGCTTGTCATGACTTACCTAACTAAGTAGGGTTAGGTAGGTACACAGGTGACAAGGTACAAAATGTATCTAGACACTTGAGAGCAGTACACCAGTACATACATAGTACTAGGTAGGTACTAGCACCTATAGTACTACTAAGGTAGTGTACAGTACTTTTGGAGCATCGATCCCCAATCCCCAATCCCCGACCCTACACCTCGTGCTCGCCCCTAAATTGGTGTGAAAGGCAAAGCGGGCAACCGACCCGGAACCTGATAGCATTCGGATCGTCAATCTATCGATACCATCGTCTTGTCGTGGTCCACCATACTAAGCTACTGCAAAGCTCAGTGCGTCGTCGTCGGTGTTTGGTGCTGGTGGTGCTGTGTAGATAGTATCTGACCATACCATCCATATCGTCTTCATGTTGCCGGTTGTGCATACCTACTACCTCACCTACTACTACTTCGTATCATCATCACGGCGGTGCGGCATACGGCTTTGCTACTATACTGACCAACCGCAGCGACGAATAACTTCTGCTCCCGCACCTGAGCTTACACACGAACGGCTTTGATAGCTGCAACTCACGCTCGCTCTCCGCTCTGCTTCTACTCCCACGTCCACGTCCACGTCCACGTTCTCGATCCCGCTCTGCCTCTCCTTCCGGACACGAAACAGGACACTGATTCCATCCTGCCTTGCGAGATACATAGATCCAACATTAGACCTCCCACGGCCGGTTCACATCGTCAGCCACTCTTTGTGACGCTGTTCTGAGTCTGTTTTGCGCTTGCTGTTGGAGAACGCCGCCACAGCGTAGTATCGTACCCAGCGCATCTTATCCAGCGCATCGTATCCAGCGTCCTAACTTGTGCCGTTCATATTTCGGCTTTCCTGTGAGTAAACCAGTATACCCCTGACTTGGACTCTCTCGGCTTGATTCGAGTCGCTCATTACACATGACATTGAGAAAGCTCAACCTATTTCCATTCCCGTTTAGCGTCTTCAAAGATTGACCAGTTGAGTCTGCTCAGATATAATTGGAACCTCCCATTGTCCTGGCCCCGCATTCGTGGTTCCGTCTCTGCCCAACTCCCATTGCCCAGCTTTGTGCATTGCTAGCCAATCAGCAACCCAACCAACCCCGTCTGGTCCCGCTACCGCACGATACGCCTAAACTCTCGATTCAGCAAACCCTATCTGTTCGACCAAACTAGCTCTCTAATAACGCAAAGCTACTCGGTTGCCTGGGCTATGACAGTGGGTTCGTTAGGAGAACTACTCTCTAGGCCTAGTTTTGCCATTTAGCGCTGCGAAAATACCTTCTACATCCAATATCGACCTGCGTCAGCGCTCTCATGGAGGCGTGAAACGCGAAGCGCGCATTCACAAATCTATAAGCTTGCGCGTTACACGCGACCCCATTTTATACCATAATGGCCACCACGTTACCGCGGGTACGAGGATCCAACGATCCCCCGACGAGCGTCCTCCCGGCTCTGCCTAGACCGAAGAGTCGAAAGAGTACCGGCGGACTCGGAAGCCCGACCAAAACGCCAGGCACGCCTAGAAGCGGACTGAGGACGCCATCCGCAGCATCATTTCATGGTGGCCCTCCTTTGTCACCAGCACCTTCTGGGGCTCTTCCGAAGCCGAGGGGTCCTGGTGTGAATAGCGCCGGGAGATCCATCCGAAAAACTGTTAGTATCAATTCCTTTCCTCAGCCGCCGAGTCGATCGGGAAGCGTGCCTCCAAGCCCACTATCCGGAGCCGTCACCCCAGCTAGGAGAGCTCGCACCCCTCAGTTGCCATCCAAAAGCACCTTCCAGTCGAGTGGAACGCCAAGTCTGTTGAACGGAGGTGGCGAGGGCAAGTCGTTGCTAGGTGGCGCCGGCGCAAGACACTCGGATGGATTGATCAGCATAGCCTCGCCTCCCCAAAGCCGCAGCTCTTCGGCGCAAGGTTCCTGTTCGACGTCGGCCACCACGTACGACGACCCTTCCGAATCAAACGGGATAGGTGCCAGGGAGAGGCGCGCCTCGAGGGGTTTAGATGGGAAGGGGAACGTTTTGGTCAGCATTCGCGTGAGGCCAGATGCTGGAGGCAGTAATGGCCAAACAGAGGGAGAATGGATGGTCGACGGTCGCAAATCACTGGTCGCATATCGCGGACGCGAAGGAGGGGATTATTTCTACGGTACGTTTCTTCCTCTTCAACGATCGACTTTGCTAACGATTTCTAGATAACGTTTTCACAACCCACGATGATAATAGCCGTGTATACGACCATAGTGCGAAGCGCCTTGTTCGTCGAGTGATGGAAGGCTATCATGGGACGGTTTTCGCGTATGGTATGACGGGCACAGGCAAGACATTTTCCATGCAAGGCACCGCCACATCCCCTGGTGTCATCCCGCTCGCTATAACCGACATATTCTCATACATCCGTGAGACGCCAACCAGGGAGTTTTTGCTTCGAGTGAGCTATCTTGAGATCTATAACGAGAGGATACACGACCTGCTTAGCATGCCAACAGCTAATGCCGCCGGGACTGGGAATGCTCAGGAGGAGATCAAACTTCGAGAGGACAGTAAGCGAGGCGTCTATGCGACACCTTTGAAGGAAGAGATTGTACAAAGTCCCACTCAGTTGCTGCGAGTGATTGCTCGTGGTGACCAAGCCCGACGGACCGCAAGCACACAGTTCAATGCGAGGAGCTCCCGCAGCCATGCAGTTGTGCAGATCGTTGTAGAGAGTCGAGAACGAATACCAGGCGGCTCAGGTGGAGACGGCAAGCGTTCGGGAATGATTCCGGGTGGTGTTCGTGTATCCACATTGAGTCTTATCGATCTGGCTGGCTCGGAGAAAGCAGCTGAGACCAAGGAGCGCCGACAAGAAGGATCTCACATCAACAAGAGTTTACTGACGCTCGGAACAGTTATTTCAAAGCTGTCAGAACAAAAGGAGAAAGACGGAAAAGGTGGAGACAAGGATGGCAAGCATTTACCCTACAGGGACAGCAAGCTCACCAGATTGCTACAAGGTGCGCTATCGGGAAATTCGCTTGTGAGCATTCTTTGCACCATTCAGACTGGCTCGGCAGGAAGCACCGCCTCAGCAAATAGTCATGCTACCGAAACTCTTAACACGCTCAAGTTCGCCTCGAGGGCGAAGAACAGTATCGTGAGCCATGCCAAACGGGCCGAGGAGGCCTTAGGTGTCGGTGGCGAAGGTGGTGCGAGAGTTCTCTTAGAGCGTTATAGAATGGAGATACTTGAGCTCAGGCAGCAACTTGATACCCAAGCCAAGACCAACCAGGACAAAGCTGAGGAAGTCGAAAACGAAAAGGATGTAGAAGAAGAACTGGCACGGGAAAAGGAAGCCGAAGCAAGACATGAAGAGCAGATTTTGGAGATGCAACTTGCGCGCACAGCTCTTAAGGAACGGATCGACCATCTAAACCGCCTAATCCTGAGCTCGAAATCAATTGGAGTAAATTCTAACGGCACCTACAGCGCGTTAGGGATACATAATCGTTTCTCTCAAAGCTCGATTCGCACATCACTGACGACGCCCAGTGGACTTGAAAGATCAGTATCAAGAGGGTCATCCGCCTCAACGATAGGACGTAGATCAATAAGTGCACGGCATTCTAGTGAGGAAGAAGCGACTACGAATGAGGATGAGGATAATCTAGGCGAGTATGGCGACGGTATGGCCTCTTTGCAGGCCCAGAACCAAGCGTTGCAAGCCGACCTTGCCGACAAGAACAGATATATTGCAACGCTCGAGAAAAGACTGCTCCAAGCTCGACGGGCCAGCTCGTCGCGGGCAACAGCTGGGTTTTCCACGTCCAGTAAGAGTATCATGGTCGGTGAAGATCATAGCGTGTCCGCACTTATCAAGGACAAAGATGCTGAAATCGCAGAGCTCCGAGCGAGGTTGGATGATAAAGACAAAATGTTAGCGGCTCTTCGTAACGCGGCACGTTCGAGAGACGTAGTCGACGGACTCGACACTCAGAAGATCGAAGCCCGCGCCTCACTTCTGTTGGAATCGGTGAGCCCACCACCACAAGATGCTCTGCCAGATCCTCCTGTTGCCAAGACAAAAGTATATCCACCCACTCGGAAGCGAGGCGAGGATGAGATGAGCAAGATTTTGGACGAGATGATTCAGGATCGTGTCGAATCCGGCCAGCTCGTTAGAGGCGTTCGTGGCAGTGTTCGAGTTGTGAATGAAGAAAAATCGGGGAGTGCAATCGATCTTAGCCAACCTGGTCTTGAGCTGCCGCGGAATGACCAGCCCTCAGGAGCAGAATCGCAATCATTGACGCAAGAAGCATAAACTCGCCGTCATAATCTTGCGATAGCGTTTGGAGCAGCCTTTCAATCTTTCGTGGAGTAGGCCGGCGTTCAGGTCCAGCTCTGCTATTTTCATCAGTTTATAATATACCCTATCATGTTCCTGTATCTGTTTGGTACGATTTTGGTTGGCTCATGGAACGCGGATGTACTGATGAGTAAAAAGGGGTGCTGGTGAATGTTACGTTTTGTTGGTTCCTTCCGGTGCCGTCGAACCACATCGGCCATGTTTTATCTAGTATCCGTTTCCAACAGCCAAGGAGGAAGACGTGACGGAACCTGTATTTATGTCGGGCCATTTGGAATGGTCTATTTATCTTTTATCACATGAGAATGCAAGAGGCCTCTCTCGCTCTCGCCCTCTCTTTTTCCTTTTTTTTTCTTTTCTTTCGCACTACAGGCACAGTCTGAACATTTTGGCGGGGAGTACCTCGTTTATATAACTTGTATATTATTCACGCGCCCCCAATCGCGACCAACAAATCACTTACGCAGATGAGAAAAGCTCGTGGTATGTAAATATATAGAGGCCTAGTCCCTCGTGGTGCCCAAGATGGTTACCTTTCTGTCGCAGTCAAGTAATTGATCGAGGTGAACATGGGGCACTGGCATTCGGAAATTGAGACGAACTTGAATTTATTCGTGGACATCTTCGGCCTCCATCGTTTCTTCTGTGTCGTGTCACCTACCTACGTACATACTGTGGGGTGACAAACGGCTTAGCCTGTGAAACTATTGATAACAACCCAGCGTAATGTTTGACGATGGGAGATGGGAGGTGTGGTGCTGAGGCACGCGCGTTTGGTCTGGACTAGAGGGATAGAGATACGTTCTCTTTTGATTGCATTTTCTTCTTGTTTTCTTGTTCTTCTTGATTCCCCCCTCCCCCCCTCTTTTTCTTTTTCACGGCATGGTAGATAGCTAGGAAATGTCTATGCTCACATCCCCCCCTCCGCTTACTTCCCTGAACTCATGCCATAGGTATATCACAGCCCTTTCGTTTGCGCTTGCTACAAACACTTGCTGATAAATGCGTACGTGGAGCGAGTAGTGAGTTCGTGATATATGTGCTATTCGGAAGCCGTTCTTTGTTGGACTTTCTTACACAGCTGGGCTGTATAAATTTGGGTTTTAGGGCTGACTGGCTGGCCGCCTTTATTCCGATCATATCTAGCTATCTAGGTAGAGATACTCCCTACGCACCGGCCGGGTAGAAGGGTGTAAGATATATACTACCTCAGCCGCCAGCGTTCAGCCCTCGGAGTTCAGCCCCCACAGCTCAGCCCTCGATCTTCAGGCTGAGTTGGTAGGTGCTTGTTGGTTGAGGGCCGTTGGGATTACGTGCTAGGGTCGTCTACCTGGCTACGGAATAGAGAGATCCGACTGACATGGTCAGTCATGGCCTGCTCGAGATGGATGATAATGTCGTTTTGAGAGGGCTGAACTCGCAGCCAAGCTTCCGTTTCGTTTCGCCTGTCTAATTACCATGCAGGAACAAGCCGTCATCCAATTACACGCGAGGTAATACCTAACCTAGGCTAGATAGATACACTAGGTATGTATTCTGGTGTAGGAAGAAAGAAGGAAAGAAGGCCAAGCGATCCGGTGAGCGGGTGCAGAAACGAAATCGACTGGCTGGGACGGTGAATTCCCAGGGCTGCCCAGGAGTCCGGTTTCCGTGTTTCGTTTGGCGATCTATACTACATACCCAGGTAGATGGGAAAATGGGAGATTCCCGTTTACTGGGGGCGTCGATCGACGCGGTTCAAGGCAGTATGGCAGCAACGAATTAGGTACAGGATATATGGCACTATTGCAGTAGTGCGGTGAAAGATGTCTTGTTGGTCTCAAGGCGTCATCATCCGTCCCCTCGGGAATTTGATTCCACCGAAACGGCCATTTGGCGGATACAAAATCTCGGCATTGCATGTCGCGAGTGCACTGCACTGTTCGTTGATTTGTTTAATTTATCTATTGCTGTTCTTGTTGATAAGGTCTCGGAGTGCACACACAATTCCAGACAAACAAAGAGAATAGCTATTCGGTAGTCGGAGGCAAACGGAAGAGAGAGAGGACAGGGCAGCGCAGAGAAAACGTCCAGAGAAGCGCCGAGTTCTTGATGGTGAACGGACGTACAGTACTGTAGGAGTACAACCTCGTCTTGCATCCTGATAGGAGTTTCCGAAAGCGAGTTGCGCAGAGCGACGGGAACGCGTCGTCAGAGGTGTCGTGACTGGCTGAGATTATCCGGATCGTCCTCTCATCTGACGAGATCGTCGGCATCCCCTATCATCATCATTATCATCACCTACCTACAGTAAGTGTAGTGTAGGTACGAAGCAAGAGGTACTATGTACGAGTAGTGGAGATAGAAGTAGTAAAAGCAAAGGGTCCTTCCAAGACCGGCCCGGAAAGTAGCCCAACATGCGGCATAATTTTTTTAGCTTGTTTCATCAACACCAGGGTCCCGTTGACAGGGGTAATGCACCCCCTAGTAACCAATGGCTGCTGATTGGCTGTGGGGCAATCCCCCGAATGCATGCTCGAACCTACCATTACTAAGTAAGTAGCGTCGAGTATTTAATTACTTGTACCTGTCGGGAGCATGCATTGGTATAAGTAGACGTTGCCAGATAGAATCAGCGGGTTCACCAGACATTATTGCTTGAAAATTGGCGTCGATTTATCCTTCTGGTATCTGACAGGTAAAGAGCAAAGTATTTCTAGTTGGCAGAATGCTTTGTGGTTAGTGTCTCGTTGTGACACACAGTTGTATAAGCTCTGACATCATCGTGTATCCACAATCCCAACCCCACATCGTCATGTACAAAAGTAGGTTTTTTTTATTTTTTTTTGTTTGAAGCCGAGGAACCTATATATTTTAACTGAGGTGCCAGTACTACCTATAGCCTATAGATATCTACACCACCTTACCTGGTACGTTTCCCCGGATACTATAGACTCGTATAGGTAAGGAGGCCCTCAGACAAACTGTATAAGATAGTAATAGCGTACGGAGCAGTGCTCTCTTCAACCTCATTGCTTGTACATTCGTCTATTCCTCTATTCAAAACCATTACCCGCCATGCTCTCCGTCTCTCCAGCTTCTCCGCCTGTGTTCCCCTCCCTACTAACTGGCAGGCCTGCGTACCTACTTTGTAGACCTACATGTAGATCATCTATATGGAGTCTCAGTCAAACTCCATTCTTGTGCTTGGTGTGACCTGCTTGTCAATCAATACGTTCCCCAGAAAACTCCCAAACATGTCTATCTTGTGTAATAATGAGCCCCCTTTCTCTACCAAGCCTCGTGATCATCACTTGATAGCCAGGGATTAGTTCTAATTCCCCGCCCCCGGTGGTTCTCTGGTCCATCCGTCTGCCCGCCCAATTTAATACCTAGGCCATCGTCACTGTGCCAAGACGAAGTCCACTTCGCAGCCACGCTAGACAGATCTTCACGGTCCTCTCTTCCTACGACCCATCGCCTACCTAGTACACCTACCTTTTTCAGCTGACGATCATCTCCCGCTGTCCTGACATTCAGCTAGGCGGGTTGCCTTGTCGCACCCAGCCTCGGTCATCATCCGAAGTTGCCCTCTCCCTTACCCACTGCTGCCGAGAGCTCATCACCTTCTTATAGGCTGGACAGGACGGTCTACTCTGCAACCCTAATTTTTGCCCGTTTGTAGTCCTTCCTGCTACTTAGGATAGTGGAATGAACATTCAGCCATTGGCTGCAATGGCCAGTTCATGATTTCTATCGCCTGTCGCTCCTTCACTCTCCTTATATTATTCACTCTCCTTATATTATTCCGTCACCGCTGCTGCTCCCGTGGACTCGTGTCGAGTCCCTCCTTTGTGCTGCCATCAACACGATTTCAAGTCCGAAGGCTTGTCCCATAACGATTATCTATGTAGCAGGCCTGACACAGCTACGAGAATGGCCCCAGCTATGGATCTCTCTCAGAGCACACATCCTAAAGTGATGATCGCTCGGCTGAACCTTCGTAGAGCTGCCTCGTACCAAGGCGAAAAGGGTCCCACATCATCCACCTCGTCACGGTTCAACTTCAACCATCTTATTTTCTCACCGCCACCTTCGCCAGGCTTGCCAGCATTAGTTCCACGGCCGCGCAAGTCACCGTCAGCTCCGAGACCAAGTCGAGTATTGAGGATAGCAGCTTGGGCAATAGGGTTAATAACACTCCTTCTGCTTGTTAAGACACTTGCGCAAGGAAGAAACCAGATACCGGTCATCAGTTGGGCCCTTGTAGATGGGGAAGATTATGAGATGGTTGGGCAAAACGAGCTTCCCGAGTTCCCGACGCCGATAGCTGTCACAGATCGGCACGGAAAACCAAAATGGACCGTGTCTATTCCGCCAACTTCCCAGTTTCCTCTATCGATGGAGGAATACTCAGAGATGTGTACTAAATGCCAGGAAGTCGCGGCTCATGTCAGAGAGTTGCGTAGCCAGTCACAATTATCTCGGCGAGCCCATCAAGACTATTACTATGAGGATCCTTATTTTGTGGACGTCAGGGAGGCCGAAAAGACAGGACTTTTGCCAGGCACTGAGGGGAACACGCGGGCATTTACATCCAAGCGACAATATGGACATCTTGTTGGACAAAGGATTGATGGGGCAGCAGATATGGAAACTTGCCCAACATCTATGACGTTCGTGCTTGAATCATCCGATGCGGGATTAGCCCCTACTTTGATGATGCTGTGGACCGCCTACGGCCTTGCCCAGAGGGAAAAGCGATCATTTTTCATCGAAGACTCGCGATGGGCCTACGGCCAATATACAAACATATTCAAATTACCGCCTACGCAGAGCTGCAAGCCACCCCCGAGACATCGAATGCTGCCCTGTCCCCGAACCGCGACGCATCTCATCGTGTCAGCTGCTACCGCTCGTGAGGTATTCGGCAATAGCTTCATTGCAGAATACGAGAACGCTAAGCAGACCGACGTCAACCGAGAACGGGCTGTGTATGACCTTGCCCGTGTGGGATACGAAGCACTTTTTCATCTCAATGACGACGATCGGCCTCATGTCAGCAATCGCGTCAAGGACCTAAAGGCGAAGGCAAGCGTACCACAAGGTAACTACAACGACGGCACAATCATTGGGATCCACATCCGACAAGGAGATGTGCACCCGCTCGAATACCAATACAACGGCGCTTATATACCGTTGGATCAATATGCGCAGAGGGCCCAAGAGCTCATCGAGGAGCGCCACAACTTCAGCACTCCTCTAGGCGGAGAGGATGTGGTCGCTAAGCAACACTCTTTCATGGTTGTCGCATCAGACAACCCAGACGTATTCGAGGCAGACGAGTTTAGAAAGTCGTTCCGAGCTCAAGAGCAAATAAAATTAGCTGCAAAGCAACAAGCCGAAGCCACTATAACCGACCGGTCAACGATGCACAAGTTCGTGGACGAGGCGTTTGGCTGGGAAGGCGGTTTCTTCGCGAGTATGTTCTGGAACTTGGGGCGTACGACACTACATAACGCGGACGCGATGGGCGACAACTCGAGAGAGCTAGAACCGCCTTCGGCCGACGCCATGCGGCTTAGAGGGCTGATTGGACGTGCCTACATGATGGATCTGGCCGTGCTCAGCGAAGCGAGCGACACCGTCATCTGCACTATGAGCGCGATGGGGTGTCGGCTGTTGGCCGTGATGATGGGCTGGGACAAGGCCATGGTCCGCGAGAAGTGGGTGAATATCGATGGAGACTTTCTGTGGACTGGCATAGCATTGGAATAAGTAGAACTCGCACGGCGTTTTGGCATACGAATGCATACATAGCACGCTCGTCGGGCTAGTTCGGGCCGGAGGAGCGGCACAGGATCCGTCCTTTTTCTGCATACTAAAGGCGTTTTGGCGATGAACAGAGCATTGATTGGGTACCTAGTATACCGAAATAACTACGCATGACTTTGTCCGGATTTCTGGTCTGCTAGTCTATGAAAACATTACATGAGTTTGTGGCGTAGTGTACGAAGAGGGGCAACATTCGCTCAAGATAGTTAGGAATGTATAGTCGTTAGTCGATGACTAAGAGTATCATTCATTGGGTGCGATCTATATCACCTAATCATATTAATAGAGAGAGAGAGAGAGAGACTACATATGAGAAGGCCTGCTGCAATACCCAGGTATGACTAGGTAGTATTACCAGGCTCTTATTCAACATAACTCGTTAAGTGACGCCGGTGGCGGTGATCTTCTTGATAGTCCTGCTGACTTATACTACTAGTGTATAGTAAGTATTCCTTTATCTGCTTGAGAACCAGATGTTATACTATTCACAGAAGCTCTCTAGTGGCATCTGCTGTTTTCTACCCAAGAGGCTCCAAGACTGCCAGCGTTGAGTGTCGCCCACTCCTTGCTCTTCCATCCGGTGCTGCGATGGAGTGCACGTATTTGAACAATGGTGGAGAGAAGATAAGAGAAAAGGCCTTCCCCGTGGTAGTTCATAGGTATGGCACCGTACTCGTATCATTATGGAATACGTCACACGAGGACCTGTATTTATTCGGGATCATTTTTCTTCAACAAAACTACTACTAAGGTTGCCAGGTTGTTCTAGGATCGCCGTTAGTACAGCTGTTTGTCAAAAAATCTGTCATGGCATGATGGCATGATGAGCGAGACTTTGATGATCATTTGTGATCTTCCTGATATAATGATATTTAGCAACGCTTGTGGATCCAATACAAACAATAATACTGGATATGTGCTAAATCCATGCCTGATATGCTCCAAGCCAGTGCAAACGGGAAACTGATGGTCTCGGGATTCGTATCGTATTCGTATTTTGTCGCAAAGTTGCTGCTATTAGATACTTT
This sequence comes from Nemania serpens, assembly GCA_022578855.1. Classification (NCBI taxonomy): domain Eukaryota; kingdom Fungi; phylum Ascomycota; class Sordariomycetes; order Xylariales; family Xylariaceae; genus Nemania; species Nemania serpens. Next base: position 516,112 of record MU396678.1, on the reverse strand, counting down.
TGAGATTCGAAACACAGATACATGATTGGCCACTATCTGGATAGCTCCCCGCAATACCCCCTTTCCTACTATCTGTCGCGCCACTCATTGGGCAATTAAGCTTTCAGGTACTCTCTCCAGGAAACGCGTGCATTTTACGTACCCTTGATTTTATAAAATCCACCGCCAACACCGTCCTTCGACCTGGATCCTGCCCGTGCCACTCACTCAACTCCGCCCCTCTCTCAAACACGGCAAGTCGACAATACAGCAAGAGTCGACGATATCTTTGCTAGCATGGGTCTCTTACACGAGATTTCGGAGCCTCTGTTCCAGCAGCTATCTCAGCTGTCGATTGCGTCGCAAGTCGGAGTTGTGGTTGCTGGTTTTCTATTCGTCTCCGTCTTTTACAACATCCTACAACAAATAATATTCAAGAACCCCAATGAGCCGCCTGTCGTCTTCCACTGGTTTCCCGTGATAGGGAGTACCATCACGTATGGCATGGACCCCCCGCGGTTTTTCAAGGAGAACCGTGAAAAGGTGTGTTGACAAGCTACATCACCTACCCTTACTCCCTACCCATAGCTGTTGAACGTCCCTATCTAATCTGGACCTCTTAGTATGGCGATATCTTCACTTTCATTCTCCTTGGCAAGAAAACAACCGTCTACGTCGGGCCCGCGGGCAACGATTTCATCTTGAACGGCAAACTCAAGGACGTCAACGCCGAGGAGATCTACTCGGTGCTCACAACCCCCGTCTTTGGAAAGGATGTGGTTTATGATTGTCCCAACTCAAAGCTCATGGAACAGAAGAAGGTACGCCGCTTACGCCGCCTGCCTCCGGCGCCTTTCGAAGGCCATCGCTGACAAGTCGCGGAAATAGTTTATGAAGATCGCCCTCACTACTCAGGCCTTCCAGTCCTACGTACCTATCATTGCGGATGAAGTGACGGACTACTTCAAGAGGAACCCAGATTACAAGGCCAAGTCGGGCATCGTTAATATCTCGAAGAGCATGGCCCAGATTACCATCTTCACCGCCTCCCACTCCCTCCAGGGCTCAGAGGTCCGAAGCAAGTTCGACGAGTCTTTGGCCGATCTATACCACGATCTTGATATGGGTTTCAGCCCCGTCAACTTCATGCTCCACTGGGCGCCGCTTCCATGGAACAAGCGACGAGACCACGCCCAGCAAACGATTGCGAAAATATACATGGACACGATTAAGCAGCGCCGCGCTGCTGGCAAGTCGGACTCTCAGGATATCATGTGGCATCTCATGAACTCGACATACAAGAACGGTGTCAAGATCCCCGACCACGAGATCGCGCACATGATGATTGCCCTTCTCATGGCTGGGCAGCATTCCTCGTCATCCACCAGCGCCTGGATCATGCTGCGACTAGCCTCCCGACCCGACATCTACGAAGCTCTTTACCGTGAACAGGTCGAGAATTTCGGCGCTGACTTGCCACCACTTACCTATGAAGATCTATCGAAGCTCCCCCTGAACCAGGCGATTGTGAAGGAAACGCTGAGATTACATGCCCCCATTCATTCTATCCTCCGTGCCGTCAAAGCACCTATGCCTGTGCCTGGAACTAAATTCGTCGTTCCTACCAGCCACAATCTGCTTGCAGCTGCTGGTGTGAGCGCCACTGATCCCAACTACTTCCCCGAACCAGAACTTTGGGAGCCGACCCGATGGAACAAGGACTCCCCTCTGGCGCCTAGGATGGTCAGCTCGGCAGAGGACGAGGAAAAAGTCGACTACGGGTACGGACTGGTGAGCAAAGGTGCCAACTCACCCTACTTGCCGTTTGGCGCGGGTCGACACCGATGTATCGGTGAGCAATTCGCCAATGTGCAGCTACAGACCATCGTGGCCATGGTGGTCCGCCAACTTAAGCTTCGGAACGTCGACGGCAGCAACAAGGTCATCGGCACGGACTATGCGTCGCTGTTTTCACGGCCCTTAGAACCCGCCAACATATTCTGGGAGAAGCGGGAGCAATAGCAGAAGCCCTAATAAGAGCGACATTAATTCGACGAGTATATAAGGCTTCGACCCGATAATGCCCTTGTATTACTATCACAGATTGCCCGAAGGAGAAGAATCTGCAGCTCCCTAGGCCCGTTACGAGACATGGCACACCTAGACATACAATAGAGTATTACTTAATATAAGAGAATAAAGAGACGCAGCAACGACATAGCAATGGAGACTGATATGTATGCGTAATTCATGGTATATTGGCCGCTTGTCTGAATTGTCACCTTAGAGTACCTAAGGTATTTCAGAACCGATCATGAGAGGTACTTAAATAGTACTTACATGGATTGCAATGTCGTACTTCGTACGAAGCACGTGATAGGTCCGAATCCTGCACCTGCCAATCGGGGTGTAGCCGAGAGGAGCCAGGGCAGCCGCCTTAGTCTTCACTAACCAAGTGTAGTAATACCTGCTTCGTACCTGCCTCCTAGCTTATTTATACGAATGCGAAGAGCTTCTCCTGCGTTTACCTACATGTATCAGAGTACCTATCGTAACCCAGTGCACCATATTCTCTAGAATCACCTACCTACTCTTCATCACCTAATTCCTCCTAATGCCTTTTCTTTATTGAGCTCTATAACAAATGCACCCATGTGCTAGCCAGTCTCTTTATTCCACTTAAAGCTAAGGAACGCCTGGTATTACCTACGGCGATACGCTCACACTCCCTCCAAGAACAACCATCACTACTCCCTGCCAAGCTCCGATATACCCATACAACGACGCCATTTTCCCAGGCTCAGATAGAACGCCTACTCTGCAAGACCCTTCGACAGATTGCCAACTCGAGACTCGACTTGCCATGTCAACAGAAAACGAGCTAGGGCCTCTGGTGCGCCGATGGGGTCTGCTGGTGAAGCAGCTGCCCTCAGCGACAGCTGGAATTGACGAGCTAAAGCCGTTCGTCGCGTCAATTCTTCAGGAAGCCCTCCCCTTCATCGACTCCGCAGCACCCAAGGTCTCATCAGATGCGAAGAAGCTCTGGAAATCGAAGGGCGCCAAGTCGAGCCCGGACTCGGCCGCTAAAGTCGAGGTCTTAGAACGTGTCATCTCGGCAAAGGAGTTGCAGGCCGTCGCATCTAAACACGGAGTCGAGGCTAAGGTCGAAGAGGAGACATGGGCGGCCCGTCTTAGTGTGCACGAAGATGCAGCAAAGAAAGGTACGGCATCCTGGGACGAGTTCGACCACTCCTTCCGCCTGGAACACGGCAAGACCGAGATGGCTTTTACACCCGACGTTATTGGGGCGAATGAGGCCCAGAGGTGGAACTGCGCCGGTATCGAGCTGGAGGAGGCCGGTCAGTCGTGGGACAGACTCTCACTCGTGGTCGAAGAGATGCGCCACAAGGTTGGTCGGCCTATCCTTAAGGATCGCACGTTTCCCGTGCTTCAACTATCATGTGCTGTTAAAGAGGGGACCAGTGCGCCCGAATTTGTCATTGTCAGCATCCCTGTGCCGAATTTTGCAACCAGCGACAAGGCCAATCTATCCAAGGAGAAAGGTGCCCAGATCGCATTCTACGCAAGCATTGAGCGCATACGCAAGCTCGAAAACGGAAAAATCGAGTGGCTTCTTGGCACAGCTAGTGATGCCGCTGGTATTCTACCCCTATGGATCCAAGACTTAGCTCTCCTGGGCATCGTTTGGAAGGACGTTCCCATGTTCTTGGGCTGGATCGCCAAGGAGAGAGGCAAAGCTAGCACAAACGCTTCCTCGGCACTAGCTTCGGCTCCTCCTGCAGACTCTGGCGCAAAGGAGGAGACAGAACAGACGCCGGAAGTTACCACTGGTGTAGCGACTGGGCCCACGACAGCGGTATCTGACGGGGCCGCCGTCGAAGAAACTGTGCCCAAGGAAGCAGCCCCTGAGTTGACCGCAGGTGCCGAGACAAGCAAAACTCTAGAAGAAACGAAGAGCGAAACAACGGCTGAAGTTGCTGAAGGTACTGAAGGCAACGCAAAAATCTAAGCATTTTGCCTCGTGGGTTATTGATCACGAAATCTGTGACTGATACGAGACATCTTAATGTTGTATGTCCCTCATGCGAAGAGCAACGGTTTCAAGCCCGGGGTATGGAGTTACTCGACAGCACATTGTACGTTGTGACGAACGGCACCGAGCCGAGCCTTTTATCGACGAGCGCACAAGTGTCTATAGTGATATAGATTGGTCTTCTGGTTTGTTTTTGAAGAAGGCAAAAGGGCAGCCTCGACTTGCGTGTTATTCATTAACTTACCTCGGCTATTGCCGGAGGTTTTGATACCATTTGCAGCGTTTACCAGATTGAAGATATCACAGGATGGGTAACCTACAACATCCATAAGTTAATTAAATACTTTTATGAGAACTAATACTGCTTAACGCATTGTCTGGCCTGCTAAGACTATCTACAAAGCTATCACAGCGTGTAGGAAGGGGGGGAAGAGATACAGACGGGTAAGATAGGTAGGAAGCTAGCCCCAACAGTGGGTGCGATCTCTTCTGGTGTGTCGATGTCGTCATCGTGTTCCCGAGGTACCAAACTTAGACTACCTCTTGCATGCACGCTTTCTATCGACTATGTAACCATCGAGTACTTCAAGCTACATGTATTCTATCTACTTCATAGTTCCAGTGAATCTGTCTATCTATACATCGATTGAGATACGTAACTCGCTCGGGAAATTATAGACGAGATTACGTAGATAGGCCGTCGTTGCCTTCATTGCCTATTCAACCACAGACACAGACAGACAGACATCCACGATGGCCGAAAACAGTGGTCGTGGAAACAGCAGTATGTATAAGCCTCTCTTATATCCTCGCCGTCTCCCTCTCCTTCTATCCCCCGTTCTCTCTTCTCATTTACCACGATAGCCAAGTTACCTATCAACCCACTAATCACCAACCACTCGCAGTCGATGCAGCCGACGCCCCTAAAGGCGGCAATATGACCCCGCCCCCGGTAGCCAACGACGTCAAAGGCGCGGTGAGAGCCGCGGCTGCACAGCCGGGCGCCGCCGGCGAGCACGCTTCGGGCCAGGAACCGGGCATGCAGCCGGATCCTAGGATCAAGGTTGAGAGGAGGGAGGAGGTGGAGGAGGTGGAGCAGGATAGAGCCGGGAGAGGAGACGGAAAGGGGAGGAGAGATGGGTAGAGATTCTTTCTCAACCGATGTGATGGGGGAAAAAATGACATGCCATAACATAATAATGCGGTACAACACGACATGATACTGCGGCGCGAGCGCACTGCTGGGTTGAGGTACTCATACGATGTTGACATGTCCACATCTACTCTACAGTACTATCGATTCGTCCTCGTCGATCCATATCCACATAGACTCAGTTATTATTAGCTGGAGGCTGTGTCTATACATGCACATGCATTATGCACCCAGGTATTCCAAGCAAAGGGAATCACTCTCGCGCTCAGCCAAGACTTTGCCCAAGAGACATGAGTACACAACATATACATCATAAAGAAATGAAGCACACATCAAAAAACAAGGAATGTTGATCAATGATAATACTGAAAATAGCCTTCCCGGCATGATCTATCAAATTAGACAAACCACAATCTGATCTAACTACCAAAATGATTCTACTCATACAAGGATGCCTATAAGAGATTATTGAATACCACCTTCTAGTAATCTTGAAATTATTCGCTGTATCGCGTATAGGGAAGTGAATGCCTGCCTAGGTAAGCTAAGGTGATGTGTTTTTAAACTAGGTACAGTTCTGGATTTCTACTACAGGTTGGTCCTAACACAAAATTTTGCCACCAAAGCGGGCAAAAAGGGGGTATAAAACAAAAAAAAGGTAAACAAGAGAGGTGCAATGTGACTAAGAAGAGAAGCAGCAGAAGATATAGCTAACCACTTCTTCCTCCCTCTTTCTCTTCTACTTGTGCATCTCCCAGGCTGAAATTTATGGAGAAGTTTTCCATTTCCTTCTGCCTTCACTGTTATTCCCTTCATTCTGCTCCCTCGTAATACTGACTTGTGTGATAACAATTCTTCCGGCCTTGTTCCTCGTTGACAGAATGCTTTTGCATTCTGCTATTCATTCCAGGTTTGAAACGAATGATCATATAACAAAGAGCTCGCTCGTCATCATATTCCGGTATACCTCGTAACTTAAGATAGAATGGTCGTAATAATGGAGCATGATGCGGTACCGGCGCTCACCGAGGTAGTGGTCACCCGCCGCCTTGCCTCCTTCCTCTGACGGGATGGGCCCGATAGCGACGCCGAGCAGGAAACACATAGGTCGTTGACGACGATCCTCTTCCACGCTCCTCGGCAGAATAGCCTCGACCTTGAAGCCGCGCCGAAACGAATAGCACGGGTTTGACGGCCGTGTTAGTGTGATCAGCGCCACCCGACCGCATTGGGAACCCGCGACGACTAAATATAATTCCGGCACGTGCAAGAGGTTAGAGAGGCGCTCAGGTGCAAACGGGACTTGTGGAAGAAGAGACAGTGTAGGCCTCGCCTGACGGATGACGTTCTTGAACATAATGCCCACGTTATCCAAGTCTCCACCCACGAGTTCCACGTCCAGTTCATACGTTCTCATCACTGCAGCGTAAAGAGTTAGCGATGCTTCATTATTCCATAAACCGTGTAAGGATGCCGATATTTATATGCGGCTCTTTGCAAGACATGTATGTTATCGAGAAAGAAATATACATTTTGCGTCTCTCCTAGTCGAAGACAAGCAGGAAGATATGCCTTGAATATGACTCACCGCTGCTGCCGTTTTTAAGTATGGCTTTAAGATTGCCCGCGTCCTTCATCCTATGTCGGCTAATAGGAACTCGTTTTGAAAATTGGTCGACGGCCTCATCGTGGCTCGCAGACCAATCTTCGTTGCAGTCTAGCTGGGGATCGTACCATTTACGGAGTGTCCAATCTGACAGAGCAGGCACTGATCGAAACCGACCTAATTGACCCGCCCTAACCCATGGGTGATCGGTCAAGCTGTCCTTGATGTGCCCAATAGCTTTTTCAGTCCCGATATAATAGCCATAGTCAACTTGATTCACGTATACGGCTTCTTCTGGACTCAAACCAAGAGACTCCTGGAAAGTGCTAGTCGGCAGAAAGCTGCTTTCGGGTAATACAAGAACACCCCAACCTCTGGGTAGGTTGTTTTCTCTTGTATTGTTCTTCTGTTAGCATCCTGGAGAACATTGGCTAATTAGGCAAGTGGATGTGAACTTACAAAAATGTGTAGTTATCCTGGTAGCTTTCGGGATTTATTCGAGAATCATGCATTTTGTACAAACTCTCAACGATCTTGGGAGGAGTGTCGAAGAATGGCTTGAGCTTCAGGACCCAGAGTTTCCCTGAAACATCGATAGCTAGAACTTCGGCGGCGTCGCCATCAACATCGTTGCTGAAGGCGACGTTTGGAATGTTATTCCCCCTCCAACCAAGTTCAAAGATAAAGTGGTAGTTATGTTTCCGTCTTTCAAGATTGCCATACCCAAGATTGATTTCATCAGCGAAGGATCCTGGCTTCTGTTCCACGGTTCCGTCTGCGTGTATTCTTATTGGGAGATATAAGTCACGTTCATAGCACCGGGGAGCATCTCCTTCTGGAGTCGTACGTGTCGGGGCTGTTAATGCCAAGGCAAATACATGTATTTCGCGGTTATTGGATCCGACCGCGACGAGTCGCGATTGTTTATGGACTGCAAGTCCCCAAGCCGACCTTCCGACATTCTCGTGGAAGAATGGCTTTACGATGCCACGGTCCAATTTGTCGGTGACAGATGATATTGCCTTGTCAATATGGGTATTATAATAACCAAGAACGTCGCCATCGTCATAGGCAACAAGTAGAACCTCTTCATCACCTAAATCGCTCATGATGAGGTGGTTCATTCGATGAGCTTTGATGTTATCTATATAGCCGCCCACTAAAAACGCGGCATCGCTTGCTGGCGGCTTAAGTACGTAGTCTAAAGAGAGAGTAGAGTTAATGAAATATGAAATGGTCTAATGTGAATTCACGTGATGGAAAGAGGTGGTTCAAATAATCCTCATACAACGGTCAGGGCCTGAGAGGTGAAGCGAAACTAACGAACGAAACTCGTATTCTCCTTCGGTGGGCTAACCTACTAGGGAAGCGACCAAGGCTATGGTTGACACAGTCAGAGATGCGATATATGTGGATTTTGTCCGCATAGGCCGCAGCATACATGTTGTAACGCTGAGACAGGGCGGTGAGGTTAAGTCGATACGGGGCGATTTCGGGAGGTGGCTTGTCGCTGGGTCCATAATCGTCTGTTTGTTCTGAGTCTGTCGCTTCAGAGTCGCTGGGGATGTTAGTTACTCCCGCAATGTCAATTTGTGACAGGTCCAATCCCAAAGGAAACGCAGGGCCGAACAAGATTTGATCCATCTCCATATCGATATCTGGCAGCAAAGGGCCGGCAGAAACCGAGGGAGCTCCTTGCGCAGCATCCTGCGAATCGGCCTCATCTTGGTGATGTTGGCCCGTTTGGTCGTCCGGCGCGTCCACATCGGAAGGAGACGCGGAGTCGGTGGTATAATCGGTGGTGGAGTCAGGGGAAGGGGGAGGCGATGGGTCGTTCCAAGGGTGCTCCCATGGGACGGACACAGAGCGCGAGAGGAAATACTAGCAGGTGCCGCGTCAACACACATACTAGACTACCCAACGTGTGGTGTTGGCATGGAACTCACTCACCCTCTCGCGGCCCCTGCAACAAAAGCATGGACCAATCTCGAGAGTGTGCTGTGCCATGGCCGGGAGTCAGTTTGGCGTCAATGTTGTCGCTCCCGTTCCGTTGCGTCACTGTTGTTATTGTTGTTGCGTCTACTTCGTACCGGTGTTGCTAGGTGTGTCGCTGTGGTCGCTATGTTATTTTTGCTATGCCTCGTCTCTGGCTATAGTTGTCGGTTGTCGTGGCGTGAGAAGAAGCTTGGATGTATTTATCGATTTATTGATTGATTGAATAAAAGTTGAAAGATGGACTGCACTGGGCTGTATGTGTCGGTTACCCACTGTTGTGATATATCGTGTGTTTATGAGTGGAGCAGGGAAACGTCGGGTCTGCTCTTTCTTGCCTCAATCGGTGGTGTCTACCTAACTTACCTAATTGCCTAACCTACCTACCCTAGGTACCCTTAGGTAGAGGAAGGTAGGTGATTCGAAGGGACGGGAGGCTTAATACATACCTAACCCAATCTACTGCCTCAATGGGCAGTCACGGGCTCCGTATATAAGTGTAGTACTTGCCATACTCAAATTAAGGTTCCGGCGTACCTATTAGGCCAGGCAAGTGCAGTTAGAGACAAGAAGGAAGCCGGCAACTTGACGAATATCTCCTCGCACCTACCAACCTGTTCGTAATCCCCAGGGAGATACGTAGGTATGTAATTGCTCGCCTACTACGGCTGCCTCTCTATATGCCTGAAGTGTAGCCGGACAAACTTAACAGTCTTATTCACCGCAGGCCGTTGATCAGACGACAGGTTGATGACGAAACGAAACGCCTACCCCAAAACGACCCCGCACTTCAATGGTGTGAGGCTTGTTATCTTATCGCAGATATGTAGCTTGGCTAAACATCCATGATGTCAACATTAAACATGGCGCGGATGAGATACAGAAAAACTCGGCACTGCATCAACTATGTATCTTTCTACTATTGCAATATATTTAACAGTAAAAGTACCAAGATCCTCAGTATAAGTGCGGGGAAGAAGGGGTATATATACATATATATAGCAGCTATCGTATTCTATAAGGCTTATGGATGTAGACCAGAGGGATTAACAGTACATTACCGATATTTGACGACCCAGTACGTCGGTATCATTGAACCTGCCATTTCCTGGGGGATTTCACTACGGCAGTGGACCAAACTTATTTATTTAAGTGTTGCAATCTTCCGGGCGCCTCGCCTCATGTCAGAAATCGAGAGTAGATATTGGGGCGGATCTGTCAAATGGCTGAAAAATGACGTTTTTCTGCTTGAACGCTTAGCCCATGCTATACCTGTATATTGGCTATGGCCCTGGACAGACCTTTGGGGTCAAATTGTTGTGAACCAGCACCATCTATTCTCTGGTGATGGGCGCAAGGATCCCCATGCCTCTTGGAGGGCTTGCTCGATCTGGTCCGTTATGCCAGAAACAGCAATCGAGCTCGTGCCTAACAAGACTCGATCACCAAATGTTTACGTACTCAGGACAGCGGACCATCTCAAGCTAAGCCCTATAGCCCGCTGCATCGGGTCTGGTTCAATAGCATCTGCCGAATGGGGCTCCCCATGTGACATTTTAGGGGGTTTAAAGATGATTGGTAGGCGCAAGGCTGCAAAAAGGGTTGCTAAAGATTGCTGATTGCTGCTGCTACCGTCTCTCTTCTGTGCCGATTGACAGTGAATCGTGAGGCGGTTTTAAGGTCTCCAATTTCAGTTGGAGCCGAGGAGAGAGTCATGCCAAGACACGATTTGATCGAAGAATGAGCAATTCCTTTTCGCTCTGCCAGCCTCTAATTGGCCGAAGATAAGACAGCAGACTACTTACTTAGTAGGTTAGTGTACTAAGCTAGCTCGTCCCACCATCTTACAGAGACGTCATATTCGCTGGCCAGGACTTGACCCGATACAGACTCTACAAGGAAAAAAAAGTGTTGACCGAACAATTCTCCTAACGTGGGTCAGGGATAGAAATGCGCTTCACATTTTTAGCTTAATTTTTGGGTTCCTATACACACTTGCACTAAGATCAAGTCGATGGGGTACCTTCGGCACTGGATGCATTTGATTAAGTCTTAGCAACGGCACTTGGCCGTCCTGCATGTCAATAATATATATGTACTTGGTATATATCTTACACCGACGATTGCATATTGTAACGTCGATGCATTTGAACAGTGTATGTATACGGAATGTCGATGGGCGTGCCCTCTACTGTAGCACAGAATAATCGTTTCTTATTGGTACAGGCTAAATGCTGGCTGTGGTGCTGAAACTTAGCCTTCCGAGGCTGGTCGATGGGGCTTCAGCCGTTTTACACGTGTAGACGAACGAACAAATGCAGGCAATCTTAGTCGAACGCGTACCAACATCTAGGTACTTGGACTAGACTACCGAGATAGTGTAGAGATAGGGATTGTTCGGGTTCATGAGGCGAGCGTCCGATTCGTTCCAAGAAGGCCATTGCAAATAGAAATGAAGCCACGGAGCAATCTATTTCGTAACAAATACTGCCCATCCCTGCCATCTGGAGAAGCTCGAGCCTCGCCATGGTAGGGGTCTTTTTAGTCTCTCAAGTAGCTCGTATCGTCCAAGAACTTGCAGTAGACAAGCTGGGCTCATATTGATACTGCGAGAGTAGAAAAGCCGGTATCGAAACGAGCAGCACGAGGCCAAAGATAGAGAGTCCAAGTGATTGAAAAAAATTCAGCAAGGCTTGCGTCATAAAGAGCAGCGACGCCTCCGGGATTCCCTAGCGAGGTATGGGGCTAGCTGCCTTAGGTCGTGCATGCAGCGAAGAGGACCCCCCGGTCCTCCCCACGTCGGATGCCAAGCGCCAAGACGCTAGATTAGTTTGTCTTTTTACATCGGACCATCACCATGAATTAATTCATCTCAGCTGGGTATCGAGATTCTCACAACACGCATTGAGTAGCATAGCAAGGACGACAGATTATCTGCTAGTATACTAATTAACACTGGTGATATTGCTGTTGTTCGAGATATGTGGCCCAGACGACAGCCAGAAACTCCTATTGATATGTTTTTCGATCGTTGTTGTTTGTACTTAGGTGGTAAGCACACATACACATACACATACCTACTTACAGCACCGGCCTTCGTTTGCTTAGTTAGGTACGAAGTATGTGACCCGACTCGGTGGAAACGAGGCTCTCCGAGGGACAGCTGAACCGATATCGCTCCTATCTACGAAGTATAGAGGTACCTTGGAGCGGATGGCCCGAGATATCGAATCAGCGCCACGCCACGGCAGTGCCCGACGATTAATGGCTTCATGCCTGCGGTTCGTAATCCAATTACCTATTGTCAGGCTAGGCGTAACTACACTATGCTCTGCTTGTCGCTTACATTTTCTAGCGCACCTATAGTAGCTAGCACGTTGGGGGGTCTCCCGTGAATTTCATGTCCTGGTCTTGGGTCCAGAGACAGGTGGTGTAAGCAGCGTAGATGGACAAAAAAGCCCACGAATACATTCAACTACCTACCTACATACCTTATGCTGGTAAGGTTATGCGTCGCGGTGCTCTAATGGCAGGTACTAAGTAGGTATACACAGGTACAAGTATTGCCTACGTGTATCCTACGACCTACTTAAATACAGTGTTATAGACATACCTCCTTACTTGGGTAAACTGGGGGCTTCTCATCTCGCCTCGTCCGATTGGCTCTGTCTGTCTTGCCGTTGAAGATCTCCCAAATTGGATACCTCAAGTACGTTTTATGGACCTTAGGTTGGTGGTGAGCAGCAGGAAGGTTGGTCTAGTCTTCTGCAGCGCTGCAGTAGTGTTGTTTTCGATGCCCATCGCTGCGACGCCAAAGGAGATCCCGAGTCTCTTCCTATAATAGGGTACCAATGGCCCATCGGGGGACCCTCACATGTCAACGTTCCTTTGCCTTTCCATTTCATGCAGCACGACAGCACGACAGGGTACACCACCTGCATGTCGTTCTTGATTTCGGAAATCTTCCTTTCGTCTACATACCTTAGTAATATACTGCTATATCCTCGACACCTCTTTGCATTTCGATCTATCTTGGACACCCCCGCCTAAGTGCGAAGGGTCTAATCTCTGATTTATACTCTCGCCAGCCGTCGAGCCCCAATCTCTCTGGATATATATCTGCGAAGCGAAGACCACAAACTTTCGCTACCCTTGCCCATCCACATCGCCACTATGTCGTGGCACCCCTCCTACTCGTGGACGGGTCCCCCTACCCCCTTCAACGGCACCAATGCTGAGACTGGAGGGGATTCCAGTATGTTTCAAGCACTCACGAGTTCCGATTTCGGGGGAGGCCGTTGCTCTGGCCGTTGTTCTGGCCGTCATGAGATGCAACAACTGGCACGTGCGAGCGAGCAGCAGTAGCTAACGCCAAACTCAACTCTTGCGTAGGCACCGAGAATTTAAATCAATGGTACCAATCGGGAGACCAGGCCTTTATCCTCGTCTCATCTTGCATGGTATTGTTGATGGTACCGGGAATTGCGTTCCTATATTCGGGGTTGTCGCGAAGGAAGTCAGCCTTGTCCCTCATATGGGTTGTCATGATGTCTTTCTCCGTCATCATATTTCAATGGTATTTCTGGGGTTATTCTCTTGCTTTTAGCAGTACGGCGACAAACGGGTTCATCGGCGACCTACATCACTTTGGCCTCATGAACACGTTAGCTGTACCATCCCCCGGATCTCCGCTCATTCCGGAGCTTCTATATTCCTTCTACCAGGTAAGCTCATCAAATTTGCTATGAGAGAGTGAACCTACAGAGCATATGCGGCATCGCATCCGAACATAGCCCGATAATGGACTGATGGAGCCGAGATCGCTAACGGATAGCATGGCAGATGATGTTCTGCGGTGTTACTGCAGCCCTCGTGATCGGTGCCGTCGCCGAGCGCGGCCGTGTTTTACCCGCTATGGTATTCATCTTCTTCTGGGCTACGATCGTGTACTGCCCCCTCGCGTGCTGGGCCTGGAACATTCACGGATGGGCTTTCAAATACGGCGTACTGGATTACGCAGGGGGTGGTCCTGTTGAGATCGGCTCGGGTATGTCAGCGCTCGCATACTCCTGGATACTGGGTCGTCGCCATGAGAAAATGATGCTCAACTTCCGACCCCATAATGTTTCCCTCGTCACGCTCGGCACGGTTCTACTGTGGTTCGGCTGGCTCGGCTTCAACGGTGGCTCCGCCTTCGGCGCAAACCTGCGTGCTGCCATCGCTTGCTGGAATTCGTGTCTTGCCGCCATGTTCGCCGCTATGACGTGGTGTCTTCTCGATTTCAGACTTGCTAAGAAGTGGTCCATGGTCGGTTGGTGTTCGGGCACCATTTCCGGCCTCGTCGCAGCCACTCCAGCATCTGGTTTCATCCCTCCATGGGCTTCTATTATATTGGGTGTTGTGACAGGCATTTGCTGTAACTTTGCCACTAAAGGTGAGCTTCCCACCTATGCCGATTGTTGAGTATCCTCTAACGATGGTTGCCACAGTCAAATTCCTAGTTGGAATCGACGACTCCCTCGATGTGTTCGCGGAACATGCGGTCGGCGGAATTGTCGGACTGGTGTTCAATGCGCTCTTCGGCGCGAATTACATTATCGGGCTGGACGGCGTAAACAACGGCGCGTTCCCCGGCGGCTGGCTAGATCACCACTACGCGCAGCTGTATATCCAGATCGCATACATCGTAGCGACATGCGCGTACTCATTTGTCGTGTCGGCCATCATTGCCAAGCTGATCGACATGGTGCCCGGCTTGCACCTCCGCGCCTCCGAGGAGGCCGAACTTATGGGCATGGACGACGACCAGCTAGGCGAGTTCGCGTACGATTACGTCGAGGTGCGACGGGACTTTCTCGCCTGGACGCCCGTAAAAGAGGAACCCGTCGCCGGCGGCAACCGCTTTGTGCCCCAGCACGGCATCGAGGAACATCAGAACATGGCAAACACGAACGGTCATTCGCCGCCGAGCTCCTCGCCCCTTCAGGCCGAGCAGGAGAAGATAGGCGCGTCCGCCCGCGCCCCGGCTAAGGAGAAGGCTGCAGAAAGCGCGGCCGAGAGCACCGGTACCTCATTACCGGTATCAAGAGGCTCATCTTAGAAATCTAAAGGAACAAAGATGAAGGCAGCAACAAACATTTTTCTTGTCTTAGCTTATATATCACCTGTTTTCATGGCCTGGAAAAAATGATTTTGAGTCTCTATTTTTGCTGTATATCCTCTAGCCGGCTAAGGTATCTTTCTGGTTATTTCATCCAGGCCCAATTGGTTTCTGGGCTTTTTATATGTATATATTTCTTGGGGGAACAAGGTCTCTATATCCCATGTCATTTAAATACGCAATAATACCCAGATTGTTCTTTTTTCCAGACCTCTTTTCTTCTTAGCAGGTGCTTGAACAAAACATAGTAGTAAAGAGCGGATTGGAATTCGTCCGCGAAGCCATGAGGCGTTCGCAATGGGTGCTCTCCACGGCGGTATTGTAAAAACGGCTTGGGTGTCTCTGGGGATATTTTTATCTCTACTTTAAGCGAGAGGGGAAGAATAGGTTAGGTATATAAACTGCATGTTGGAAGCGTCGCTCTGCGAATCGCGTGAGCAATGCCGCGGACTCTTCTACGTCGCTTTGATCAGGTACTGCTTGTTAGGACTGGGCTTGAATAAAGGTTTCGCGAAAGGGGCCCCTCATTGAGTGACTAGAAATTCTCTCAACGAAAACACTCAGAGAGTAATCCCAAAGCAATCACATGAAGCGAAGTTGTCTGTGGGCTAGGACTAGCAGGTAGAATCAAGGCGGGCGACAGAGACGAATGTAAAATAAACACAGTTAGGATTCATGATTGATGACTGCACTGCTCTCGCATGGGAGCAAGGAGAAGACGATGGACAGATTCGTTATTTAAATAGTTATGACTAGGTATGTGACGAGATAACGATGTATCAACTGCGCATGGCTCATTTTATAAGGACGCCAGGACCTCGTAGAAGTAAGGCAAGGCGGATAGCAGGTGATACGGTCGGACGATATACCTAGAGGGGTATTCCACGTAGCGATGCATACCATACGAGAGGATAGATCGCTGGGTAGAATTGGCACCCGTCCCTAACTTCAGACTTACCTGTCGCGTCTTCTCTGCTTTAGGGCGGCTCGTACTCCGGTTATCGACACACTAGACTCCGTAGAAGCCAGTACTACGAGATTTATCTGTGCATGGACGTACGAGTTTTGCTGCCTTCGTGGTTAACATTTGCATCATTGGCTCTGTCCGTGCGTCTACTGCATAGTCGATCAACACTTCCTGCAGCACGGTAGAATTAAATCAGAGACTTGAGACGGGCATGTTGGAACTTGAAAGATCGGTTTAGATCATTGAGTAAGATCTGCCTCCGCGTCTCGTGAGATTCGAGAAGGGATATGAGATAGAGATAAGACCACGTTTTCAAGCGTAGATTCGGGTATTGGGCGGAGGAGAGCTATGTTTGCTTGATAGGTATGCTTAACGTATCAACGTATCTCGACCTGAAGGTCGTGTATAATTATTGGCATTGTTAACGGCATTGGAGGAATCTATGTGCTAATTGCAGGGTATTGCGGGGATGAGCCTTCAATTCCGGAGTTCATCTAAATATGAAGTCTCGAAGTCATCTGGTAATATTTAGACAGCTGTTCTAGCTCAGTTGCTTCACTGTGCTGTGTCTGGGCAATGAGGTTCGTCTGATTTATGTATGTTCATCAGCCGCCCATCCTAGATAGCCAGACATTTTCGCAGCAATCAATTCTCGAGGTAGAAAATATAATGAAATAGTACATTCTCTGAGAGAAGGAGAATGTAATCGAATAACTAACAGTGTCAATACTGCTCGGCTTTAGGGTATTCTAGTATTTTTCGACCCAAATGATTGAAATGCTATCGACTAGGTATATCATTAGCAGCTCCAATAATGGTGGTAGCATAGACATCAAGTTTTTGATTGATATGCAGATGAATCTAAGTAGCTAGGTCAATAATAATATAAAAAGGGGGAGGGAGGGGGAAAAAGGGCCCTCTATCGACGGAAACTGCCATACCACCCTGCCGCTTATAAAATGAGCAGAATGTCTTGCTCTTAGACAGGAGTTCTATGTGGAATCCGACGAAAGATTTATGCGATGAAAAGCCTATATGAGGAGAATGCGTCTAGGCTTTTGCCAATATAAATCTAGGCTTTCGACATGATTACCTACCTCTCAAAGGGAGGGTGTCTATTTTCGTGTAAAATTAGTGAATAGATTATCTGGGTTTGATATTTCGAGGAGCATGAAATAAATCATCCTCAATAAATGGTGCGTCGTCGAGACCGTGCTTTTCGGAATTCTACATCTACATGCCTACACCCCTCCCTTTGAGCGTCTACCGTGATTTGACGCGCTTCTGTGTTACGCCAGGCCAAACGGCACAGTGGCGGATAGTGGCGACCCGTATCTAGGAATTGGAGCCCTATTACACTAGGCGGACCTTCCCAAGAATGAATTTTCTCATACGATTTAACGGCGTGGTGTGATGATGGTGTTGTAATGTGGCGAACAATCATCTCGAACAGATTGGCGTGGCTGGAATAGACGGGTCATCAGACACGCAGACCTCGCCCCAGCCCCTTCATGATTTAGCAGAGAAAATGGAGAGCGTGAGATCGAACGGGGGATATCATCACTGTCGATCCGAGGTCGCCACAACTGAGATCGTGGTCAAATAACGCGGGGTTTGATCACCAGTTGTCGACACGTCCAGCTGATCCTCGCTTCCTGTGTGGTCTTGGCCATCGCCTAATAAATTGGAACGCGGAGGTTGCATTTTGCATTGGCCAGGTGCCAATCCAGACAATGCCCCATGTAAGGGGTCTGACGAGAGGCGCTTGATCGCCACGCTGTCGACCCTTGTCAAGAGGCAGAGAGCGGTTCTGATTAGCTAATGCCTCTTCCGGGTCTCTCTTTCTTCCACAAGAGGTAAACGGACTGCTTGAGAAATGCAACTAAAGAGGTGGCCAAACCCGGAAAACGTCAAGTATGGCTCGCACTCTAGGCAAAAGCTTTATGAGGTGTAGGCAGTACGACCCAAGGATGAAAATCATGCCTTCAATGGACGACAAGACGTAGTACTATAGGAAACTTAGCAGATGCCCGTAACTAGTTTGTGCTGACGGAAGCAGAAGCTTGTGTTGATGTGTCTGAAGGAGGCTTAACCTATAGTGAGCCGCATAACGACTCCCCTCAGGAACACGGCAGTTGACCGCATTATCTGATGTGTCTAGGGGCCTTGACCCATAGATCTCTGTTCTTCAGAAGCTACTGTACCCCAGATCGTTGGTAGACTGCCGAGAATAACCCTTGTTGTCATGGGCATGACTGATCTGGAAGGAAACCCGCCGTTCCAGAGTGTGATTGAAGCTTGTGCACGTCGCGTCCGGTAACCTGCCCGGGACAGCACATCTCCTGCGATAGTCCGGATGGCATATGCCCTCCGTACGCACACGTGGAAAACATGAAGTTCTTCCTCTGACTTACCCACTCTGGCCTTTACCGAATGAAACATCGGGACTTTCTTGAGCATCGTGGAGAATGAATGCAGATATCCTACCCTAGCTGCATTTCTCTGAGACGGACGTCTAGCTGGGAACACATCGGCACATAATAAACGCCCTTTGACCAGGAGGACCTACCGCAGGCTATACAATCACGGAGGATACACTGCAGTGTATATAGTCTAATCAGTAGCGAAGCTCCGCTAGCAGGTAACCCTCGGAAGCAAGAGACGCGCGCATACCTCTATGTTTCAGACTTTGGGACCTAGCAATGCAACGTGTGGATATTAAAACCTTGTCAAGAACTCGTATGGCTTCTGGTTGAACTTGAGCATTTAGCGCGTCGGTAGTTGTTTAATGCCCTTGTTCCACTTCCCCGGAGAGGCGGTTGCGCGGTTGCCGTGCCCAGGCTGTCGATGGGCGCTTGCATCACGAATGCGCTATGTATGATGCTATCTAATTGTCATACAGCGAGGCGGCAGAGAGCTCACAAATGGTTGAGATGCATAGGGGAAAAAAAGACGTATTCATCTCTGTCTCCACGGTGGCATCTCAGATCGGTACTGTCAGGGGGTACGCTCGCTTACTTAGCCTTTCAAACATGTCATCGTGCGATGAGGCCGACGTGACTGCGCGAGAGAAGATGGGAAATTTAGAGCTGAAGTTCTGGAGATGCCTGCTCCTGGTACAGAACCGTGCCGGTAGAGGCTGGACGGCGTCACTAGGCGGTGTAAACAGGTACGGATGTCACCTCACAACCCTTGCAACCAGGTACCTATTATTCGATACTGGATGGACTGATGCTTGTGAGGCCAATGACGCCTGCTTGCGAGATGCCTGCTGTCTGCACTCCTACCACAGCCCACACCACAACTTCAGGGCTGCCTGACGCTTAGGTACTATACTACTAGCAAGGGGGTCTTCCAGTGTGCTTGACTGGTCATTGGGAAGGCTGTTAGTCTCTGGAATCTTTCTGAGGTTGCAGTCTCTGCAGCTGGACCGGCGCGGTGGACTCTCGGTCCAGTTTTCCGTTGGCGGGATAGCGGCTTACACTGCAACGTCAAAGTCTGAGCGCATCCTCCGATGCTTGGCGGGTGAGTGAGTACACTACGCCGGGTATCCAGTTTGCCTCTCGCCATTGTTTAACATTGGATTGACTTAATTTGCCATTAGGTAACACCAAAACAAGGTGTAGGCACACAGAACGAAATTTGCTATATAGGTATTTGCTATAGATGATCATCCACCTATGACTAGTAGAAGTGTTCACTACAGCTGTATTAGGCGATGGTCTGGGAACTTCGAGCCTCGGTCAGCTGTCCTTTTGCACAGCCCCATAGAACTAAAATACCTATCCAACTACCTATTCTATTGTAGGTAAGTAAGGGCAAAGTGAGTGATTACACTACTGGTAGGTATTACCTAGTAGCGTTGTATCCACGGTCCAGACCTCGTAATGCGTACTCGGACTACCTACAGACGCTTAAGTAGGTAGTGTAGTAGTGTGCTATAGTTGCAACTGGCCTCCCTCATGGTTCGTCGTGTTGTCGTTAGGCAGTCCGACCTTCGAATTCGCATACAAGCCTCCTCGCCACTTTTGTCCTTTCTCGCTCTCTAGTAGCATTAGAACTACAGACGGGGAGAAGGAATGAGAAGGAAGAAAAGGAGAGAGCTCATACACACTACCGACCGTTTCATTCTCGCAGGTTGTCGACGTTCAACGGGACCGAACGGTGGAAGTCCGCGGCGAGTAGCATTTCGGCTGTCTATTAACGCCCGACCTCACAGAAGTTGTGAGGTGTCTGATGAGACCTGCTGGATACGATGGCTTGGCTTGGTTTATATCGATCCAACGGGCGTTTTCTCACCGACCGCGGAGACTGGAAGCGCCGTTAAGCTCCTCAGTAGGTCGGCAGTTGATGAAATGCCTAGACCAGGGTGCGAAGTCATGCACGCTGTAGCTTTAGGTCTAGGTAGTTCTCTGTGTCCCCGGATCCTTAGGGATTGTTCAAGGTGAAGCTGTTAGGCGCGCGTGTTGTGTCTCTTGGCGACATTGGTCAAGTACTACATTGTCTAGCTGCTAGCAGTTTTCGTCCCCAAGTGACCAATAGGAGTTCTTTGCGAGAGCTTGCCTGGCTGCAAAGTTTGGTACCCCCAGGAAATTCGGTCCGGCCACCGGCTCCTTTCGGCGTTATCGAGATCGTTTCCCCAGATTCTATACAACTGTACCTAGTTGTGGTGTAGCATGCTACGACGTCGGGCTCTTCTCCCAGCTTTGCTTACATGATGTCATTCGACTTACATGAACGACTTTTCCCCAGCTCATGTTGACTACCCTACCTACACTAGTGAATAAATCGTGAAACACACAAGACCGACTGCACGCACCGTCTTGTTTCCACTCTGTACTGTAGATAATCTACCTAGTAAAAGACGAACCAACCAACCCCCACACTTTGACATGCGCGATCACGTACTCTAGCTGTCAGACTAGACCATGCTAGGTATTTTCCGGTTACTGGGTATACCTGGTGGACACGATACTCCAGGTTGTTGTACCTAGCTCGTTATGCCATACACTACTACGTTGCTCGGTAATAGCCGAACGGCACTTCCGATTAATACGACGACGCCATTCTCGAATGAAGCAAAATAAGTGAAATCAAAGCAACAAAAAGGCAGACTATCATCGATCTTCAGTGGACCTTCTGCTCTGCCTCATTTACATTGACTTACGTTCGCTCAGGGGCGTTCGTCTTTTTGTCGAAGCCACGGTTCGATTATATCCGTAGTAGGCCAAACTACACAGAAATGGGCATAGCGTATAAAGCGATATTACGAAGTACACATCTACGGTCTAGGGCCAGTTGGCTGGCTTCTGTGTCCAGTGTCCAGTGTCCACCTATACTACTGATGTGCTATAAAAATACAACTGGCCTGTCTGTCCTACCAGAATGTTCCGGCCCCGTGACGATAGACCGAATACAACGGCCTAGCACGGCGTGCCATTGCTGCATGCGGGAAACATTGAATCGATATACCTAATGCATATGCATATATGCAAGCGCCATCTGGTGAGGCCACATGCTCGTGAGGGGTCCGCCAGCGAAAAAGATCTCGAAACGCGGAGAAGCCTGACCCTTGTGAGGGGCTCCTCACCCATGCCCTAACTGGGTCCGAAAAAGTAGATACCTATTGGGCCTATGGCAGAGCCTTTGGTTAGATAAATACCTACCCAGTGTACATAGGTAGGTAGCGAGAAGCATGGAGATGACGTTTAAGGAAGGTAGTCGCCAATCCGCCTTGGCAATAGGCATTCGAAAATCAGCACAGACTATCAGCAGTTGTGATACCAGTCTCCAGACTGCGAGAGGTATCATTACTTGGCTGGGTGGCGCGTTTTCCAGGAGAGCCGAGTCTTTCCAGAAATGGAGTGCCCGATACGTAAAAGTATCGTTGGATCACCCTGCAGCGCATGAAGTCTGTATAATTGAGTGTATAATTGAGCTTACGAGAGTCCGAATCGAGGGACATTTGCAATGAGCTGGGTCGAACAGTGGGAGCGAAAATGTTGCCGGGCCCGTATCCAACTCAAACCGGGCTGGCTCTGGAAACCTACCTATCAACTTGCCCAGGCTCGATTTTTTCGAACGCTTTACGTGTAATCCATCCATCCTCCCAGAGAGACTGCGTACACTACAATCAGTTATCGAACTAGTTAAGGGTACCGTAGTATACTTAGGTTACCTTGATATTACCTACCTAGTTCATGCTCCGCCTGTGGCTTGGACCAGTTGATGTGTCTGAGGCTAGCAGTCAACATTTGATCTCTCTACTCAACATATCTCGATCAGGCAGCCTTGGATGTGCGGATACTGCCGCGCCACCTGCAGGAGCCTCCTTCGCTCACATAGCCGATAGGCCAAGTCGCGACGGGCAATATTCACCCAGGGCATTGCGAGCGCAAGAAATTGGAACTGGTGAGTTGTATGTTAGTTGTACGTTGGCGATCTTGCGATGTGAGCTTCGAACACGTTCAAAATGAGACGAGGACCCTGCGACGACGTTGCCAGGCCCCGGTTGCAACGCTACTCATGCCAGTGCTTCCCCCTACGTGTGACGGTAATCATTTATTGACGACGCTGAACGATGAATTTATGTAGGTATTCTGAGATTCTCCTTGGCATGATGCAGTCCCCACAAGATCATTGGCGGGCGTAGACAAGACTAGATACCTAAGGTTAGGTACATGATCACCGAAGAAAACGCTCTGTGAACTACCGAAAATGAACGCTGACCATCCGCCAAGGCCGACTGGGTCGCATTGATCGTCATGGATGGCACGGATCCGCTGGAAAAGCTGGGGGATGAGCAATTCTTTTCCTGCTCGGACTTCTTTGCCCCCGTAATATATTGGCACTCCGTCAACCGATCCGGACGATGAAGACCCTTTTCGAGCCCGGTGTTTCCTGGACTCGACACTTATGACAACCACGAGTTGTCATGCGAATACGCTCTCCTGAATGTCGTATTTTTATTGCTGCTGCTCATACCTGTAACCTAGGTACCAGAACACCCTAGACCCTAAGTTGTCGGGCCAAGCAAGACTACACTAAGTTAGCCCTCTCCATAATAAGCGAGAAGACGGTCAGCGAGCAGTCTGCTGTCTGTAGCAGCAGCTACTGAATCTTGTACATGAAAAAAGGGAAAAAAGCCTGGGTGGTAGAAAGAGATAATCATCATGTCGAGTCCTTTGGCCAAACCAGGCTTTGTGGTCTCAATCTCTTCAGTACCCGAAGTGCAGGGAAACCGGTCTCGATGTACAAGTATTCTTCTAGTAAGCTCACAACAACTTTTCGGCTCTATAGTTCTATACCGAATCCTGTTAACGCCATCTCGGCCGGTGGGTCGTCGTCGTGCTGCCCAGCGACGTGAATGTCCACATCTCGTCTCCCATTGCTCCGACCCAGTCAGATCCTTGTCTCTAGCCCTTCTCCAGTCACAAAGCGGGCCATATAACAAGCAAGGCCGGGCTCGATGCGGTCCCCCCAGAATGACCGTTCTTGAAACGCTACCAAACTTCTGGCCTCTATCAGTTAGTCACTTCACTTGCCACAACAGCATAGCATCGTGCCGTCGTCGTATATTAAGCACAATATACACCTACTCTGCCTCTCTATATTACCCCAGCCAGAAAGGGCCCTCCCTTCGCCAATCGAAGCAGGTTGGAGAAGGCCAGGAACCCCTTCTTTGTATGCATGCCAAGCGCGCGGAATCGCGAGCACCTCTTCGAATGGTTGACAGCCCAGACCTAGGACATCGCTTTGCACAGATCGGACATTTCTGGTCATCCCTTGGTCCATCGTCCCTCCGAACGTGCTAGTTATCCCTGGAGTTAACTTGACTACTATTATTACAAGTCCCGGTAGAGCTCACTGAGGTTTTGGTCGCAGATGCTCTGCGGAACGTGGCAGATTAACACACCAATTCTTGCCTGACAGAGTTATCAGACCCCTGGATATCGTCCATCACCCACTCAGTCACTCATCCACGCTCTTACACGCCAACCCCGCTACCCGCCTGGGATCCTGCGTATACCGTCTTCTGCGTGGAGAGCTGTGCCGTGCGTCCAACCGTGCTGATCATTTTCTCTGCTCGCTGTTCCGAGTCCACCATGCAGATCACCCTATCAACATGCTCATGCTTCTAGTTCCATCATTAACAAGAGGGTTCCTGTCCGTTCCTTAATCAAACCGCGGTCCCGGGGGACAACACAACTATAGTCAAAGCGAGGCAAACCGTGAGGGATACTATTCCGTGGAGCATATAGCTCTACCCACCGCGCATCTCTTCGGCTAAGCTGAGACCTCACGCACTCTGGATGCACCCACACTTCACCCAACTGCTCGCACTCGTTTGAAGTATCCGTATTTCTGCGATGGTCACTTATTAGGCAATTACGTCGACGACAACTCTCCTCTACCTAGATCGTTACGCCAGCTAGTCTACACGAAAATGCTGTCGAACCCGCTTCAACGGTTCTCCCCCTATCACTCGATACCGTCAAATACTATCCTGTCCAATGCCCATGTCACCGGAGGCCACCTCCATGCAGCTGGTTTAGACGCATTCAGCCATGGTCCTCAGTACGCCCTCCAGCACCTTCAGCAACATGTCGGCATCCATGCTCCTCATCTCACGAGAGCGCCTCAACCGAAGCATCGCCAACATCCATACGGCGGGCCTAGCACGAGAGCAACCGGTTCTTCCGGGCCCGTGAGAAGACGGATCAGCAGGGCTTGCGATCAATGCAATCAGCTGAGGACCAAGTGCGATGGGCAGCACCCATGTGCTCATTGTATAGGTAGGACTATACGGCTCGTTTATATACCTGAGGTTACGATCACAGCTGATGGCCAACAGAATTCGGACTTGGGTGCGAGTATATCCGCGAACGGAAAAAGCGTGGAAAAGCGTCACGGAAAGACCTCGCCCAACAAGCGGCAGCACAAGCCGCGGCGACGGGCCAGGGTGACCAAAAAACGCCTGAACATAACGATGATAATGGGTCGGGTACGGAGGGTCGAGCAGAAGATGCTGCTTCCTCCAAGCAGGATCAGAAAAACTCTTCATCCGACAAGACCATGGCTGAGATGGACGAGGATGCTATGGATCGCAGTCAGAGGACAGGAAGCCTGGATAGCTTAGCTGAGTTCGGCTCTCAACAGTCCAACTTAGCCAATCACTCCCTGACTTTGGATAGTGAACCCATGGACAGCCCAGCACCACTGGACTTCAATGGATATGGGAATATTCATAACCCCTTCGACAGGCAGACGATCAGCCAGCTGATGGGCAATCCGCCACACGGAGCTTACGGGTCCGGACAAGGGGCTCTATCCAACTATCCCGATCTCCCGTACGCCCTCCAAGCTCACAGTCCGACCGGCTACTCTACAAATCCGGCAGCAGCTTTTCGCATAGAAACCAGTCCGATGGGCGCATACCCGCTCGGCGGAGATGCTGGTTCGCCCGGATGGATGAACATGAACTCACCACCACCCCAATACCAAACACAAATTCCGCAAAATGCCTACCATCAACAGCTCAGATACCCCGTGCTAAACCCGCTCATACCGCATCTGGGCAACATCATCCCCGTCTCCCTGGCTTGCGACCTGGTTGACTTATACTTCTCGAGCTCCTCGTCAGCCCATGCCCATCCCATGTCGCCATACGTCCTCGGATTTATCTTCCGGAAACGATCATTCCTGCATCCGAGCAAACCCCGGCAATGTCAACCAGCCTTATTAGCGAGTATGCTCTGGGTAGCAGCGCAGACGAGCGATGCTCCCTTTTTGACCCAGGTCCCATCGGCCAGGGGCAAGATCTGCCAGAAGCTGCTCGAACTCACCGTCAATCTGCTGAAGCCTCTGATTCATACCTCATCGGGTGATACGTCACCGCTGGCTAGCCCCGCGATCGATGGCGTCTCCCTAGGTGGCCTCGGGGTCAATATGCCCAATTCAATGAACATAGACAACATGAGCGGAGGAGACGCTGGCGCCTTCGGGGCCGCCGGGTCGTTGGACGACGTGGTTACATACATACACCTAGCGACGGTAGTCTCGGCTAGCGAATACAAGGGGGCCAGCATGCGGTGGTGGAATGCAGCATGGTCCCTCGCCAGAGAATTGAAGCTGGGCCGAGAGCTGCCCCCAAATACATCCTCTACGACCCAAGACGTGGGCGAGGTCGAACGTACCGGTGACATGGCGACCGACCTCGAGAACGAAGGCAGAAATGGCACGGTCGGCGAAGAAGAGCGCGAAGAACGGAGGCGGATATGGTGGCTCGTCTATGTCATGGATCGCCACTTAGCTCTCTGCTACAACCGGCCCCTGTCCCTGCTCGACATCGAGTGCGAGAGTCTGCTTCAGCCCATGGACGACACCGAGTGGCAGAACGGAAACTTCGGCTCATTCGTGACCGATCCCGCCCTAGGCGACGAGACAGGCGGAGAGGGCGGCCGAGCCCACGGGCCTCAGTTCAAATGCACCGGCCACAGCATCTTCGGCTACTTCCTGCCCCTGATGACCATCCTGGGCGAGATCGTAGATCTCCATCACGCTCGCAACCACCCCCGGTTCGGCGTCGGCTTCCGCCCGGCTCGAGAATGGGACGACCAGCAGGCCGAGATCGTCAGGCACCTCGAGACGTACGAGGAGAGCCTGAAGAACTTCGAGCAGCGCCACTTCAACGCCAGCTCCGAGGACAAGAACGAGCAGTCGGCGACGCTGGAGATGCCCTCCGAGCTAGACCACCTGGACTCGTCGTCGGTGCGCTCCGCACATACCAGCACCTCCCGGATGACGGAGTCCGACATCCAGACCCGCATCGTCGTGTCCTACGGCACGCACGTAATGCACGTGCTGCACATCCTGCTCACGAGCAAGTGGGACCCCATCAACCTGCTGGACGACAACGACCTGTGGATCTCGTCCCAGAGCTTCATCACCGCCACCGGCCACGCCGTGTCGGCTGCCGAGGCGATAGGCAACATCCTCGAGTACGACCCGGGCCTCGAGTTCATGCCCTTCTTCTACGGCATCTACCTCCTGCAGGGCTCTTTCCTCCTCCTCCTCATCGCCGACAAACTCCAGGGCGAGGCGTCCGCCAGCGTGGTCCGCGCCTGTGAGACCATCATCCGCGCCCATGAGGCCTGCGTCGTCACGCTGAACACCGAATATCAGGTATGCCGATCTCCGCCTTTTCTCATCACACACCCCTCCTCCTCCTTCTCTTCTTCTTTTTACTCTCCTTTCTTTCCCCATAGCTCTAGCTAACCTCGACTTTAATAGCGCAACTTCAGCAGAGTCATGCGTAGCGCCCTCGCTCAGGTACGCGGCCGGGTGCCCGAGGACCTCGGCGAGCAGCACCAGAGACGACGTGAGCTGCTGGCCCTGTATCGCTGGACCGGAGACGGCAGTGGCCTAGCCCTCTGAGTAACGACCGTGACGCTTTCAACTTCTACTTTTAATGTATGCTCTCTTCAACACCAACAACATCATCATCATCATCATCATCGTCATCATAAATACCCCTTTCCCTACTTTGATGAGATGGGGCGTCAAATCGAGTTTGTTTTTTTTCTCTCCGAATCTTCTATCGGCTCCGGTGTCCAGGTTGAAAGGTTCTGTGGGTGTCAGAGACAAAATCAAAAACAACGGTGACACGGTTTGCGGGGGCTAGCCTTGCTTTTTATATATAAAAAGTCTTTATATCCAGGGACTATATCGCGCCAAACGCAAAGTCTAGCTAGGCGTCCGAGTTCTTTTATACGTGTGGGTGCGTTTGGGTGTGAGCGTGCTCTTGGGAGTTTTTCTTTCTGCCTTTGAGCTTGGGTTGGGCCTGAGGGAGGTTTGAAATTGGATAGTTGGGAGGGGAGCATGCTATACAGCTAGCTGGAAGAGGTTGTAACTATAACGGGGATATGTTTTGCCCCTTCCCCCTTTTGATGTTTTTTGTTTTTTCTCTCTCGATGTTGCTGGTATGGGATATCTTCGCTCCCTTTTGGAGGTTTGACTTTGTTTACCTCGAGTTCTGGAAAGTTGCACGAGCGCAAGAATTGAGAAGATGTTCGATTAAATAAATAAATGAATAAATTTATAAGATAAATTCAAAGCCACCCCCTTGAGAACAGTGACAACTAAATAGAGATGATGTCTGGAAACCCCACGATATCCATAAGCTCATGGCTGCGTGCTCGTGCAAGTGGGTGGGCATTTGTCAACTCAGTATTCAGGCTCTTTTCGGAAAAGCCTACGGAAGGGCAACCGAACCAGAGAAAACCTGGATACCAAGCGCAGGAAACGAGAGACAGGAATTTCGCGAATGGCCAGTAGCACAGCGAGTAGGGGTAGCAGGTGGCGGCGCCAACTCGCTACCGGGAAACACCAGGGCCCAGGTTCAATCATATACTTGTCTAGGTTATTTCCCTCCAAAGACTATCTATCTATCCTAGTCGTGGGCATTAAATTCGCCCGGGCTTCCCTTCCCATCGCCATATTACCAATGCTTTTTCAGCAACACCAAAACGGCCATTTTCATCTTCGGATGGCCGCGCGTGATAAGGGGGGATAACATAACTGGATTTCGGAGCGTCTTCATTCGAGGGTAGCTGGATCTGTTAAGCCTTTTTCACACTACGGACGGCGCTTGTCGGACCGCTGGGAAGGATAGGGGCTGGTACGCCTTTTGTCATCCTCTCGATAACGCCTGGGACATCCACTCCAGAGGCAACCTCGTAGATTAACACTGCCGCTAGTCTCCGGGAATTGGGTATATCCGTGTTCTGATGAGCACCAGAGACGTATACGGTTCCAATCTAGGTATTCTCTCCCGTGTCACCGCGACAGAAAGCCCTCTGGGGACCTGGCAAGTTTCCATTCTTCTTGAGAACGTGCTGTTACCATTACTCTTGGGGAGTAGAGGTGAGAAGCGGAGGGCGTCTGTTTCTGCAACGGAAGGAAAGATCCTCTTGTGCAACTGATGGATATCGCGCAACGAATGCCGCCGGCGGGGGCTGTTCTGGGATTAGAACCGAGCGACCGTAACGTTCCCCAGAGACTTAGCTAAGCGGACGAATCGAAAACGCATGCTGGCTGCTCATGGTGTCGTCGTTACATGAGAGCGGAGCCTTTCTAGACACATACTTACTCTATTGTGCATACTTCGATATGAGCTCAAGACAAGCAGCATATATGAAGTCCTATATTTAGCTCTACTCGAGCTAGTCAGAGGAACGGCACCGCTGCGTCACGAGGTCATGTTTATTTCTGATCTTAGGATGGATAGCTATCTCAAAGCTACCGCCATCCATCTAACAAGACTGGTTTATAGTTTCGCTTTAGGCTTTGATACCCATCAGTAAAGACTAGCCGATGCCAATACTCATCGAAATACCACATACTGAGAGCCGAGTAAGATCATACGGGCGATGATAGTATTGAGAGGCGGCAACACGTTGCGGGATCGTAGATACGGCACACTGTCATCGAACCCATCGACGAACCAGCAGACGTCCCGAATCCGGTTGACTCAACGGCCATGACGGATAGGAAGTATAGTATGACCCGGCGCTGGCCCAGGCCAGCGGTGGTAACCGAGTCAAGTAAGACGGCGGCCAGTGAACAACAGAACGCAAGACGACAGTTACTTTGGGGAATAATGACATAAATCACCTACGTCACATGTAACATGGAAGGATAAAAATAGTCATTCTAGTCGCTTGAGGCTACAGAAGATGAGTGTATGCAGGAATGAGCTGTGAAGTCACATATATGTAGAGGCTTAGGTTAGGTAAGTAGCTGGATGAGAGAGGCAGATGAATTGGACTGGGTGACGAGCAATTACCCACCTCGTACTGTACCTACATGTATCGATATCTACTTCCTACATCTACGAACATGATACATGTACTGTTATTGCATCTAAATGGCGATGTCTAGATACCTCAGCGCTCATTGTTTCTGAAAGCCCCGCCGCTACTTTGTACCTAAACTTAAAGTGCCCGGCGTCAGTCAGATAAGATGAGTATACAGACAAGGCGAGGGTAGCCTACCCCTGTTGAGGCGAGAAGTCCGTGCACTGGCTGGTATATCGGTACAATTGACCAAGTATAGGCCTACTGTACCACCTAATCTTGCAATTCAAATAACTTTTCAACTAACGGTCGCAAATAAGTGCATCTAGTATCAAAAAATACAGCAGAATTCAATAAAAAATGAGATATAACTTTTATAGTTTTTTAATTACTTTTAAAGGAGTTATTCTAGTTATAAGATATTGTAAAATTAAGTGGAGTAGAATATACTAGATAAGCCAATCAAAGGCTGTTAAATTGGGGCTTTCTTTGTACCTTTGTATCTAGAGAAGTACTTAGTGGGCCTAAGATACCAGTCAAGTGCACGGACTTCTCGCCTCAACAGGGGTAGGCTACCCTCGCCTTGTCGAATTGCTCAGATAAGATGTAGGTACCTAAGGTAACACAGATTGTTCCCGACGACTTGGTGGGGTAGCTAGGTACAGTATCTTATCGACGTGTAGATAGGTACCTACTTAGGCACCTACAGCTAGGGGGGTAGGTGCGAAGGTTAACAAGGAAGGAAGGGTGCTGTGGACCACCCACTGTATTTAGCTGTCATCTGCACGGTCCTAGCCCTCCATTACGAATACAACATCAATCATCCCGTTATCCTCATTTCTCAGCTTAGGTACGCGGGACGTTGTCCCCTGTAGCAAGCCGATCTCGAATCACACAAGCTGAGGGGTTGAAAGCATCTTGATTGAGGCTCCCAATTCAATTTATCTAAGTATCCTGCCTGACTGATAAGAGACCAATACCAACCAAAAAAAAAGAGAATAAACTCAAACACCCGGTCAACAGTTATTCGTCGTCGCTCAAACCTGCGTCAGGGGAATCTCGTTCCAGGCTGCGAGCGAGCATGGCTACGACCGAAGAGGCTAAAAGACAAGCCGAAGCCCTGGTTCCTCAGTTCCAGTTTGAACGCGTCCTGAACCAAGGTAAGTCGCCACGAAAGCACCGCTGAATGCTGTCGACAGACACCTCTCTCTTGTCCAGTCTTATATACAGAGGCCAAGCTGACCTGTCGTAGACGGAGCGGGCCGACGCATCAACCTCTACGGCCAGGTGGGCTCGCAGCCTGCCCTTCTCATCCTCGAACGAGCTCCCTTCCCTGACGCACCCGAATACCTGTCTGCCCTACCGACCAACCTGCGGAGTATCACGAATCTGGGAAATAACGACATCTACTCCTGGTTTTTGGGTTCTGGGGGCCCCATCCTCCAGAATGACGAGAAGGACAAGTTTGCCGACTTCAAGATTAGTCTTATTTGCCCTTGTACCGACAAGCACGTGCAAAAACACAGTCGTCAAGGATTTCGCTTCGTGACCGAGACTCCCGAGATATATCGCGACAAGGTGCGGCCACTTATGCGAGCGAACCGCGAAGAGGGTCGCCTGAACTGGGTCTACAACATTATCGAAGGCCGAAAGGAAGTCGAAGACGTGATATATAGAACGCCGCTAGGGCGAGATGGCGACGAGGGCTTCCTGTTATTGCCTAATCTGCACTGGGACCGGAAGACCATCGACGCGTTACATTTGCTAGGCATCGTCGAGCGGCGGGATCTTTGGAGCCTGCGGGACCTGAAGAAGAAACACCTACCCTGGCTTAGACACATGAGAGCCAAGCTGATCGACGCAACCGTCAAGACCTACCCACAAATCGAGGAGGACCAGCTTAAGCTGTTCTTCCACTATCAGCCGACCTACTACCATCTCCACATACATGTCGTTCATGTCATGCTGGAGGCGAATTCGACACAGTCGTTGGGCAAGGCCGTCGGTCTGGACAGTCTCATTGAACAGCTCGAGAACATGACAGGAGATGAAGAGGCAGGCATGGACAGTGTTTCGATAGGTTATACGGTAGGCGAGGCGTCAGATCTGTGGGCCGATGTATTTGCACCACTCAAGAAGAACGATAGAGCTTCTCTATTGCGATAACTAGATCGTTAACCGACGGCCCGCTTGGGCAGTCCTTCCACTCTCCGCCATCGCGTACGCAGTATGTCTCGTTATTTAAGCGGACCGTGCAGCTCGTCTTCACGCCCAGCTATACCGCAGATGACAAGTTAGTGACTAGATGTAGTAGTATGTGTTTGTCAAGGGGTCGGGATCGAACGCACTTTCGCAGATCTCTTGACACTTTGACGTAGCATCGCCATACCGAACGCACCGTCGTCCCTCGTGGCGCATTCGTTCAACTTCTCGAAATCGACAGCATGTTCCAGCGCGCAGTCCTCCACCAGCTCGCGTTGGGGAATGTCACGGTAATCCTTGGTCAGGCACATGGTGAACCCCAACCATATTTTAGGGTCCGGATATAGGTGGTGAGCGCATAATTCGATGATGTTGCCCATGCACTCTCCGGGACCGTGCTTGCATTCGACGCCGTCGTTTTCCGTCGGGGTTCCGATATAGGTGAGCGTGAAGTTGACCTTGTCGTATGCTCGGATCATAGTCGGGAGAAGCAACTCTCTGAGACAGTCCCTTGTGTCGGGGCACTTGCTTATGACATGCGCCTCCAAGGGGACCAACTCTCTGCTGGCGACGGTTGGCACGGCGGATGCGGCAACGTCGCCCACGGTGGGAGAATCGGAGATCCGAACGATTTCGGATTCGGCATGATGAGACAGTGATAGCGATCTACTCGTAAAGGAGAACAACCCGAAGGCGTAAAGCCCGTAGGTGGTGAGGGCGATAAGCAAGAGCCAAATCAAAGGTCGATGTCGGCGGCGAGCTCGGTTTCGTACCGGCCGCTTCTCGTCCACTGCAACCCTGCGGGTCAACAACTACTATTTTCGGAACGGCTTGAGAGGAGAAGGGGAGGCGATAGCTAGCCTGAGCAAGGGAGAGGAAGATAGACGACAACTTGAAAGGTGCTACTCACGAAGGGGAAGGGTGATCCTGGCAGCCATAGTACTACTAATCTGATCTGATCTGATTCAGTACTTTGTGTAACCTGGGGATGGTTCGGAGAGTATTATAGGGAGGTGGTCTGTACGAGTCTAGATTGTCAACCTAATTCATAGTGAGAACAAATGGTGTTGCGATGGTGATGATGATGATGATGACCAAGAGAACAATCAGGTTGGTAACAGTTTGGACATTACCGTTGGTAAGTAAGTACTTCTGAAGACATACATGTAGGTACCTTGGTGATGTTGTGAAACGGGATGGATTACCACGTGGGTACTTTAGTACCTACAGGTGCTAAAGTACTTGTTACAAAGCACTCACCCGCATGTACCTAGGTGGGTCTAACTATTGTAGGTACCTCCATGTCTGTAGAGGGAATGCCGTAGGTATACGAAGTACAATGCGATGTAGGCAGGTCAAGGGCAAAGAAGTGTTCTACAACCTTGAACGGTCACGGAAAACTCGAGAGCCAATTACGGGCTGTCTTGTGACTTCTAGACTGCGACTGCTAGCTAATAGGTACCACCGTACCGGTAGTCCAGAACGCGGGTGGCTGAAACTTGCCTCCCTACCTGGTACATGAGGTATTGCTCTTTATTTCTCCCTATAACCGACGAACCGACGGCCAACTTGAGCAACCCGCGATGTCGATTCGTGCGATACCGAGGACACTGTGTTTGTGGTAGATACCACCCACCGCAGGTACGTCAGTACTAAGTGCTGTCGGTAGTCTAACCTTGAAGTTTACTGCATCCACGTATCACTATCAAGTACTCACCTGATCCTAACGAGGGCCACTAATGGACGCTAAAGCTTTCGTCGAACGAAGAGAGGGCCAAAGAAAACCTCATGTGCTACAGCTACATAAGTACGTACACTACCCGTCCCTCCATTACGGTATCTTATAATACCATGATCTGAAGGTATGGATGTATACATGCCTATGTACTGTAGGTAGTAGGTACTTACATCTCCTCGACGATGTACCTACAGCATAGCATGACCATCTTGCGTGATCGAGCGTCTTGTACATCATCCGCACTGCCCACATGTATTGCCTCCAAGTGCCTCCTACACATTAGATACCTACCTACATCTACTTCGTACACTACCTAAGCTACGCCACCTGCTACATACCAAGAGGGCTCCTACTATAATGCGATCTACATACCTACATATACGTATACCTCCTTACATCCTACTTACATACTAGGTACCTACGAATATAGAAGCAGGTTCTCCACGTCGATCAGGGTCTACCCGGCATGATCTCGTCTGCCACTGCAACGTTTCTTCCGCCTAGGTACTTTCTTTACATAAACACATCACACATATTCATAAATGCCACCTCCATTCTCCAGACTATTATACCTTTGTAAAACTTGCGGACAGGACCAGTCGAATCGGACACCGTGAGTCGGGGGGTTATTCAGGTAGTTCGTCAGAATTACACCGGTAACTCTCATCTTCCATATTCGACGACGAGTAAACGAAAAACCAGCCAGACAGCTCGTCTGCTCTCTGCTGTCTTTTATATATATACATGTGCATTATATGGCAAACCGATGGCGCAGGTCAAGATATCAGCAGAAACAGCAGAGACAATGTCGACGCCGGTCCCGATGACGCCTGAGCTGGAGCACTTCCTCAGCCCCATTCATATTGATGTGACAAAAGCTCACGTGCTCTCCCATGAGTTATATCGGACCTTTCAACATCTGGCTGCTGAGTCCTTGGCACAATTCCTACCCACTCCCATATCCGAGTCCATCCTACGCCCAACCGGGGGCCGTGAGAGAGGGCGGTACGTCTCCTTGCCATCGGATCCGACTTGCAAAGTAAATCCCGGAACTCATATCACCAACTAACTGGGCACTGTGCTAGATATCTTGCTATAGACATGTATGCTTCGCACAAGCTTACGTCTCGTAATATATATCTTTGCCAGCTAACAGGAACGAAACAGCGGCGGTACGAACTTGAGGGTTGGATTTATCGAACTGCTGGGCAGCGAGAGTGCTCCCACTGGCAATGGAGTCGCCACCAACGGGAACAATTCCGATCATCGGATACTATCTAACATTCGCCGAGTCTTGGAAAAATCATGGTCCATCCAGGAAACACTGAAAAACGACCATCCTGATTCCTTATTTGCCTGGATCGGCGGTTGCATCGCCCAGGTTGTGGGAGAGGGAGTCGAGGCTTTTAACTTGGACCCAAACTGCGAGCTTCCGATGGGCGTGACCTTTAGCTTCCCCATTGTGCAGAACACGCTGTCAGATGCCACCCTCATGACGATGGGTAAGGGCTTCACCATCACCTCAAAGCTAGATCTTGGGACACTGTTGGTGAACGGCTACGAAAAATCGAAATCCTCGGACTTACCACGCATCAAAGTCATCGCAATATTGAATGACGCAGTCGCCACTCTGGTTTCATTCATTTACCAGTTTCAGGAAGATGACAGCCACAAAGCGGCCATGGGTCTTATATGCGGCACGGGTACAAACGCCACAATCCCCCTGAAACAAAGCGCACTCAACGCTGGGAAGCTGCCCGGAAAGATTGCTGTTGTTGCCGACGATGAGGTCGAAGATGTAAAAGTTGCGGTTAACACCGAGTGGAGTATCAACGGGGCTATTCAGCCCTTGCGGAAGCTTGACTTGATCAGCAAATGGGACATTCAGCTCGATGCCGAAGGAGAAGTTCCCGGGTTCCAACCTTTTGAATACATGACGGCGGGAAGATATTTAGGTGAACTGGCACGTCTCATGTTCCTCGACTATGGGAAGTCGCACTTAGGCCTGTCGGACGAGAACCTACCCGCACAACTGTTGCATCGATTTGGACTTACGACGACTTTTCTGAGCCATTACCGCCCCCCGCATCCGCCCACCTTAGTCCGCAAGCTCGAAGTTGAATTTCCACCGAACACTTCTCAGCTCCCCATCGAATGGACGGAGGAGATCGCAATGACGTTGTATCATATCGCCAAATCTATTGAAGTCAGGGCTGCGGCACTCGTTGCGGCCGCTATCGTAGGGCTGTTGGCCTGTGCTGACGACATACCACTCTCCAAGTCTCCAGCGGACAAGTCGAACCGACGGTTGACGAACGGGAACGCTGACGAGATGAACTTAGTAATAGGGTATACTGGCGGATGCATCGTACACTTCCAGGACTACTTATCGGACTGCCAATGGTTTCTCGACTCAATCATCGAAGCCGAGTTCGGAGATTGCGCACCTATCCGGTTGACATTAAGTCCCTGCCACGATGGAGGAATAACAGGTGCTGGTGTCCTATGTGGCGCTTCTCAAGGCAGATCGAAAGACGTGTAAGATATGTCATGTGGACCGATTTATTGTGCACCTAGATTGTACGATACCATGACGAATGAATACCCCCAGGCATGGGATAGAGAGAATAGATAGGGCTCGAGGCTCACATAGGCATAATAACATAGGGCAGTGTATTCTGGGTTGGAGGAATACCATCGAATTAAAAAACATGCGTGTCCACTGTCAGCTGACTGACTATCCACGCTGCCAGTGACCATGAGCAGTACCATGAGGTAAGGGAGACATTCTGCCTTATATCCATGATGCGAGGGAGACTAATCCAGCTCCAGCAAATGCGCCGGCTACGGCAGGGTAAGTAAACTTCACGGAGTAGGTATTATTGTGGGGGTTTGATAACTGCGCCTCATCAAAACGGCCAACACCCCAGCTGTTGTGCCATTAAACAGTGATCCCTGGACCAGGCGGTATCACAGACAGAGTAAAAAAGTAAGCCAGTCATGAATGCTGTACAGCCTCCCTCGGTATGTTCTCATAAATTCATTGAATTCCCGCTTGACGTAGTCTCGTAGTCTCATGTCATTGAGAAGCTCGTCCAGATCAGATCATATATATGTCCATTCACCAGAGAACCAGCGGAGAGGGATTAAGTTATAAGTTATCAACCCAATGGCACGAGACCGCGACGACGAACCAGATGAGCGCACCGCTCTTCTCACGGGTGGCGATGAGTTAAGTAACACCGAAGAGGCCAGCACGGAGCGAGACCGGCTCATCGCACACGGCGGCTATGAAGGATTGGAGAACCCGGCGGCGCTCGCACCCGGGGTAATCAAACCAGTGCCGCCGGAGCCCATACCGGAAGAAGCAGACGAGGACCTAGAAGCCCACGGCGGCTTACCAGGCGATGGCGCAAACGACACCAGCGCCGACGCCCCCGACCCGTCCAGCTTCCTCGTCAACACGCACCCGCGACGGTTCCACGTCGTGTTCGGCGGGATCATGCTGACGTACTTCATCGCCAGCTTCGGCGGCACGATCATGGCGTCGTCGCATCCGGTCATCACGTCGCACTTCGGCGCGTCGAACATGGCGTCGTGGCTCTCGACGGCCTACCTGCTCACCTCGACGGCCTTCCAGCCGCTCGTCGGCCGCCTGTCCGACGCCATCGGGCGCAAGCCGCTGTACGTCGCCTCCATGGCCGTCTTCGCTGCTGCCACGGCCTGGTGCGCGCTCGCGCAGTCCATCGGGAGCTTCATCGCCGCCCGCGCCGTGTGTGGGCTCGGTGCCGGCGGCATGATGACGCTCGGGGCCATCTCTATTAGTGATTGCGTGCCTATTGAGTATGTTTTATTTGCCTCTGCCATCTCTTAGTCTCAGTATTCTCTCATTGTACTTCTGTATGTTGAGTCGGTTCCTCAAGATCAACATGATATATACCAAGCACACAGCAGGGGCATTAGCAAGTTGATGGAGATCCAGACTCACGCCCGCTCCTAATCCGGCGACAACGTGAGAATATCTATTAAGCTGATAACCCCCACCCCCCTCTTCTAGACAACGGGGATCCTACCAAAGCATCATCAACATCGTCTACGGCATATCAGCCGCATCGGGCGCCGCGTTCGGCGGCTTCCTAGCTGAGTCGCTGGGCTGGCGCTGGGAGTTCGGCGTCCAGCTCGTGCCAATGTCGCTGTGCCTTGCCACCGCTATCGTCAGCATGCCGAATAATCTCGGGCTGCGAGACGGGCAGGAGAAGAAGACGCTCTTGCAGGCTCTTCGCGGGTTTGACTTTAAGGGGTCGGCGCTGCTGACTATATCGACTACGTCTCTGATCTTGGGGCTGGTAAGCGGGATCCTAACTGCTATCTGCATAGTATTGATGCGCACGCGCATGCTATATAACAACTATACCTATGCTGACGATAGGCGTTTCATATCATAGAACCTCGGTGGCAACGTCCTACCCTGTAAGTTCATCATCTACATCTATCCATCATGTTCATAGCCTCCTTTCTCTTTAGAAAAAATCCCTCGACCTAGGGAAAATAAAGCTGCACAGATGTTTATATCGATAGACAATTGACGATATATGCAGGGTCGCATCCGCTCATCATCGCCTCGATGGCCGTATTCGCCGTCTGCTTCCCGACATGCCTCTACGTCGAGAGCCGCGTCGAGCGACCCGTCATGCCGCTCGTCCTGCTCCGCAGCACGCCGCGGGCCAACATCATCTTCTCGAACGCCATAGCCTCGTTCCTCTTAAACGCCATCCTCTTCAACGCGTGAGTCCGAGTCGCCCTCCTCCTCATCCCTAGCCGGCTACGTAGTTACTATCCTACCCGCTTTACCTACCTGAATGACGCAAACTCTACTCCCAAGAGTCAATGTATGAAAAGGAGAGAGAGGGAGAGGGAGAGACAGAAAGAAAGAAAGAGAGGATATAAAAAGCTAGCCCTCGCACTAATAACTTCAGCCCCCTCTTCATCCGCGCCGTCCTCCAGCGCTCGGCGACGGAATCGGGCCTCTACCTCGTGGTCCCGACGGTAACG
This sequence comes from Nemania serpens, assembly GCA_022578855.1. Classification (NCBI taxonomy): domain Eukaryota; kingdom Fungi; phylum Ascomycota; class Sordariomycetes; order Xylariales; family Xylariaceae; genus Nemania; species Nemania serpens. The sequence continues at coordinate 477,353 of MU396678.1, read as the reverse complement.
GCGTCCGTGAGCGGCACGGCGACGGGGTTCCTGATCTCGCGGCTCGGCCGGCTCAAGTGGCCGCTCGTGAGCGGCGCCGTCCTGTTCCTCGTCGGCACGGCCCTGCTGTCCTGCATGCGCCGCGGCTGGCCGACCTGGGCCTACCTCGCCTGCCTCGTGCCCGCCGCCCTGGGGCAGGGCTTCCAGTTCCCCGGCACCTTCATCGCCGTGCTCGCGGCCTCGGCCCACGGCGAGCAGGCCGTCGTCACGAGCACGCTGCAGCTCTGGCGCTCCCTCGGCAACGTCCTCGGCGTCGCGTGCTCGAGCCTCGTCTTCCAGAACGCCCTGCTGCGCTACCTCCTCGCGTACGTCTCCGTTCCCGACGACGGTCGTGGCGATGAGCCTGGGCCTGGGCGCGGGCGCGGGGACGCGGGAGGCGAGGAGTGGAAGAGAGAGTTCGTCGAGCGCGTGCGTGGGAGTATCGAGGCTGTGACTGAGCTGCCCGAGGGCCGGACTAAAGACCAAGTCATCATGAGCTATGAGGCGGCTTGCAGGGTCACGTTCCTGGTGTGTCTGGGTATTGCGTTCGTGAGCGTCTTGTTGGTCTTGCCTATCCGATTGCCGCGCCTGGGTAAGAAAAAGACCTAGAAATGGAACTCTTTGGAGCTAGAATAGAGGGGGAAAACTACAAGGATACAGGTAGCGAGCTAGGAACTCAACTAAAATTCAGTGGTCTCACACATAGTGTAGCTTAGAAGACGGTACGGGTTTTGAGCCGAGAGACGGCCTGGGTATCTGAGTCTGTTCTCTAATTTCGTTCGCAGAGATGACGATATACAATTTGCTGGTTATCATACAATTCCTTCCCATACTGCGATCCATACGTATGCATTAGTGATACCCATTAACGCCATCGGTGAGAGCGTCGAGTTCCTCCTTGGTCCGACGATATGTTTCCTGTGCTTCCCTCTCTCTGCGACTAACATAGTTGACCTCTTCTCTGAGAGCCTCCAGACGACTCCTGCTAGCTATTTCTTCTGATACGGCCAAGGTCTTGAAGTTTCCTAGCGCAAAAGTGGCTTTCTCAAGCGTCTCGGCAGCTTCTACCATTTTTGAGCGGAGCGTTTTTGCTCGCTGCTGATACCCTCCTAAGTGAAGGTTTAGCTTCTTTTCTAATTTGGAGCATTTCTCCGCGGTGGCTATTGTAGATTCCTGCGCGGTCTATAAAATCTGTTAGTGCTGGGAGAGGAAAGTTTGAAAGACTCAAGACAAGAATCTTGACAGGTATAGCTTACATCAAATGCAGACCTCATGGCAGCCACCTGCTGCTCTTCCTCATCATTTCCGTAGCATCCGAGGCCCAACAGCAGTGCATTGCTGTTTTCTCTTTCCCAAACAGCCTGCACCTCTTCAGGTTTGGGCTTGTCTTTAACGTCCATCAATATTTTGAGACGGGCCTCAGCCAGCGAGGCATCGTCTATCTGCTGTAGGCGTGTTGGATTACCCTTGACCTTTGAACCCGCAAGCGGATATCTCACAGCGTCGTGGGCAATCAGAAGAGCAGCCTCTCTTGCGATCAGCGCCTCCATTTGGTCAGTAACTGCTGACACTTCACGCGTCAAAGCCTCAATGTCCACGAAATCCGGTCGAGGTAAGCCCCTTTGCATCACTTGAGTACGTCTCTTCAACTCTAATTGCTCCTGAGCTTCTCGAATGGCACGTTGTCGTTGATCACGTTCCTCGGAGTCTTCGTCGAGTCCATCCGAAGCTACAACCTCCTGTTGGGACTCGGGAAGTTCGAGCTCCCACTCAGTTTCTTTAGGCTTCGGCAACGAGGCCAATCCCTGTTTCAGTTGATGCTTCATAGATAACTCGCGAAGACGCATATCATTCGCAGCGCCCCCCGCTAGGGTCATCTCGTTGTCGTCCTTGTTGAGCGCAAAGCTATCCCGAGGCGTCCTCAGAGGTGTCTGTCCAGCTCGTCGAGGGGTGGCAGCAACACCATTCATTCCGCTGCGCAATGGAGTGGCCATTGGGTTAGGGGTAGCGATAACTTGCTTCCGGGGGGTGGCACCTTCGAACCCCGTAGACCCGGATCCCTCCGTTAGGTCGGCATTCTCGCCACCAAGCAAGGCCGACTGATTCTCCGTGAGGGCACGGATATTCCTAATCTCTGTAGCGACTCTGTCCTCTTGTGGGGGCGCCATCGGCGTTCTGATGGGCGTCTGCATGTTCAGGCTTGAATATGTATTGACCAATCCTCTTGTCGCGTCATTCTCGCTGGACTGCGCGAGAAGGTTGGCTCGCTCGCCCATCATGCCCATCTTGACGATATCTTCGAGTTCGCCCTCGCTTACTTGCGGTGCTGGCAAGACAAGAGCCCTTCTTTTGCTGCTCTGCTCTGCTTCGCGAATCTTCTGCATCTGGCCAGCCTTGACGGCGGCCTGGGCGGCAGCCGAGGGGCCGTCCTTCTCGCCCTTCCTCCGTTTCCTGTCGGCCTCGTCGTCTTGATCTCCCTTGCGTTTGTGTGCGAGCTGTTGCTTGCGGGGATCGAAGCTGGCTCGCTGGAATTCGTTTCGTTTCTGTTCGTTCACGGTGTCGTAGAAACCGGGCGCGGGGGCTTTCTCGAATGGAATGTCCGCATTGTAATCCATCTGCCCCTTCTTGCGAGGACCGACCTTGATGTTGATGCCGGCGGCGGCGAGCTCACGGCGCTTCTGCAAGGTAGCCAAGCCACGTGACTGCTCCTGTTGACGCTCACGGGCTTTCCGCTTCGCCTTCTTTCCTTGGGTGTTTGCCAGGCGGGCTCGAGCCTCGCTCAGCATCTCCTTCATGTCTTCGTCGAGGTCGATGGCGTCGGGTCTCGCGAGCTTGGTCTCGGGATCGGGATCGACTTCGCCGGGGCGCAGTCTCCGGACGTCGTCGGCGCTGGGGGCCTGGGTCTCGCCGCCCGCGGGCCCGGTGAGGTCGAGGCCGGTTATGTCGCGCTGCTCGGCATCGTCTAGCAGCTTCTGGTAACGCTCTTGACACTGGTTGGCGGTGCGACCGACCCTGGGGGCGATGGTGCGCCATTGGGTGGGCATGATCTTGGCCAGATGCAGCAGCTTCTCGTCCTCCTCCTTGCTCCATTCGATCTTCTTGATGCTCGGGTCCAGCCATTCGTTCCATCTCGCCTTGCACTGCTTGGCCGTCTTCCGTGGCAGCAGAGAGGAGACGCGATCCCACTGGTTGAGGCCATACTTGGAGACCGAGGCCTTGAGGATCTCGTCCTCGATATTCGTCCACACTCCTCCCTTGACGACCGGCATTTTTGCTTTGCTTCCTGTGATGTGTCGGCGATTGAATGCGAGGTTGAGGAAGGGGGCTGTCGTGGTCGGGGTGTAGAGGAGGAAGAAAAGAAGAAGAGGTTTGACCTAGAGAGAGGATTAGGTCTGCAAACCAGTCGCGATGCGCGAGAGTTGCTGCGTCTGTACCCTTGAACGCTTAGCAGATTGCTGGGTTAGTTAGGTACGAAGTACTTTCTAAGTTGAGCCACATTTCTCGCCCCACATATGCCCACTAAACCCTGTAGGTATGTACAAGTAAGTAGGTACTTTGTAGAAGTAAGTAAGGTACCTATGTACCTAACAGGGGCCCGCTAGGCAGCAGGGTCCACTCACCATTGCGGCTTTGCAGCAGCGACGTCAGCGTTAGACTCTCTAATACAGTGTTACTGCATCCCGTCTCTATATGAGTACGAGGTCGGAATATTCTAACCACTACGAATATAATCGACTCTCTCTTCTCTCTTTTCCCCTCTCTCTATTAAATTTTTATTTCATTTTTTAACCGCTTTATCCTTCCACAATACAAGATCTAGCTAATGCCGTGGTCATGAGAGAAATCTACTGACTGACATCTTGGAGATGCTCCCCAACGGTCTACCGGTGCTTTTGAAATGACGCTGAGCAGAAATTTGGCATCGTATTGAATACCACCGTTATTGTTTCGATTCTCGCCGATCTGGTGCGCTACTACTGCTGCTGGCTGCTGGCTGAAGCGATTAGGTGAGGAGAGACTGCAGGCAGGCTGGGTACTACTTACACAACTAGGCCCGACGACGACATTTGGCACCGCCTATCAAAGCCCAGCGACTCTCTTTCCATTAGCATGCGAGATCTGACGTTTGTCTCCTCGTTTTCTTTTAATATCATACGCAAGGGATCGGTAGCGTCTCTGGCCAGGTCGGTCGGCCATGGCGGCCACGGTTGAAGTGCCCAGGTCACATACCTGGTATAATCTATGTCAACGACTTGAGATGCAAGAAATCAATCCCCAGCTTTCATCTCCCCTCTACGGCCGTATTCCAGCCGAAATCAGGAATCTCATTTTCGAGTTTGCCGTTACAGAATTTCTATCCCCCAGAGCCCAGCTAATCAAGTCGGATGCCTACGTCCGGCAGTCGCATGAACTAATAATACCTGTACCGGCTTCTGGATCTTCAACCACCCGACGCTTAGTCGAACATGTCAGAAATGAGATTCAAAGCATCGCTCGCCCACGACCTAGCCGTTAGTCACAGTTTATTTGTAGTCTGTTGCGAAACTGATAGACCAGTGTCGTGCGCTTTGCGACCTTCGGCATCGTCCATCATCGTCCATCCAACCCCCCGCCCTTAGATTACTGGCTTTGGGTTACTGAAATTCAGCGTGACAGTGCGCCCATTTTCGAGGTCTCATGCCCGACGGCCACAGGACGGCTTTGGATGGCTTCGCTTCGATAATACCGAGCCCATTAGGGTCAGCACCGCCTTATTGCTCACCTGTCGACGAGCCTATCTTGAGACCCACTCCTTGCCTCTGCTGCAAACAGAGCAACGCTTCTACTGCGAACGTGGGCCTTCTAGTGGCGACCCAGGAGGCTCGCGTACGGACATAAGCTCGTTCGTCGAGAACCTTTGGGGCAATCCCGCCCCCGTCCCCGGCCTGCGACAAGCAGACCTGGTCCGTTCTGTACGTCTGTTTACCCAGCAAAATTGGCTAGAGGACTCTTTTCCATCTTTTGTGAGCACCAGCATCTGGTTTGCGAATCTCGAGCATCTCCGCATCACGCTACGTCACGGCGACTGGTGGGACTGGGAGCGCAACGCAACTCTCCGTATCAATCCATTCAAGGGCAACTGTTACCACGACCATATGGGGGCTCTCATGCGAAGAGATATGTCCGCGGAGGGTGGGAATGTTGAGTTCGCAAGAGGTGCCTGGGGAGAGGCATTCTCGCATATGTCGAAATTAAAGACCCTTACCATCGACTTCGAGACGTCTGTAGACAAGCGCGAGGAGATGGCAGCCATCGTCGCCTGGGCCCTGAAGTGGCGATTTCCACTCCCAAATAGCCAACATCTTTCCACGGGTGGTCAACCTGCTATCAAGATGAGTTGGCGAAGTCTCCTACGCCACTGGAGCGGCCCTTGTGAGGTATGTGGTCAGTATGTTGCTCTAGGATATGGATGCTCTAGGTGCGGCCAGACGAATCTGCTTAGTTCGCGGCGCTGCGGGCCACAGCTTTTGGTTTGGACGTGCCTGTGGAAACGGGTGCGGGACCTGGACTAAATGGTGTCACTGTCCATGTCACAGGCACCTTTTTGGCAACGGCACGAAGGTCTTGTAGTTCATGGTGACGGCCACATAGTCAAAACGTAAATTTACCTGGCAACGGTGATTGTGCATATACCGAGCTACTATTAGGTGGATGTCAATGTGATAGTTAGACGGAGTTTAATAAAGGACCCGGTAGAGCATATGAAAACTTCTAGCATACCATTACGATAGAAGACAGGCAAGCATGTAAGCGCTATTAATTTACCCATTATTCAGGTGAATGACTTTAAATAACTATAACTATAACTATTAAACTAGATGTCTGTATGAACGCGGCTACTTATCTACTTACCTGTGATGCCTTAATTTTCTTACTAGATAATTATCTTGTATAGGGGCTTTTTGCTGTTTGTGTAAACTTGCCAGTATTCTGGCGATGCTTGATTACATGTTACCACATAGTTACTTATACAGCAGTATATAAGTGTCTGCCGAAGTAGGGTTTCCTATACGCGGCTAGTGGATCTATCCTTACCTCAACATTTGTGCAGACCGTCATCCCGCAAAATACCTACTGCCACTGGATCGGTCGAGTATTACTTATCATTTAAGTAGAGCCTTGAAGACGGTGACTCATACAGGGAAGTATGAAATAGGTCATGTATAGTAGGTAGTTGATATGGAATCGCATGCTTCCGGGGCGAGTACAGGGGAGTGATCTGCATATCTTACTTAGTTAACAAATCAAGACCGCGGAACTGTCGCTAATAGTTCGAACGTAGTGTGCGAAGGCGGCGCAAACTCGCAATCCAAATACGCAATGGCAGACAGCCAAACCGTGTTAGTCGCCGGCCTTAGCCACACATTTAGTTGGGCGGAAAAGACATGCCTAAAGATACGAGGACGCCCTCGAATTCTCGGAGAGTCCAGACGATTCAGAAAGCGCTGGGACATCAAGGTCCACTGATAGCAACTAGTCGATAGCCGAGCAGATTCTCTTAAAATGCTTCGGCATCCAAATGCCAGAGACATTCTTAGCGATATGCCGCCCATTTCTCTTTACCGCCCGATTCTGTGAAGTAAAAACTACGGATTGGATGGCGGTAGTGCTGAAGCAACCTCGCAGGCTGGGAATGAAAAGTACATATAGTACGTAGCCATAAAACATGACAGGTCCCCGGCGGGGAACTCGGGTTTGGGCTACGGCGACAAAATATAGGTTGTCGGAGGGAAGATGGGTACATTTATGTGACTGCGGAACGGCGGTCTGGAAAGAGAAATATATGTATTAACTGATTCTGCACGGCGGAAAGTAAAATAAATAACCCCTTGCTTCGTGCTAATCTCTTGAGGACCTTTAAGAGATGCAAGGGCTGTACGGGGTTATTGGATCTGAAGATTCCTCGTTCATCATAAGCCTTTACATCTCGGTCTCCGTCACGCCAGGAATATCGGTCGTGGATTGAGAACCAATAGCATTGTCGTCATTCTCACTTGGTAGGCGTTCATACCGAGTCCATGGGGACATCCCACTTATTAGTGACTAAGACCTGGTGATAGTTGTATCTGATTTCTGGTAGAAGCGTTGATGTATGTCTCGCTCAGCATTGCCCATTCCTCGGCCATTTGCATGCTGAAGCAGGGCGATTAGCAAAAATTTAAAAGTCTTCCTTCGCAGCAGAGCAAAAACAAAATAACTAAGAAAACAAATGCAGTCTTCAAAGATAATCATCGCTCGTATATTTAGAGGATCTAGGGTCTAAGTTCTACGTGGGATGTAAACAAAAAAGGGCTGGAAACTGTTACAACTAAACTGTTACACGTCCCATAGAACTCTAGCATTGTCTCGAAAGAGTCTCTCTCGTAGTTTCTCGTCGCCATCGCACCATTCCACCACCTTTTTCATAAAGGGCATAATGTCGTATCCTTGCGCCTGCGTATGGGGCCAGTCCGACGCGAACACGACCCCTTCTCCGCGCCGCATGCTCAACAGGGCCTTCACGAGCGATTCGAGATTGTCAAGGTTTCGTCCTTGGGAGAACAAGTACGGCCCCGAGACCTTGACGTACACGCGAGGGTCATCCATCATGGACTTGAGAGCCTCCCACCCCGGCTGCCGAGCCGGATCCAGCGGAAGGCCCGACGGCGAGGCGAGGTGCTCCAGCACCAATTTCACCTGGAGCTCAGGCACCAGCGGCTGAACATGATCAAGCACCGCCATGTCGGCGTACAGACTGATAGACCACGTCTTCATCGGCCGTAGCACTTCGGCGTATTTGCGCAGAGTAGACTGGATTTCAGCTTTTGATATTTCTGTCTTGAAAGACCTCAGGTTGATTCGGACGCCCCGGACACCGAGATCGTGCCACTCGCGAAGAGTCTGAGAATCGATGTGCTCGGGGTCGAATGCAACCACGCCGCGGCCTCTGGCGGGTCCCACCTCTTTTAGAGCATCCAGGACTGAGGTGTTGTCGTTGCCGTACGTGGAGAGCTGGACGAATACCATGTTTGGCAATTCGAGTCGTGCAGCGTTCGCGAGGGCTTGGGGCATCTTCGCATCATGAGCACGCTTGGCGTTCTCTGGTAGCGGATATTTCTCGGTGTCAATGACATGCATATGGCTGTCCCACGACCCATCTGGAATGCCGAGATTCAATGCAGAAGAATACCGACGTTGACACGAATTGTTCTGGTCGTTCGTAAAATCCCATAGCCTAGGCTTGATGCTCGGTTCGAGAGATACTGTCATAGTGTTGGATATAATTGAAATCCTTGGAGAAAATATCCGTCCCACGCCAGGACATCTTTGGATCAGTCTTAGTAGCGTCATCGTGAAAGAACTGTGATGACTAGGCGTCGTTTGTGTGGATAACCAGGCTTCAAACGTGCAACCGGAGGTGACTTGCGCGATCTGAGACGGGGTAACTCCCCAGATCCAATAATAGCAGCTAGAGTGTTTAAAGTATATTCAAGCAGATGGTATACGGACAGATTCCGATCCAAGACTCACTCTTGTTGAACCTGAGAAGCGGGGAATCAAGACGGAGCGGCTCAGTTTTGTTTAACTCTTGGTCTAACCCTGGATTTCACGAACAAGCATCCTGCCTCACTTGTTATAAACAATTACTTGCTCCTTGTCGACTAAGTGCCTTCGTTTTGCTTATGAGTAAACCGAAGGGTTTCTTGTTGCCCAAAAGTATACGAAGTATGGGAGAAAAATTCCCGGACCTTAATTTCATCCCTCAATTAGGAAATCCTCGTTTCTAGTTTCATTAGCGCCCGCCAGCTAGCGGCTTGGTAACCAAACCCGGCTAGGTGCCGCAGGATAGGCTACTAAGTGCCAGCGGCTGTGAAGGCCATTCCTGCGTACCTACACATACATACCCTGCTGCGCGGGCTAACGTTCGCGGTCAGCTTCCACCCATTGGAGTTCCTAATAATAACGCCTAATTTCTGGACCAGACCTATTTCCTTGCTAGGAACTTTTAATTTTCCTCTCATCAGTCGCAATGTCTATGGTTGCCGGTGTCGGTTGTTCTTGCGCCCGTGCTCACATCTTTCATAGACAAGTACGTCAGCATCGAGACATAACTAAAGTACTTACAAGAAGTTGACAAGTATGCTGGAGCGAGACAAAATCAGTTTCAGGATGGGAGAAACAACAGGGCAAGACAGATTCGGTTTGCTTGGCCGTCAAAATATCACTAACGTAGTCACATTAATAGAGTATCAGATCCTGCCAGCAAGTGCACAGTTAGCCTATTATCTATATGTGTGACGTTGCATCTCAATGCCGCAGCAAAATTCCCGATCGGGGCTCGTTCGTGGTAGCCGAGAGCCAGCATCTTGTGCCAAGATGTAGCATAATTATTGCCAATCAATCATTGTTGATAAGGGGTTATCCAGTGGGATGTTATCAGCTCTTGTAGCTAAGGAAGTGTTGTTTTCAACCAGTTGAAAAGAACGTAGGAATCAATAACGACCCCTATATTTCGTCTTGTCAGCTACCTGTCGTTCGTATCTTCAAACATAGACAGCTGATAGGTTTATGAATGTCGCTTAGATATTATATTTACAGAATTGCTATGCGGCACGGAACAGAACTGCAGCACTATACCGGGTCACCAAGGATAGTTTAGGGCTGAAGAACGTCGTATGCTCAGGAACGTACAGAACTTAAGGCGCCAGCAGAAGTTTCTTGGCCAATACATGAATCATGGAAGTCGATAAACAGGGACCAAGAGCTCCCAGAGCCACTCTACAGTTCTATTATCGGCCATCTAAGGATGCTAGCACGACCGTCGCGTCTCGGCCTGTTCGCCCCCAATCTGTCCAAATACAATCAGGGCATACTCTCTGTCCAGAGCAGGGGAAGTTCCCGGATTGTAATCAGCAACCCCAGTCCCTGCTCCTCCCTTGGCGCGCCCGTCCAATGAGCAAATAGGTAGACAAGCCTCCCGTTACATCCCCCGCAAGTGCCAGTCTGCCTAACAGGTTGCACCAACAGCACATCTTTCGAGAAATGCGATTGGCTAACATTGTGAGCAAGCCTTGCCGCGAGCCTGCGGCTTTTGTATGACTTCTGCTCTGATCGTGGAAGATTTCTTCTCGCGGACGTCGATCCGGGCATTGACAACTGAGCTCCGAACCGAACAAAGGCTGCCTGATTCCAGTACTCGATCTGTGAAGCTTACCACGACTAATGGCTATCCCCAGCAGCCAGGCAAGCGCGCGCGAGCTTGTGAGAAAGATCACAAAGGACCATGGCTTCGTTAGCCCCGATAGGCTCGAGCAGCTCGAGGCCTTTAGTCCAGAACTGCGACGTGACATTGAAGAGGCATTGTTGACGAAAGATAAGATGATTGGATCAAGTGTGTTAACGTAAGCCCCTCCCCTCCTTACTCGACCGCGTTCTATCAGAAATATCTGGCTGACATGTGCGGAAGACTGGCAACGAATCTCTACACAAGCAAAGCTCGATTCATCTTCGAGCTATTGCAAAATGCCGATGATAACACTTATTCCAAAGCCCTGGGATCGGGCGATGTTCCCTACCTGTCGTTTCGCGTCCATCCGGGCTGCATTGTCATTGAATGCAACGAAGATGGCTTTACTGATAAGAATCTTGCGGCCATCTGCTCTATCGGCAAAAGTTCCAAGGCGGGGGCACAGGGTTACATAGGAGAAAAAGGAATAGGGTTCAAGTCTGTCTTTATGGCCGCTTCGAAAGTCCACATTCAATCGGGAGCCTTCTCCTTCTCTTTCAAGCACAAGAAGGGAGACTCGGGAATGGGGATGATCTCTCCTTCATGGGAAGAGACTGACGAGGTGCTTCCGTCACCGTTGACGAGATTTACGCTCTTGCTGCACGATGAAGGCGATGCAGAAATGCGTGCGACAACGAGGCAGTCCATTGAAACTCAGTTTAAAGAGTTGCAAGAGAACCTACTACTTTTCATGAAGAACCTAAGAAAGATACACGTCGTTTTCTATAACAAAGCGTCACAGGAGACATCCTCCACGGTCTTTGCGATCGAACGTCCACGGGCTACTTACGCAGTCTTGAGGAAGACGAGGATGAGTAATGGGACGACCGAAGAAAGTGTCAAGTACTTCCACGTCACGACCTACGAGGTTACGAACCTCGCTAAAAACGAGAACCGAACTTACTCGGATATTGAGGAGAGAAACCGTACTTATGCCAAATCTCAAATTGTACTGGCTTTTCCTTTGTCGGAGTCCCAGGCCCCCATTGTCGAGCCGCAAGATTTATTCGTGTTTCTTCCCGTGAGACCAGTTGGCTTCAAGTTCTTGATCCAGGCCGATTTTGTCACGGATGCCAACCGACAAGACGTCGTCGGGGATTCTCGTCGAAATTCTCAACTCGTTGATGCAGTGGCTGAAAGTTTCATAAAAGCGGTACTGCAATTTCGCGAGCATGATACATTACGCTTTCAGTGGATGAGATATTTGCCCAACAAGGAGAGCAAGAAGAAGAGCGAGTGGCGTGGTCTGTGGCTTTCCTTGGTCGAATCTATCGAGCGCCGAGTAGTTCAAGTGCCGCTTCTCTTTAGTCGAGACTGTCTTCGCCCACGCTTGTTCTTCGATCTTCGTCGGCTAACGCTCGACACACTTGATGAGTTTGGCAACCCGCTTTTTCACGACGAGGACCCTAGAGAAGTAATATCCCATCGTTACTGCGAACCGGATCTCAACATATTGACAGATTATGGACTTTCCTGGGTCGTATTCCACGATATCATGGCATGGGCCAAAAAAGATCTAGAACGCGGGCCCCTGTCGCGAATCAGATCGTCTTCAACGTCAGACGACTGGCACTCGCGAGTTTCAAGACTACTGAACATGCCTTTCGAGAAACAATGGACTCACCACCAGCAAAATCTCAGAAGGTTTGCGCTTATACCTCTTGCGGGCGGTGCTTGGGTATCCGCGGAACAAGCACCTATCTATTTTCATAACTTAAACGGCTTACAAATCCCACCAAATCTCGATCTTCAGCTTGTTACGAGAGATGTAGTGAACGCTGACCGAATAGTGCTTTTCGAGAACCTTGGTGTCAAGATGGCTTCGGTCTCTCTCGTGCGAGAGTCGATATTCCATTTTTATAGCTTGAAGGAGCCTGATCTTGAAACATCGAAGCGTCACTTGGAGTTTCTTTACCAGACAGATGATGAAATGGGACAGATACCGGAACCGTTCAACAAACTCAAGGTTCTCAATCAGGATGAGGAGATTGTGATACCTGCTTCCACTTATATATACATTGCCAATGACGGGCTGTACGGTCCTTGGGAGCTGTTCCGAGAGACAGTCGAAGGGCCCAAGCCAGGCGACGGAGCACCAGGGTGGGATGTCAGCTTCGTTCACCAGGAGTATTTCCAGGACCCTCCTGATGACACCGAAGATACAACATGGGAAGACTGGTTCTACGATAGGATTCAGGTGGGACGGTATGTAAATATCGAGAAGTTGTCGGGGGCGCGGGATTATATTCAGAGGTATAGACCGGAGAAGTTCCTCGGCACTCTTGAGGTGTATCATCAGCACAATATACATCTCACACCAGAATTTATCGAGACCGTTCGCGATACGGTCGTCCTGTGTCGGGGAAACCACATGCTACCACTTAAAGAGACGATCTTCCCGACAACGGAGCTTATGAGACGCACCGAAAAGTTTCTTGGCCAAGGGGTGTTTTTCCCATGGCTACAGCTAGAATTTGAGAATGACTCAAGCAGCGTCCCACCCAAATGGAAGTCATTGCTTGACACTCTTCGAGTATCAATATCTTATAGCGATGTTGCTTTCGCGTTGAGCGTGTTGAGGTGGTTGTTGGGGGCGTTCCCCAGTGAGGTCACTGTTTCAAATACTACTCGACTGTTCGAACTATACGACCACATACAAGAGAGATTCTGGGCAAGTGAGAGCCGCACAGACGAGCAACAGAGAATCAGGTATGTATATATCCATTCCCAGAGAAATCTGCTTACTCGCGTTCAGGGATGTGTTCTCACAACAACCGTACATCTACATCCCACGCCCTCAATCCTCCTGTGCCTGGACTTTGCCAGATTCTTGTGTGTGGGATGCACCTCAGGAAATGACGACCAAGTACGTTCTGAAGAGACTGTACGGGACATGCTTTTGCAAAGATGGTGCTGCGTGTCCTCACTTCTCTAGATTCTTTGTCGAAACACTCGATATCAGGGAATCTTGCACATGGCAAGACTATGTCGAGGAGCTCAAGGCTCTGAAACAAAACGACTGCAATGATGCCGATATTATCACGAGTATTTACGAGGCGATCAACGACCTACCGAAAAGAAGCATTGACAATGTTGCTATCCGGTAGGCATCCAAGTCCTTACTTTTTATGAATGTGTATTCTCTGCGTTGCTTACGGTTTACCCAGTGACGCATTCGAAATAGATGCTCTTATATATGCATCTATGGATGATCTTCCCCTATGGCACAAGCCTTCACAGTGTGTTTGGTCGAAAGCAGCACGACTTAGGGGAAAAGTCTCGCTGAACGAAGACTACGAAGATCTAGAAAGGCTGTTTACGAAAGTTCTCGGTGTCAAACACGTAGATCTAATGATGGCGATTGACGAACTAAAGCACTCAAGTAGTCGACCCTCAGTTCTGGTGCCGGAGGTGAAACAGTCCATCTGGACAGTCAATTCACTGCTATCCACAGAGGCATGCCTCCCCGACCCTTCGGATATCTTGAATAGCTCTATTTTTCCCATCCGGTACCCTCACGAGGAGGTGATATGCAGATCGGTTTCCACCGAGTTCTTCATAGTGGACCGTGAACAACTGAGACAGAACTTTGCCACCAAAGTCAAATTCCTCGATTTTAGTCTCGAAGATGTGGCTCGACTGCGCCCTTTCCTTCATTGGGCGGGACTCCAGAGTCGATATTTTTCTCGCTGTGTCAAAGAGGTGACGTCTTTCCCTGGAGAAGGGGCCAGTCCCATTTCGAGCCCAGATGTTCAAATACGATACAGAGCTCATCCCTTGCTCAGGTTCGTCTAGTTCAAAAGGGCTGCCGGGACCAGCCTGTGCTGACCTCTACTCTAGGATTGCCTGTCACTACGACACCCCACGTTCAAAATACAGCAGAGACGTGAGCTGCCTGTATGACGCTCTGAAAAATGCGAAACTCTACGAGACAGATGGTATTTCCTCAAATCTTCAAGTTATCCAGGACGGGAAACCTCAACAGGTCGAGAGCTCAAGGACTACTCTACACCTCGACGAAGTTGAATCTGGACTCAATGTCTATTTACCTCGTGGCAAAGACAAGCAGAAATACACTTTTACAAACTCCCTTTCGCAGAAGCTGTTCATCTGGATGATGACCGACCCGATCACCCAGCAATCCGAGACGATAGACAAGGATGGTATACACGCAACAAGGGATATCCTGCTTTCACCCTACTCCGAAGTTTCCGCGGCATTGGACGAGAACGGGATAGCACTCATAGATATAGACAATACCGATGTGTCCATGCCAGAGCCAGGAACACCACTAACCCCTGTAGAAACTGCTACTAATAGTATTCAAGACCTTAGTCTCAGCGATCATGATAATGAGGACGAGGCATTCAACACTCCCACCTCCAGCAGGGAAACTCTGCGCTCCGCCCATCGCGGCATTACTGCTTCAAGCATAACTACGCCCGCCCGATCGTCGGCATCAGCATTTTACGTGGGGAGTTCTTTCCGACAACATATACTGTCGCCGTCCTCCGAAGCTTCCACACCCACTCGGAATAGTGCCACTGATGAGCTCTTCGTAGCTACTTTAAGCAAAATCATCGCCGCAGGAAGACGAAACGGTCTCCCAGTTCATGGAGATTTTACCTCGCGGCGACAGTCCAGTTCTTATGCACCGGACCTAGGTTTGCGATCTCTCAGCCAGACTGAACGAGACTACAAAGTCGGTGCCGCAGGGGAACTATACGTGCGCTTTCGATCACACACTCTGCCTCTTGTGAGGCTCAGTTTGCTAATCCGTATTAACTAGGTTTTCGAATTGTTATCGCACCTTTTAGGGCCCGACAGATTGGCAGGATTTCCGAGGTACAATTGGAAGAGCAACATGAGGAAATACGTGACCATCCATCCGGAGTACACTGATATGGATGAATGGCATGGGCAGGAGACTTCCGACTTTACGTACTGGGACATCGAGAGCAAGCTGACAACGGAGCTCATTGAGAAGAGTTACCTTGATCGAGATGCATGGGAAGGGAAACTTCCGAATTATTTTATCGAGGTGAAAACGACTACCGGCCCTTGTGAGACTCCTTTCTACATAAGCAAGGCACAATACCAGCGAGTGAGTGTTAATAAACCCCTACCGGCGATATGAGAACGTCTGCAAATCGAGAGGACCAAGACTGACATATCCCAGATACAAGACAACGCCAATAAAACCGACAAAACAGGCAGTACTATATATGTCATCTTCCGTGTGTATTGGTTAGGTCAGGAGGACATAGGTCTTGCGATTTACCTCGACCCGGCGTCCCTAAGAATATCGGGACATCTAAAGTTTCAGAGCGAGTTATGGTCCGTCGTGCCAGGGACAGGTCAGGACAGCGTTTGACCAAATTGTTACTGGATTAGCGAGGTATTATGTTGACTTTGGGATTTGATTTATATCTAAAGCTTTTTGAATGTATTACGTATCCCCTTCCCTTTCTAAAGACAGATTGCCAAGGCATCCCAGGTCTACTATAGACCGAGCCAGGGATCTTGCTTAACGGGGATGGCTCAATCACGCCTTTCTCGAGCAGCAACTTAACGACGCTCTCGTGCCCGTACGCGACTGCATGAGCTAAACGCATCCATCCATTGATACGTCTTAGCAACGTAGTCGTAATAAATTTCTACGCCTTCTATTATGTTAGGCGCATTGCGCATCTCCTCTCGGGCTCGCTTCAGAGGGGAAGAAGGGGAAGGTGGCGTTAAGACGCAAATGAATGCATATATAAGTATTAGCTGCGCGCTTCACTTATTACCTTCCTATCTTCCTGAGCTTCGCGAAGGACTTCCCGCATACGGGAATACAGGGTCTCATCTTCCCCTTGCCGACTATTATCAAACAGAACCTGCCGCAACCTATTGACCCAAGGTATTAAAGGTTCGTAATAAGACGTACAGTTTTGAGTGAGTGTCTCGATAAAGAAGTCCTCCGTCAAGGCGTAACCTAATTTCAATACCGCCAATTGATGCAGGTTGATATAGTTCCACCTATCGAACTCGGGAACGACCCTGCTCTTCTCATCTGGGCCGTTGTAATGTATACATATCCAAAACAACACCCAGAAGAAGGACTCGAGATCGTGCATGAAGGAATGCTGCTTACCTTGGAGCACCCCAATCGCCATAAAAGCCTTCGTCCCGATCTTTTCCCTCGCACCCTCAGCACCCTCAGCACCCTCCCGCTCTTCTCTATTAGCGAGGTCTAAATCAATCAAGAACCCATGCCGGGAAGGATTTCCGTCGTCCTCGTTAATCATGAGGTTGTTGATTGATATGTCTCTATGGAGGATGTTAGCTTTGCGCAATAACGACTTGTGTCCCTGGATACAGTCCTCGAATGCAGCGAGTAGGGCCGCAGGCGAGCTAGCTTTATAGATGTTCTGTCCATAATCACGAACAATGACGCGTCGATGGATGCGATTCTCCGGTACACCACCGTGGACTTGGTGTACCCTGGTCGGAGATTCCAAGCGGGGCCGCTTGCTCGACGGCACCTGCGAGGAAGTTTGGCTGGATGACCTCTTCCGACCTGCGGTGCTACCTTGGGAAACCTGAGAGATGTCATGCGTATCCAAGCCCTGCGGATGATAGTTCGAGGCTTTGGTGACATCCAACCCCCTTCGAATGCCATATTTGACATCATCGACACTGCCATCAACATGGACGGTCTCGTGGTGATAGTAAGTGGCCACGTTACAGACACCCTTCTCGGTAACCTCGCGCAATAGCTCGCCCTCCACGTTCCGCTCGGGGCACTGCCACGAATCTTTGACTACAAGCGTTTTGGTTGGGTTCTTTTCTGGGTGAGCCTTCCAGCATGTGGTTGCCCGACCTGAGATACAAGGCACCCGTCCTATAACCTTGTCAATCACAACACGCTCTGGTATACCGTCCCGGATTATCTCGATATGCTGCCTGTTGTTGGACGAGACGAAAGTTGGGTCGAATCCCAGATCTTTGTCCCCCATCCATAAAAAGCCGAGGATCGTCGACACGAACTGAAGCCCGTCTTCGTTGATGTCGAACCGTGCCGAGGCAATCCCGCCAAGGCGGTCGAACTCCCATACGCGCATGAGAGATCCGCAGAGAGTAAAGGCTAAGACAAAACGTCGGGTATCTTGGGCAGCAAGTACTTCTCTAACGTAATTTCCGATGTCGAACCACGCTCCGTTCTTCCGGTCTTCCTTCGGGCTGCTTTTCAGCTCGCCAGGGATAAGGATCTGAGACCAATCTGCTAAGGCCTCGGGGCGGCTCACGATGGCCACGTCTAGTTTGCGCTTTGCCATCGAGCGGCCAAGCGGCCTATGTGGCTCTGCCAACAACCCTCGTCTGGGTATTGGCATTTGCCCGTGAGCTTGGGCCCATCGCATAAGTTGTTGGATTAAGTTCTGAAGCCAGACGAGGACAGTAGACTCATCGGCATCTCCCGGCCATCCCGTCCATCCCTTGCTAAAGAATGGGTCTGATCCCTCGCAACACTTATCGAAGATAGCTCGAGATGTCCTTTCCAACTCCGGAATGCGACCGAAGAAAGCTTCGTGAAACAGTGGGATATCGACATACATAGGTCCGAGATCCTCTTTGAGCACGTCATCTGTATCGATGCGGCATTCGGAAGAATTTACGGTGCTGCCCATGTTAAAGGACGAAGGCGCCTCATTCGGGCGAGAGGCAATCGGTCTGGGCGGCGATGCGTGTTCGGTAACGGCATGATAAACTTGGGTCCAAATCTCTTCGTCAGGTTTATTAGCGACGACTGCTTGCAAAAGGGGTCTGACACGTTCGAAGTCGAAGTCGCCAGATTCGAGAGAGCTCTCCAGCCGCAGAAGGTCGCCTCGAAGAGTACCCCGCGTCCAAGACGGCAAAAGTCGGGAGATGGGGAGGTTTTGGAGTGCCGGTAAAAGCCTATATATAAGATCCTGCACATCTATTTGATGATTAGTAGAGGGGCGCCGAGAAGGCTTATTATTCACGTATCCTCTATCCTACCTTCATTCCCAAGCTGGCCAAGGGCTTCACCCGAAAAGCAGATGTCTTTGCTCTTGCAGAGAGAACTAAACGACATTAGGAAGGCGTCGAGGCCGTTTCCGATAGGATTGTTCCTGATGATCTCTGACCGGTCCTGATTTTCCATGGCAAATTAATCATTAGGTGAGTGAAGTATACATGCGAAGTCCAGGATGTTAACTGGTTAGGAAGATGAAGAATAGGCGCAACGGAACGCCAAGGAGCTAGCTACGGAGAGACAAGGGACAATGTACTTCGTAGCGTTGGTTGGACAACAGCAGTTACACAGGCTCCTCAAGCCCCTTACATCCCATCCCATCCCATAGAAAGGTTCATACCTCAACCTCGTTGGCATTCTCGGTCGAACTATATGTCTGGGCGACAGCTTCGCGCTGTTGGACCAGTATCTCTTGTTTCGCTCTTCATATTCAGGTTCGGTAGAAAGGGCATCAACAGCTGTATGTACGCGAGCAAGAGTCGACAATGGAAAAGAGCCTTTGATTTCCCAGCAGTTCTCTAAGACCTGAGTTATAGGCTACCTTTGAGAGTAATTGTGTATCCCTAGTCGCTAATGTGCGAGAATGAGAAGATACCGTGCCCCTCTCACTTCCAGACAACTATCACAATCCTCATGAATCCCACTCTGCATACGATTCAGAGCATTGAAACCATGACCACGTCCACGATGTGCATCAGTAACGATCTATACGCGTGGAATCTCTTCAGACCGAACTTGGGGGGACCTGATCGTCACGGAGGCATTCTTGGGGTGGAATCGGTGTTGTGTCCTCGTCATCCTACTCGCAAAGCATAACAAATTGTTGATTAGCAGACGCACCCCCAAGATAGTCTGAAGCCAATAAAAACAGAAAGGACCAAAATTGAAGATTGATCCGTAGGATTCAACTCACCTGATTGCGAGGCGCGTGCCACAGAACAGGAAGGCACCGGAGTCCCAGGCGCTGATCCACGCCTCGGCAAGTGACGTCGCTGATGGTCTCAGCAACACATCGATGATTGGCATCGCGGTACCAGGTCTTCGTGAAGTCGAAGCGGAGATTGATGCCCTGCATTGTCACCACCTTGCCCTCCCACGTGTCATAGGCGTATGTCTCGAGGCCGTTGTCGAGGGGTGCTCGGCCCTCGTTGCAGTCGAAGAAGTCGGGCTCGCCCACGTTGCATTTGAACATGACTCTGCGTTTGAAGTTCTCGCACCACGCGTCGAGGTCCTGGCCGTTGCCTGTCATCATGCTGTGCACGCTGTGAGCTCGTGTTATGGTTATGTGGTAGCTAGTCTAGTATATTGTGGCGTAGGGGGTGGTGCTGTGGGAGTGCTTACATGTGGTATTTCAGTCGTGCCTTGTCACCCTTGAGGCCTGCGACGCAGTATTCGGTGCACGAGGTCGCAACTACAGGATAGAACTGTCGCACCCATAGACACTCTTCTCTGTTGTACTGCCAAAGATCGCCGCGGATGGGAATGGCGCGGGACTCGATGACAGTGTTGTGGAGAGCATGGATGGAGCTGGTAACCTCTGAAGTCAGGTTGGTGCCTGTTGCAGGGAGACCAACTACATGCTGAAGCATGGATATGAGCAGGAGAATCGGGGCCAACATCATTATGCTTGATTCAAGTGTTGTGTGCGTTAGGGCTCTGTGGAACTTTCGTAGAAAGAACAGCCGATTCACTTGGGGAGCCTTTGATAAAGGTAGAGGTATCAATAGAGGGCAATTTAATCTGGGCAAATGTTTTGTCTTAGGTTGTGTGAAAAATTTTGACAGCCGCAGAGATGCAAGAGGGCAGCGAGAAAAGCGGTAGCTAAAGTGAATGTTCTATGTCGTCTGCTTTGAGCCCGTTGGGTACCTAACTGTTATTCCCTTTTATGAATCATAAAAATTAAGTCCTGCATGATTATTCGGTTTTACCTTGTATATTTGTAGCAGATCTGAGCTTTTAACGTGAACAACAATAAAGCAAACATGTATGGCAAAATACTTCAATACTTAGGTACCTCTCATGGTTCATTATGATTCTCAAACCTCTTGTTATAGTTATGTTGTGTATTTATGTCTAAGATGTTTCTTAATAATCTATCTTTGCAGAAGGGAACATGAAAGTGTAACTTCTTACTTATGCAGTTCTAGACAGATTGGTGTTCCCGGATAGAACTGCAGCACTATACCAGCGCAGGAATTACTGCAACAATAGACCGCGTCAAGTCAGACACTTGACAGTTTGCATTTACTTATGTACTAGTTGTAGCACTGTGATAGTGGGGGAATGTATGGAAACTCCCAGATGTTAAACGATCTTTCCACCATCCTTATGGAGTATAGTGAGAGCAGTTGCCTCAAGTGGGATACAATAGCAAACAACGATTTATCCCATCAAACATAAGTAAGAGACTCTGACTTGCGTAGGGCATGATGGCAAGTCAAGGTAGCATTGCGCATTATTATACCTGCTTGTTTGCCGCATACCTCTAGTCCTGCATAGCAGATACTTTGCTAATACTGGTGCAAATGTGACTTGATAGCCATTCCTAATGCAAATTCAACTACAATTACAACTTAAGTCTAAAAAGGTTGTAAGTTATAAATCATCATTCAAATAGGGTTGGGCTTATATTTTGATAGTATGGCTTTACTTAATAACAGATCCTAGAAACATATTTGTCAGTGTAGCCTGCTACTCTAGGCACAAGAGATCCGTGTGACTAGAGATATTAGTTTTAATAGGGCTATTAAAAGGCTTCATCGGGATTCTCCCCTTCATTAAGAGTCTAAAATCAGGCTCGTCCAAATGTCCTCCGCTGCTGCCGCCGTGCCCCAAGCTGTTTTATCTAATGCTGTCTTTTGCGGGCACTATACCAGGAATTATCTCATAGTGTCGTAAGTAAAGGACTCATCTTGGTTGCGAAGGTAACAATTGAATTTATGTCTTTGATCATGTCTCATGCTATGTATGCCCATGACTACCAGTGCCAAATCCTATTCAGAGCCAAACAATTACGATCTACATCGGACCCAAATACGACTGTCCCGGGGTACCAGCATGCCTTCACTTGTCTTTACTTCTCACCCTGGGCCACTAGCTTGCCGACGACGAGGTACTTGCTGAGGAATCTCTCCTCCCAGCCCTGCAAGCTCTCCATCTCCTCGTCTCCGAGTCCCTGCAGCGTATCAAGCGGGCCGTCGAGGTCCTTGGTCAGCATGTCCTCATCGAAGCTGTGGCACGCGAGACCACGGCTCGCATCGCGGCCAGCGAAGTTCTCGTAGGGACCTCCGGGGCCGTAGAAGTTGCGGCCGCTGGTGACGTCGAAGACGCGACCCCGCACGGCCATGTACACGGGCATGTTGTTCGTGCCGTCGTAGGGCAGCAGGGTTCGTGGGGTGAAGGTGCGGAAGACGACGGCGGGCGGCTCGCGCGGAAGCGTCGCTGGCGGCGAGGGCTTGTAGAGAAGGTACGTCGTGTACAGGGTTATGACGACAAGTATCAGGTTCAGCGGCGTCGCGAGTCCGGTGCTGTGGTCACGATTAATGAGCCAGGTTCGGGATGGAAGGTATTATTATTAAGTGGGTGAGTAGGCGAGAGATGACGAACTAGAGGTCGGCTGTCTCCTTGGCGGCCCCTTGGACCATGCGTTCCTGAACGTAATCCATGCCGGCGTGATATTCAAGAGACTCAGCTCTCTGTCTCGGGATAAAGAACAATGCACTGATTCTTGCGCAGAGACGGATGCGATGCTTCTCGGAGATTCGAAGGCTCGAGAAAGGTTCATTGGCGATGGACGTCAGTGTAGATACAGCCCCGGTCGGACCGGCAGGATTATATGGTCTAAGCGCAAGTTGCGCCTACGTCAGACTAAACTCAGATTGTCTACGAAGTAAATCAGTGGAGGTCAAGTACCTCATGTACCCAATACCCCATTCGAAGTACCTAGGTACTTATGTACGTCAGGTACCGAATGTATAAAGTAAAGTGGTGTGTACTCCATATCACACATTAGCAGCTATTATACTCGCAAAGTAGGTAGGAATAGAAGAGCGAGATATTCTTCTTAATAGAGACAATGGAATCTTAATATAACTAGTATGAAAGATTTTAATTTTCTATAATCAATGCTGTTGATCCGATTGGCTGAGGCCGTTGACATATACCTGTACATGAGGTATGTACATGGGCTTTATTAGTAGCGTGCTTCCTGCTTGCCCTTTCGAGTAACAGCGATAGGGACATTGTTATCTTTTGGTTGAACGGGCATGTCATAGTCGTCCTCGTAGCTCCTGTACTATATACACTCCGACTTCTGTAAAAGAACTAGAAGTGCTCGTGAGGCATAGACAGGGCAAACAGAGGCTTGGATACGGGTCTACTAGTGAAACATGAAAAAATTATTCTTCATGTTTGCGCTATTGCCAGTTTCCTCGAGTCGCATATCTTCGGTCTTATACACTCTTCCGTGGGCATTGGCGATACTTTTAGTTTAAACAACGACAACGACAACAAGAATAGGCCGCGCATCCTTCACAGGGCAGTTCATTGATCGCAATAGCCGCTCGCTTTGCCTTGTACCGCTCGTTCTATCTAATTGTTGATTTCTAACGATCTTGGGTACATACATCACGGCTGCCTAACCGGATAACTGGAACCCCATATTCGGCGGCCATGTCCTGAACATACATAAGTACCCAGCCCCGGATTCAAACACACACACGCACGCACATATATTTCTATATATAGGTATACAGAAATATACATAACCGGAATCAATGCTGTTAAGGCGCATCAGCCGCGCGGCGCGGCGGTTGCCATTCTCGCTACTACTGCTCATAGCGGCGCCATTCGTCGTCGAGGTCCTGATCCACATATGGCGATACAGGGTTCCGCGGCCGACCGCCGAACTCGACCCTCCCTTCTCTACCTCCTGCCAAGAGCCCGACGTGGCCGCCGAGCGCGAGAATGCCGTCTTGGTCATGCTGGCGCGGAACCGGGAACGGCAGAAGGCAAAGGCCACCATCCAGTCCGTCGAGGCGCATTTCAACAAGTGGTTCAACTATCCCGTCCTGTTCCTCAACGACGAGCCCTGGGACCCCGGCTTCGTCACCCAGCTGAACGAGACCGCCGGCGGCAGGGGCCTGTTCGAGGTCATACCGAAGGACCAGTGGTCCTTTCCGGACTGGATGGACCAGGATGCCGCGCGGCGCAGCATAAAGGCGCAGGCCAAGGTCGGCGGTCCGCATGCCGCGCAGGAGGGGTATCACCACATGTGTCGGTTCTACTCGGGGTGAGTCCAAGGCGACGGCGCGCGCGAACCAGATTCCGGGGCGATCGAGCTAACCACCTGTCACGTCACGCACGCCAGAAAGTTCTACCAGCTCGACGCCCTCAAGAAGTACAAGTGGTACTGGCGGCTCGAGCCCGACGTGGACTTCACCTGCGCCATCACGTACGACCCTTTTGTCCAGATGGCCAAGCGCAAGAAGGTGTACGGCTACGCGATTGCGCTATGGGAGGTCGGCAAGTCGTGTCCCAGCCTCTTCCGCGCTACGACGGACTGGAAAGAGTCGAACCGTGTGGCCACGAGCAGTCTATGGCGCGCCATGATGGAGGCGTCCTGGATGCCGTTTCCTCTCCGCCGTCTTCTCAGCTGGGTGCCCCACCGCGATGCGTACGGCGATGCCTGGAGTCTGTGCCATTATTGGAGCAATTTCGAGATTGCGGACATGGATTTCTTCCGCTCGAAGCGGTATCAGGACTACTTCGATTACTTGGATAAGAGGGGCGGTTTTTACAGCGAGCGGGTACGTCCATACGAAGATGAATACTCTGATCCAATCCAGGACCCCCTTGCGCACTCCCTCCCACTCACTTGTGTCCAAGAATGCTGACGGTATGCTCTTCACGACAGTGGGGTGACGCCGCCGTTCACTCACTGGCCATCGCCATGCTGGCGGACCCGCGCCAGGTGCACCACTTCGAAGATATCGGGTACCGACATTCCGATTTCCACCAATGCCCGGCAAACGCGCCCGGCGGCCAGCTACCCGGCTCGTCATCGCTGGCGGAGAACAAGCCGTGGTCGCCCGAAATCGCGGGTGGCATCGGGTGCCGGTGCGAATGCGACGGCAAAGAGACGCACAATTATCAGACCTTTTGCCTTGACAAGCTTAAGCAGCCATACACGCCCAGGCGGGGATGGTTCTCGTGAAGAGAGCGTCCGCTAAGTTCCGCGGGAGAAGACAACACCGAATATCGTCTGGTGAACTTGCTACCTTGGCCCGGTACATTGAGGACGAATAGGGCCTCGAAGTAGGTCGGTGAAGAAGCAGGCTTATATGCCACCATACAATCCTCCTAACCGCATAATACCCTATCGAGTCCTGATAACTCAGTAACTAAGATAGATGTCCAATAGCGTTAGGCGTCTTTCGCCGACAATGCTCCGGGCAATAGATAGAAAGACCGTGTGTCGCTCAAGTCGGGCGAGCGAAGTCTACAAAGACTTACAGTGACAAGCATGCTTCTTACAGCATGCTTGAGACGACGGTATTGATCCTACACCGAAGCCGTAACGGCGGTAGAAGATACTTCCCATACTACGGCTACCTGTCGTTCGACAGGGCGGGGATAAGAGATTAGGGGAGGTAGTGGATTTGATACCCCAGCCATCTGGCGACTGTTCAGTATACACGTTCGTATAATACCTAAGAGATTTGAAAACCCCCCATTTAAGCCCGTCGAAGCCAACAATTGTAGATTCGCAGAACTGTGTTGTGATGTCTATGTATTTGCCCATGACGATAGGTATAAAGTACTCATTCAACAATGATTTTTATGCATAATAGTACCGTAATATCGCCTGGGTAAGTACACGATGTAGGTTGGTAGCCAACGTCTATACAACGCCCCAATAAATGCATCAAAAACGCCGAAACGGCTTACTGAATGAAATCTCCTGGCTGGACAGCTTGAATCCTTCTAAACCCGTCTGTTCACCCCGCCCCTTCATGACATGATATACGTACAATATCAGCTACAGCCACAACCGTCTGAACCGGAACCCAACCGAACCGAACCAATCCAAACAAAAATCATCATTACATTAGACCACACTATATCCTCTTGATACCAGGAGCTAGACCGGGACGCGGCACTCTCTAATCCTCATCCTCGTATCTGTCCTGGTAATCGCCAAGCAGGATGTCGTCAATGCCGAGGCCGACGGGGGGGCTATTGCTGCGTACCCACTCCGTCTCGACGCGGAAGAAGACCCATATCCAGCGCCGCATGACCTCGAGGAGCTCGACGATGAAGATGGAGCTCTCGAAATCGGCGACGCGGTCCAGGTGCGGGCTCAGCTTCAGGCTCCACGTGCACCGCAGGACGAAGTCGAGCGCGATGACGCCGTAGTACAGGCCCGGGGGCCCGAGGCGCAGCGTGCGGCGCAGTCCGAAGGCGTGCTCGGGGTTGTTCCGCGCGCGCGCGCCATCGAAGAGGGTCAGGTCCCAGTCCTTGGCCACATCCCAGTAGAAGCTGTAGAAGCTGTTGATGGTGCAGGCGGCCACCCAGAGACGGTAGATGACGGTCGAGCCCGGCGCCCAGTTGCGCTGCAGCGCGCTGAACAGGATCACGGGGAAGGCCGACGAGTACTTGAGCGCGTTGGCCAGGTGCTGCCCGCCCCAGCCCGCGGACCCCCCGATCGGACCGCGGCGCACGCGGCCGTACTCGATCAGGCATTGGCGCAAGCGGATGAGGGAGGGGATCGCGAGGATCATGGGTATGACGACGACGCCGCCGCATCCACGGTCGGGACGCGCTGTTGCCGAACCGTTGGTCCGCAGGAACATGCAGAGCGCTACGTAGAGATCGCCCAGGACCTTCGCGTAGCTCGTCAACACGTCAGCCAGCAGGATATCGCCGAACTTGCCGTCCTTCGCCTCCGCGATGCCGCCGAGGGCTATCCGGCGCAACATCGAGCGGAGGCGCACGCGACCAGCATGTGGGAGTCCCGTCGTGCGCGGCAGAGGTATGGCGAAGAGCGCGAGGAGCACGAAGAGATACGTAAGTGGCAGCCAATCCCATGCCAGCACGAGATCGGGATCCCGATGGGTGAAGATCCAGAAGACGAAGAGGGAGAAGAGGAATACGCAGGAGAGGACGCTGGCTAGACGATATACGGAGAGATGGTGCGGCGGGTGGTGCGACGATGGCCGGCCGGGATATCGAATCAGCGTGGGCACGTCGATCTTGAGGAGATAGAGGTAGTGCAGGTTGAGACCCCAGCCCCAGACCGCTGCGATGGGCGGGCTTGTGTTAGCCTATATATATATCCATGTATATTTGAAGGGAGCATGACGAGGAAGGACGGGAACTCGGGGAGACCGTATCCAGGGCGCGACACGACATGACATGACACGACACGACATACCTAGGACGACGATGAAGGCTACGCGATACGGCAAAGGGAATGTCAGACTGAAGGAGTCGAGCTCCGACTCGACTGCTGGATCACCGTCCATGATTTCGGGTTCTTATAGAAATGGACATCGAGCCGTTTGACGGACCTCGTCGATCGTTGATCGTCGATTTGAGGCGCCTGGGGCCGTTAGTTGACAATTGAAAGGGTTGGATGTGAGAAGTTATGAAGGCGGGCGTCTGAACGAGTGTTCGGCCAGACAGCGACGGGAGACTGAACTTGAAGTTCATGAGTCTGCCTAAGTACGGAAGGAAATATTATTTTGGGAAGATCGACGTCACGTTAGATCCCTGTCAAGACTTAAAGTACACTAAGCCCAATATGTATTGGTGTAAGTAGACTACAGCATGTGGGCCTCTGTCGCTAAGGGACTAGTGTAAAAGCATAAGTTGTGCCTAAGGTACGAAGTACCCTAGCAACTTGTTGCTTGCTTGCGCCGAGGTTCAATCCAGCTCTTGAGCTTCAAACAGGCTTCGTCACAAGCTCATACAACTTCAACTACACACGACAATTACCATTCTACAACCTTACCCTATGCAATACAATAGTTTATTCGGAGCTAACACTCTTATTGATTTCAACAAACAGTCGAAAATGCAAGGATAACCCAGAAATTGGGTGATTAATTAATAAATAAATTAATGAAGAAATAAATACATTCATACAGCCAGCCAACTAACCATGACAACTCCCTCGTCCTCATCGCCGCCGACATCATCCTCTCCCACACCCTCCCTCGCGAGCTCTCCGTACCCGTACGCCTTCGCGCCCGACATAATACGCGCGCACCAGAAGGATGCCTACTTCCAGGGCCTCCTCACGAACCAGCTCACGGACCTCCACCGGCGTCTCCTAGGAGCGAGGTCCGCCCACGGCTGGTCCGCCGAAGCGCGCACGCTCGCCGACCTTCTCTACCTCTGTCTCACGACCCTGCTCGGCAACCGCACGCTGGGCGAGGAGTACTGCGGCCTGGTCCAGGTAGAGGTGGAGGCGTCCCCCTCTTCGAACCCCGACCAGGGCAGGCGGCTGCCGTCCATACAGCGACGCGCCGCTTACATAGCCGGGAGCATCCTGCTGCCCTACGGCCTCGCAAAGGTGCTACCGGCGATCCGAGCGCGTCTCCGGGCCCGGCTGCAGCAGAACGTGTCGCGAGCCGAAGCCCACGCGCACTCGAATTCACATCCGCATCCGCATCCGCACTCCTCGGACGCAAAGCCCAGCAATCTGAAGCGCGGGGGCAGGTCGCCAACGCAGACCTGGTCCTACAAGCTCCAGTCGTACCTCCTCGCGAACCTGCCGGCCCTCACGTCCCCGGCCCCCGTGCACGCCCTCGGCCTCGCGCTCTTCTACTTCACCGGGTCGTACTACGAGCTCGCGAAGCGCCTCACGGGCCTCCGGTACGTCTTCACGTCGCGCGCGCAGGCCCAGACGCAGACGGGCGAGCCGGCCGCCGACCGCGCCGGGTACGAGCTGCTCGGCGTGCTCCTCGTCGTCCAGATGAGCGTGCAGACCTACCTGCACATCCGCTCCACTCTCGAGTCGTTCGCCGCGCCCCCGCCGCTCGCCGCGCGTGAGCGGAATGCGGGCGCCGGAGGAACAGGGGTCGGAGCCGGGGGAGCAGGGAGTGTGGACGTCTCGCTGGCCGAGCACGCGTACAGCGCCAACAACGCGATCCTGCTTACGGAGATGGGCAGGCCGGGCGCGAGCACCGCCCAGCCGACGCGGATCGACGTCGCTGCCATGACGCACACGCCGGCGCCCCCGGTCTCGAGACCCGGCGCCGCGGACGGCGATGGCGTGCGCTACGACCTCGCGGACGAGGACGCCATGCGCTGGATCAAGGGCGCGCAGCAGCGCAAGTGCACGCTCTGTCTCGAGGAGCTCAAGGACCCCGCCGCGACGCAGTGCGGCCACGTCTTCTGCTGGGCTTGCATCGGCGACTGGGTCCGCGAGAAGCCCGAGTGTCCGCTCTGTCGCCGAGAGGCCATGGTACAGCATATCCTGCCCCTCCGAGCCTTCTGAGCAAGAAGCGAGGGAAACGATGATCCCAAGACTATGTAATTCCAGTCATTGCTGCTACGGTAGTATACAAGACGATCGCTCCTATCATATCAGAGATTATGAGAAGCACGTGAATGAAGCTGAGTCGAGCTTGAGAATCGGGACTGGAAAGTTCCAAGCGTATTCCTACCTACTTAACTAGCCTATTGCATACATCATATATATATACCTATCCTACAAAGGGGGTAGAAATCTTCCGCGACGACGACATTAGATTAGTTACCTAGTTACAAGCTTCCATCAAAGCAGAAACGGGGGCGGTGGCATGGAACGGCGTGTAGTGAAACATGTGGGTGTGCAAGTGTCGTGCGAGGATCTGCTCTAGACGCAAATAGCATAAGAGGAATAACAGAACGAACAAGCCAAAAAAGAAAAAAGGTTCGCGGTAGCAGCCAACGAGTCGATCGCTCGAAGTCTCCGATCCATCCATCCAACCAACCACCTAGCCAACCATAGCTTGTTTCTTTGGGGCTTGTATTGCTGTAAAGCAAAACAAAATAGCCTGTATCGCGCTCATCTGCTCCCCGGTTAGATATAGACCGAGTGAGGC
The DNA here is from genome assembly GCA_022578855.1 of Nemania serpens. Classification (NCBI taxonomy): domain Eukaryota; kingdom Fungi; phylum Ascomycota; class Sordariomycetes; order Xylariales; family Xylariaceae; genus Nemania; species Nemania serpens. Next base: position 447,898 of record MU396678.1, on the reverse strand, counting down.
CCAGTGATGCCTTCTTCAGATTTTCCTCCCCTCAAGAAAGCTTCTACTTCAACTACATGGATTCAAGACTCTCGAATTCGCACTATCAGTAGGCTCCGAGTCCAGCTTCGAGAGCAGAAGGGCTGTGTGTGTGATGCTGCGCGTTCCAAGGGTGTGCTCGCAGGTAAAAAGTGTACGCAAGCAGCGGACCAAGCATCTCCGACCCCGCCTCTCCCATATCGTACGCTCCAGGTAGGTATCATTGATGTTTCCGAGTTCTGTCGAACCCCCCCGCCTCCCATCCAAAAGCAAGCCATTCAGAACGCCGTGCCCGAGTCTAGATATTCGCGTATCTATGCCCTTATTCCTCTTCTTCGAGCGAGAAGAGAACGATTTCGCCTCGCTCATTGCGGCGCATACGCAGTGACCTCCACAGCTCCTTTTCCTCCAGTCCCTTGCTAAGACTAGTACCCGATGATGTACGCGCACGGTGGAAACGTTTCAGGGCTTTGTTTACGCTGCAACCTCGGTCGCTGTCCGGTCCCTTGTTACACAGGCTCAAGAAGAGATCAGACCGGGGCCGGTAGACAATTAGCGCACCACTTTCATCGCCCTTCTCATCACCTGATTTAGCCCGATACTCGATAAGCTTTGGGGCCTTCTCGGGGGTGGAATGGCGATGAGTTCGGCGTTTCTTCTCCTTTCTTTCCGATGGATGCCGCCGCGTCTTCGAGACCTTTGACTTAGAGGTTCCAGTCATGAGCGCCTTCAGACCACTGCCAAAGCTCTCAACCCGTCTAGGTTTGGAGTGAGAATGCTTCTTCTTTTTGATCAAGTCTGCAGGGGAAGGTTCACCGGCGTCGCCACCAGAATAATCTGGCGACGGCGGAAACTGCGAGGGGCGCATCATACGGTTGAGGCCACCAGTTAAGCCGGAATGTAGAACGGGAGGTGCATCTGTCATAACTTCGTCGGTCCGTAGATCCAACGCGGCTGGGCTCGTCTCAATGTGCAGCCGCTTCCGTTTCTTATCCTTCTTCAGTTCACGTTCAACATCCTTGGCCTTCTTTCTGTGAGATTTGGGCGCTGGTGTTTCATAGGCGGTACCGTATCGACCCATCGCACCATCATCAACCGTATAACCGGATTCGTCGACATAGTTGCTCTCGTCCTGGTCGAATCGTACAAGTTGACGGCCGCCTCCGTGTCCCATTGGAGTTTGTTGGGGTGCATAACTGGGTTGGAAATTGATCTTGGACGCATTCGGTGTTGCATCTAACAAGTAGTCGAAGACGTTGACGTCCGCGTCGTCGGGGACAGCTGGAGGTGGCATAGGTGCCGCAGGTGGCATGCCATTGTACAAGCTGTTTCCATCCCCTTCCGATTCGCGAACTTCGTAGTCCTGATATGTTTCGTATTCCTCCGGCGCGTCTTCGACGTATGCGCGATGTGCCATAGCGTCCTGGTTATCTGATGTTTCTTTTTGATTGGGCTTTTGCCTTTTCGGTTTGTATAGCGCGCCTTGATACTTTTGGTCTTCTGTTATACAGCTCTATCCGGTGGTGTCAGCAACTCAGGAGAACGGGACGTTAGGAGTTTTGCATGTTGAAGCGACGTACTGTATGCGAGCGATATTCAGTACCAGGAAAATGGACCATGCAGTCAATGCAGGTATAGGTTGCGCCTCGACAACGATTTCTGTGTGGGTCGAGTTTCTTCTTCGTCAAAACATCACCACACTCCTGTGGATCAAAGGATTACGGTTAGATTAGACAGGCGAATGGTATATAGGGAACTGAACAAGCGTGACGAAAGAGATGGATACAATTGGGCTTAAAGGGGTGTTTCGGTCGAGCTGGAGGGGCAGAGGGGTGAAATAGGTCAGGAGATGACGACGGTTCAGGTGGTTCGCTTCACGGGGCGGAATGGCCAAGGAAGGCCAGGATAGGCCAGGGGTATGGTCAGAGCCAAGGTTGCAGCCCCAGTCCCCTTAGCGCCTGAAAAGTGGGCAAGCAATGGGCCAAGAATGGCAGATCAACGTCAAGGGTTGGCGAATGAGGATCAATATTGACCGATCAACAAAGGAAAGAATGTGGAGGAGGGGTGGGTGTGGGTGTGGGTGTGTGGGTGCTCGGGAAGGAAAAGGGGAGGGAGTGCAACACCAAGCGGCAGTGCTGTGCGTGATGCTTGTTGCTCGTGATCGGCAGAGGGAGACGGACGGACAGACAGACAGACAGAGATGGATGTTGGGTACAGATAGGTGGATGGATGGATGGGGTGGAGGGAAAGAGAGGTGATGTCAGGCATCCCCCCCTTCGGGCTTATCCTGTAGTGTATTAGATCTACATACCTCGCAAGAAAAGGAAACCATTGTTCCTGAATGGTCTAAGACTGCTGTAACCCCGATTGGACAGGATTGCCTTAGTACGCGTTGTCTGAGGTCTTTACCGGTTAGGTGAGAGCAATTTAAATGCTGATGCTGTCGGTGTGTACAGTGCCGTAGTGCAGTGGTCAACTAACTGTCTAGCCGAAGGACAACGACGACGACGACGGAATAAGGTAGTGAGTGTAGGTGCCAACAATGTGTAGGGTATATAGTCTCAGAACAAGACTCCAGAATAAGAAGCCAGGGTTACCCGAAACCCTCAATGCCTGAAAATAGCCCGTGCTCCCGTTGGGCTTTAGTGGACCAGCTGCTTCCTAAAGCAGGGTAGGTATATATAGCAAGCCACTAGATATACCAGTCGGTAGTAAGAGACAGTAACCTAGGTAGTTATACAAAGTAGCCGACTCAAAATAGATGGGTAGATTCCTTTCGATATCTATATCAGGGGGGAGGCCAAGCAAGCCGTGTTAGGAAGTAGGTAGTGCTGTAGGTAGTGCTAATCGTGGTGTGTAGATATATGCGCGTCTTCACGTCACGCAGCGGGCTCAAGCAGCTGATGAGGTTGCGCGCTTCAGCCGTCGTGGGTAGTATTGTTTTTAGAAACTTGCCGATGGGGGCTCAGCACATCGCATCGATTCCCCGTCCAGGCCTGGGGTTGTTCATGTAACACACAAGAGGACGTAAATAGTACCAGGTAATACCAGGCAATACCTACAGCTACAGCTAAAAGACGGCTGTGCTCGGTAGTGTACCGAACAGAGATGGGACGAGAGGACAAGCGCCTGATAACGAGAGACGTCGGCAACGAGAAAGAAGACGAACGAACAGGGATGGATGAAAAATTCAACGAGAGAGCGTGATGGGGTTGTGGGGTTGTCTCGAAAACTGAGCCTACAGATACTTTGAACTGTATCAATATAATAAGGAGTGGTTTGGGTTGGGTTGTTTTTTGTTTTTGTTTTTGTTTTCGTTCTATTTTCTCTTTTCTCTTCAGCACCGAGGGGTTCGGTGTTGCGCAGTTGGACACAACAGAATTTGCTGGGCTAGCCGGCCCGTCGGCCACATGCAGGTGTTGCCAGTGTTGCCAGGGTAAATTGGTGCATCCGTCAACTTCGGCGCCCGGGCACACGCACGAAGCGCCTGATAGATTAGGTAGTACCTACTTGTACGAAGTGGGACTTACATACCACTGTAGCAACAGCATATGACCTCCTGTTTGATAAGTTTCACTGTCATCAAGTGCACACTTCCATGAACACCAAACCTATAGTAGGTACCCAAAGCATGAATACCAAGAAATGACTCGCGACGAGTATATCCCGATCAGACCCCGATAATGCTAACATGTTCCTGCCCTGCCGATAGGAACCACTTTGTTGGCTAGACCTTCGACCCTGCATTGCTTTATGAGTTTCAGCTGTCAGACTAACTACCCGCGCCGCTCGGTTTCCAGGGTTAGCTGTGTCTCTTTTTAGACTTATCAACATCGTGTACTCCCTCAGAGCATAACACAGACAGAGTGCAGGTGAGTTAGGCAGTAGTCACTGTATACATCTACTGTGTTAAGATAGCAATTCAATCTAATCTGGCATTCATAAGCCATTCGTGAACGAGGTAGATTGCCAAACCGTCGTACCTACTATATACACTATGTAGGCTTACTACAGCCTGGATAGAGCGAGACGGGTTCACGGGCTTTCTTCAGATCAAAATGTGAAACCATTGGGGGATATGCTTACATGAATAGAGGTACGCCCTTGGCGGGATGTACCAAGAGAGCCAATCAAAACTTGGGCATAAGCTAGTTCTGTTTCCAGTGCACTAGATAAGGATCATGGATGTTTTACGAAAACCTCCTTATTTCCCCAGATCTACCTGCCTACCTACATGTAGGTAGTGTCAACATACCTAGTGCATACTTATGCTATAAAGAATGCCATAGTGCAGTGCAGGATACTCAGCAAACAGACCAGCCGTGTCATCACCAAAATCATTGGTTTCGATGTCTCATGATATCCGATCTCAAGCAAGCAAGTGTACGACATTTGTTTTTTGCCTTGGAGTTTTCGTCATGTTACCTTATATAAGACCGTCCAATCATGATGACAGCCGCGTCTAGAAAATACCGCATTGGTTGCCAAAGAATAAGACAGTGCGAGGTTATATGGTGTACTGTGTATGTACCAAGGCGTCATTGTATTAACATCATTCCAAGATTCAGATCTTACTTATTTATTTTCAATCTTTTACGGATATAAATTAGGTAGACGTACTTAATTATCGTCTCAATAGATCTTACTATAAGACGACGATGAATCAAGACGTTCCGGAGTACCCCCACCAGTGACAGTTCACCTAAACCTGAACGATATTGGTAAATCCAATGGAGTCATGTACACGTGTCGACACGCTGGAGCCGGACAGTGAAATTGGGACAAAGGTGTATGCGAGGTGGGGAGTTTCCATATTGTTTCCGTTATTGCTTCCATTTTCAGCCAATGTAAGGTACCTACATGATATGTATACCCTACGTAATTTCCTAGTTGTTACCTATCTACATGTTGACAAGGGAAGAGAGAAGAGCTGGCAGTTACCCTGTCCACGACGGAGACATCGGGGCCAGCTCGACGCGACTATGCAAGTAGTGCCCACCGTCAGTACCTACCTGCCCAAAGTACCCAAAGTACCTACCTATCTTACACTGCCTGTATTGCCGTAGGTAGCCCGATAGCAATATACTTCAGTCTTCGTACCGAATAAGTGTAAGTACCTGTACTGTACAATATCAAGCCCATACACGTCTCGGCCTACCTACTACATACCACTACTTGCTCCTCTTCCTTTCCTCCTTTTCTTCTCCTCTTGGACCACCGCTACCCAGACATGTCTCCTCCTGGAGCCTCAATGCCACCCCCGACCTATCTGCAGCAGACCGTCTCGCTGCTCAGTACCGTCGCCGGTTACATGCGCCTACCGGCGTTGGCGACTTCGGTATGCCTCTACGCTCATTGTCCTTCCGGTCGACGACAGCCTCTCCATCAGCCTCGTCCCGTAGCTCGTCCTTGACTCGAGCCTACCAACGCGCCCAGTCCGCCATTGCAAGTCGTCGCCGTGCCGCGGCCGAGCTAACTGAGGTCGTCCAGGGTATTGCTGCTGTGTTGACATCGCTCTTATACTTCAAGCAGAAGTGAGTGGTCTGCCGTCCATTGTACACTCTGTGTTGTCCGTGTGTGGGACGTATCGTGTGACCGTTCGAGAGAGATCTTCAAGTAGCTGACCATGTTTGCCCCTTACCAGAGCTCTAATCTATCCATCCCATATTCCCCCGAGTGCTCGGACGGACGTGCCTCGCCCCTCGCAATTCGGCCTCAAGGATTTTGAGGAACTCGTCATACCGACCAACGATGGCGAGAAGCTGTCTGCTTTCTATATCCGCGGTCCGAGGCGTGGTCGGTTTGCCGGCTGTACTGTTCTGATGTTCCACGGCAATGCCGGTAACATTGGCCATCGTCTACCTATCGCCCGTATGCTGATCAACTCGATTGGCTGCAATGTATTCATGCTCGAGTATCGAGGCTACGGCCTTTCGACGGGCGAGCCAGACGAAAAAGGCATCACACTAGATGCGCAAACTGCACTAGACTACCTACGGAGCCGAGCAGAGACAAGGAGTCATAAGCTCATAGTGTACGGGCAGAGCTTAGGAGGGGCCGTTAGCATTAAGCTCGTTGCGAAGAACCAAAGCGCGGGCGATATTGTTGGGCTCATTCTGGAGAACACCTTTATCTCGATGCGTGCCTTGATACCATCGGTTATTCCACCGGCCAAATACTTGACCATGCTATGTCATCAGGTATGGCCCAGTGAGTCTGTACTTCCAAGCATTACCGAAGTCCCCATATTATTTATGAGTGGTTTGCAAGACGAGATCGTCCCGTAAGTCACACTTGCCTACCCGTGTGCCTTCTCTTATGATGACTTCAAACAACCATCCACAAAACCTGAGTCCCACCGTGGACGAGGATTATGATACTGTTTTTCTGATATGTTACTGCACTCTTACATCGTCTGCATGTGAATATAACTTCAACCCAACTAATCACACGATGCAGACCCTCCCACATGCGAAGACTATTCGAGGTCTCGACAGCCCCGACCAAAATATGGAAGACCCTGCCCAGTGGCGACCATAACTCAAGCGTTCTAGAAGAGGGCTATTTCGAAACTATATATGACTTCGTCTCCAACACCGCCGGGGGCGTAAAGTCATGATCGCATTGGCGTTATGGACAAGCGGATAAATAAACTTTGCATAACTCGGTGTCCATATTAGGCTTTGGTTATTGTTATTAATTTTGGGAAGCATGGTAAGACTCAGCACCGGTCTATGGGTTTACCTAAGTGCATGAGCGTCTTTCTTCGACTAAGATACCCTTCCTACCACGTCAATGACCTGGTCTGGATTTTATCCTATTAAAAAATATTGTTCAACTTCGTGCCGTTACTGGTGTGCCCATGAATGTAGTAGCGAATGATGTGATGCTAAAACGCCTATATCAACGCCGTTATTATTGAGTAACTATTTCACGAGAACTTCAATTGAATTCCATAGGACCAATATCTAGTAATTATGCTGAAGCGAGTATTCGTCGAGACGAATACGGATTTTCGCTTTCCCTGGTTGTACCTACTAAATTGTAGATACTAAAGAGACAGGTAGTTAGGTAAGTGTCTAAGCGTTACCTTATGATGTTGATTAGAGAACCGGACCGATCAGAATATGCCATGCATGTAGTGTGTTCCAGGTTCTGCCAAGATCATGTCCCTTCGCCGTAATTGGATCACGGAACGCGGGGAAAGAATAGCAGGGCCAGTCAGCAAGCAAGACGATACGGTTCCAACAATCAATGCATTCGGTCTATCTATTGATCGCGATAGGGTAGAAGGCAGACAGCGCGGTAATTAAGCTGGGGTGGTGGTCTGACATGACGTGAGAAAGGCGCGAGCATCAGTTGATAGATGGATGGTTCCAGGCTGGTTGGTTGGATGTACAGCCGTGTATTATGTGCACACGGGAATGGATTAAGGATAAAATTAGATTCGAATACTGTTTCCCGCAGGATCGTCCTATTTCGTCCCAAGAGTATTTCTTCTTGCCGAGAGACGGTTACGTGGCCTAGCTAGCAAACTCCCGCTGGTCAAATCGACGAGACAGGGAAAGTTCTCACGCATTCTGTTTTCTTCTCAGATGAGGTGTTTTCTCCCTCTCGAATGTTGTGGATTAGATGATTATTGAGGCTGGCGGTCTGCCGAGATATCATGTCCATAGTGTTGAACCTGCCCGCGCTCCATATGGGTTCGTGTTTGTTGTATCGTGTGTTGTTCGTTCCGTAAGGTATGCATGCATGCTATGTGTGGGTGTCCTGTCATTGATAGAAAACAAGCAAAAAAAAAATCCCCCTCTATATCTTTATTTCCGTTTCCGTTCCGCGGCGTCCATTTTCTCCTCCAGCGTCTTAACATAAACCGTCAGTCGTTGGCAAGCCGCCTGCAGCGCCTGTTTTTATAGCCACTCGTTAGCAGAGCAGTTGAGCCGCATGGATCGCTCGTGATGAGGTGAGGGCTTCTTGTCGATAGATAGGAAGGATATGAGGATGGTGATGACGGTGCGCTTGGTGTGCAAATGTGCAAAAGTAAGTAGGTGAGGATTCTTCACTGAAAAAAATCGCAAAGAATTGGGGACTGGCGCTCGGTTGAAGAGTGCGAGTCCCCGTTCCTTCCTTCCTCCCTCGCTCTCCCGAATTCATTCGGCAACGAGGCTAGCTAGGCAACGACAAAGCGGATCAATCAAATGCAAAAACGCACATAGATGTCTTCCGTCAGTAGGTCATTCGAAGCCTTGTAGTCTCTCCTGCGCGGAATCCTAGTCAGTAAACGTTCGACAAAGACTGGTGGAACGACGAGCACTGGTAAAAGCCATGGCTCGGGCGAGCCTAGTCCGCATGGCATTTGGACTCATATGAATACGCGACAACGATAACCGAGCCAACCGGAGGAAGGAAAGTGGCAGGAAGGTAAGAGACCAGACTAACAGGGTGTAACCGTAGACACCACCGCCGGCGAGGGTCGAGCCCAAGAGGAAGCCGAAGAGACTATGGGAAGACCAGCGCATCAGTTCATCGCACACTCTATAATGCTCATGCTTCTACAGGACTCACCCTCCGCGAAAGGCACCGACGGGTTTGCGAACCGGCAGCGCGGAGGCAGCATCGGCAAGATGTCGCGAAGTGGCGTGAAAATGGCGGGCAGCAGCAGCACGCATAGGAATAGATGTCGTGGAGGCTGCGAATACGCTTCGCGCCCCCGTGTATACGATCCGCGAAGTCATTGTGTCCTTGTGCTCGAGGTAGATTTTTCGGGGGATGTAATTTGAGTCGAAAACGGGAGTGGTGGTGGAAGTAGAGACGAGGAACCGAGGGCGGCGACGAGGTGGCCAGAGATATTAATTCGAGATTACTTACATTAACTTCCCGTACACTACCTACAGTACCTACCAGTAAGTACCACATGTCACTAAGGTAGGTTAGCTGACAGCCTGCAGGCGACACGGGGACATTCCAGGGGTCTGCTTCCAGGGGCCTGCGGTTATTGATCGGTAAAACCGACAAGCAGCTGACCCCCTTTTGCCCGCTGTCCCCGCCACCATCGCCTCAATGCCACCACCTACCTAGGACAGGTGTTACTATTACTATGCTTTACGTTACATTGAAGATTTCTATCGCCTCTGTAGGTTGCAGTCTAGCCCTCTCATGCATGCGGGCATTATTCATCCCGACTTGCAAAGTTTTCAAATCAGTGATTGCTTATTGTCCATCTCGGTACTACATAGTCCCTAGGTATCTATTCACAAGCCATGGCTGAATGCAGACCTTGTAAAGAAAATCATTACACCTATGCTAGCTACCCGAAGCCCGCATTTTTACCAGAATCCCGCAGAGTGATGTTCATAAGGCAGTCGATTGAACTGCCCGATACGTGGACCGCAGAAAAGAAAAAGGCCTATCCAGATATACAATCTATAGCTCGTCGTGCTCCGCCTCCTTGGCAGCTTCGCCGCTGGCTGTCTCGGTCGCTGCCGGGGCCACGGGCGTCTCCTCCTCCTTCTTCTCCGATACCTCGGCCTTGTACTTTCCGTTCTCCTTCACGAACTCGATCAGATCCTCGACGGTTCGGGAACCGCTGTACGTGACGGGCTCGCTCTTCGAGCCGGCGGGGTATATTTTGATGGTAGGGAAGCCTTTGATATCATCAGGGACGTCGTTGGCGGTGGCGTCTACCTTCGCGATGACGACCTTGTCCTTGAACTCGCTGTTGGCGTATAGGGTAGCAAGTTCTTCGTACTTGGGAGCCAAGGCCTTGCAGTGACCGCACCAAGGGGCGTAGAACTCGATCAAAACATCCTTGGTGTCATCGAGGACGATATCCTCGTAGTTCTTGCCCACGACGACGGTTACCGGACCCTCCTGTGTCTTGGGAATAGGCTCAGACTTGAGGCTGGGCTCAATATTGCCAGCAGAGAAGTCCTCTACAAACTTGCTAATGGCCTCGAGAGTGATCTCTTCCTCGAGGCTGAAGGGGAACTTCTGGTTCTTAACCGTCTCCTGAATGGCGAAGGAGGGGAACTTGTCAGTGGGTAAGCCCACGTTGTTGGCATGACCACCGAATGCCTTGGCATCGATGGTAGCAAAGTTGATCTTGCCACGGTACTTCTCGGCAAGGGGCTTGAGAGCATCACTAAGTTCCTTTCGCTCTTCGGGGGTCTCGGAAAAGATGTAGGCCAGAGGGATGCCAGCCGACATGTAGTCGACGTACGACTCAGGGCCAACCTCGCCGATTAGGGGAGTGCCGGCAGTCTTTGCGAAGCTCGCGATAGCGTCTTCATCGAATTTGTCGGAGAACACGACCTTTCCTTCGTCGAACTGTTTGTACAGGACGATGGCGGGGGGCGTGACACCCTCAGCCTCAGCCAGAGCGGCGTCGGTAATGGCACCAAATAGGTAGTTGTCTCGGAATTTCTCAGCCACGGCGGTGTAGATATCGTTGGAGGCCTTGTCCGAGGACTCGACATATGCAACGAGCACAACCTTGTCGGCAGTCTTGAAGTCCTCAAGGGTTTCTGGGCTCAGTGTCGAGACGGCGGGAAGAGACTGCTTGATCATGTAGGAGGTAATGCTAGCGAGGTTGTTAGCGCTGTGCAGGCACAATTGTATATCGGGGGGAACTCACGAAGCGGCCTTTCGCTGGCCAGAATAGGGAGTGATGTTGTCAGGACCTCGGAAGATCTTGAGTGTTGGGTATCCTTCGATGCCATAGCTCTGGCAAAGTTCTTGCTCTTCTGTGCAGTCCACCTTGACCAGCTTGATGTCCTTTTCTTTTAATGTGGTAGCAGCCTCTTCGTACTCTGGGGCGAGGGCCTTGCAGTGGCCACACCAGGGGGCAAAGACTGGAGGCAGACGAGTTAGCCGCGTGGTTGTAAAGCAGGCGCTCTTGCCTGGTCGACTTACACTCTGCTAGGACGAGGCTGTTTTCCTTTACGAAGGCAGCGAACTCATCCTTCTTGAGCTGGACAACATCAGAAGCCGCGTCGGCTGCGGATGCTACGGCAGCAGCCGCAAGCAAGCCGAGGGCAATGTTCCGGGCTGAACGCATGGTGGCGAGCTGTTGTTGGTACGGCAGATCAGCAATTGAGCTCTCCCAGCTACGAGATGGACGATGTCGAGCGTATAGATAAGAAGCAAGAAGAGAGCACGACGGGGAGAGGGCTCAGGCAAGTTTACCTTTCTTATAAATGCAGCAGAACCGAGAGAGAGGGGGAAACTGCGGAGTAGTTATGTGAAATGGGAGGAGAAACTATTGTACGCTAGAGAAGTCGACCAGAAAGGCTTTATTCAGCAATAGCTACAAAGTTAGAGGCTAGGTAATGGAGATGTGTCCCCTTTGCATGTCTTTGATCAATGGGGAAGAAGGCTGGCTACTCCGAATATAAATCTGTCCACACCGTAGCAGGTACGCAGCGCTGAATTGAATGCTCTTCGCCCAATAGCAGCACCAATAGCCCCACCAATAGTAGGGTGCTTGTGGTGGAGTGGAGGGGCATGTGGGAGGACGCATGCCAGGCCGATTTCTAAGCTCCACCGACACTCTGGAACACTGTAAGCTCCGTTCCGGTCCAAATGACAGGTGTTCTCTTCCCAGTTCTAGTGGTGGCGTGCAATTGAGCCGCTAGCCGCTCTGCTCCCTGGCTTGCCCGCCCGGGTACAAGTAGTTACCACTCTACCTACCAAGTAGGTAAGTACATGTAAAGTACCTACCTCCTAGGTACTAGGTTAGCCTCTAGGTATAGTCTAGGTCGTGTACAACGGCATCGAAGGGACTGCACCATGCCCGCATGGGGCTAACCAGCGAACTACATACTCTGGATTCTGGAGGATACCTCTCCATCGCCTCCTTTTTTCATTTCTTTTTTCGCTTGTTGCTGTTGGTCAATGCCTGTTGACCCGTTGAATATCAGACTGATCAATATAATTATCTTGGCGGCCTCGGGTTAGTTGCCTTCGGACTTCCTGCCTGTTACCTACCTAGGTATATTCAAAAGCACCGGTTGGATGTTGTTCGGCCGTGCTATCTTGTAATACTGGTTTTGTCTTGCAAGTCTAGGCCATTCTTCTATACTTCCTAGGCCGCAGAAATCCGGGTGATCCGATATTGGATTTTATTCGGGTCTTCGCAGTCACTAATCCCTTTCTAAACAGTTTATAGGCGCATGTATCAATAAGCATATGATCGTCTCGGTAGCCCGGTCTTGGTCTGAAATCATTGATGATCTGACTAAACTGGATGATGCATATATGTGTCAGGCTTGTTCTATTTTTAATGGCCATTGTTAATCTATCTGAACTCGGCTCTCTCGTCCATCGTCAATTATCCTAGGTTAGGAGGCCAATTCTTACCTAACGTTCGGCACGCGAAGCGCGCGTCTACTTCAAGTATTATATACTAGTAGATAATTGATGTCAAGCTTCCATGGTTACTCGATTCTCGCGTAACTTCAGTAAACATGATGGGCCTCCATCCTTCTAGATGATAAATTAGTATTTGATGTGATGCCTTCTGCTTAGGATCTCTGTTCCAGCAGAGCTTCTTATTAACGATATCACTTGGGCAGGATGGGTCCGTATGAGGAGTACAGTCATTGATCACGACGTGTGTACGTGGATTTCAACAATGGCAGTTGTCTCCTTCAAAATAATCCTACGTCGATGAAAGCGACTAGAATATTTTCTTATACAGACGGCTCAAGGGGTGGATGGAATAGTAGTTGGAATCAAGAATTATGCTATTCGTACCTACATACATAGTCCTTGTGTGGTCTGTACTTGAACGTCTTTAACATGACACTGAAGGCATGTATGTAAAAGACTGTAACTCTGATATTTGAGGAACAGGTATAATGAGTAGATATTTATTTTAAAGTCGAAGAGAACGAGGTGTTCACATCTTGCCTATAGGACCCTCCTGACAATGTTGTTTTCATCAGGTAGTGGGAGGACTCGAAGCTACAGAGAATTCACAACTTGGAAGTTTGGCAACGACCATGCCAACTTGAGGTATCAGTCACTTCCAACCTTTAACTAGTATTATTGAGAAACTCAGTTTGGGCCTTCCTAACGTCAACTTCCTCCGATCAGAGCACCTTCCTACCTGCACGAAATCAGGGATCCCATCGTACTAGCTAACTAGCTAAATGTGCTCCTGACCTGTCAAGCTGGTGATACTTTCCTCTACTTCTCCTCCCTCCGTATCCCACCCCATCACCCAGTATCGTACTCGAACCACGGCTGTTGTCGGCGCCACTGGCTGCTATTCCAGTGCTCGTTGACAGGGCCATCGACGACGAGGGGAATCTAGTCGAAGCCCCCGTTGCATTGGCAGCTCGTCTCTCTTACCACTTTCTGTACTATCTTATTTCATTTTATGCTCCCCTGCACAAACGGTGCGTGCTTGTGCTTGCGTTTCCCGGCCAATCTTCGAACTACGTGCTCCCATGAAGATGGAGCAATATCGCTTTCCTCGACGCAGTGTAAGCCATGGCACGCTACGAAGCAGCTACTCGTCTCATGGCTGTCTCGGTATTGGTCCGCCTCCCATCCGCCCGCTTCACAAGCCTCTTCGCAGTGTAAACGAGAACTCTGTCCTGTTGCATTCACCTGGCGCTCTGGAGAGCATGCTCAAGACGACTACCGAGACCGGAGATATTGGCATATTCACCATCAAATCCATACCGCCTTCACCTCTCGGTCCAAGAGGCACTATCTCGAACGTTGGCCATCCGCATCCGAGGCCCCGTCGTTCCGTTGACAACCTGTGCCGTCATAATCCAGCAATGCGACCACCATCCCATCGGGATGCCACGTCTGAGGTCTTCTCCGTTTACGGATCCGACAGTATAAAGTCAGGCACTAGTACTCTTTCTCCGAACTCGACCGAAGATCTGGGGCCGCGTTCCTATTCCATGACTACTTGTGGCTCTCGGCATTTGTCCCATCATAGATCAACCAACACCCTGCAGAGCCAGGCGAGTGGCGGGAGTCATCTCCAACGGCCACGCTCTCCGTTCCCATACCCAACACGTCTGAAGCGCCCAGGAGTTCGTCCTGCGTCTCCAGCTATTACAGAGAACGGTCGGGTTGATTATAGCCGTATGGTGGAAATTAACAGAATCTCCCATGTGGGCATTCGTTTTACCCCCTATAAGTGACAGCAGGGCTAACTGTGGAATCCAGAGGACGATCCACGGCCACTTCAAGCAAGCTTACTCTCCGATGTCAAGAAGGCCACATCCGTTGGGCATGAGAGCAGATGTTGATCGATCAACTCCCTTGTTGGCTCCTCCCGGACCACCCCCAAATTTTCATGGCCCCCCTCATCCGTCAATTCGAACACGTTCGCCCGCATCGATGACATCGTGGAATCCTCATTTCTACGAGAGATTTGATAGTACGTCAACACGAGCCTGCAGCTTCACTTCCGTCACGAATATGTACCACCGAATGCCGCCTGCACTCAGAACCGGGCAATGCTTCCCTGCGGAACCTCCACCGCGTTACTACGATTACACAGAGGACTTTGAAAACAAACCTCCTCGGCTGGACGCTTTGACTCAGGAGCTCGCGCCTCAGCACCAATCAGCGAGGTACCCTCAGCTATTGGCGCTTCGAGGAGACGACGACCATCTCGCTCCAGGACATCTCGCTGCTGTTTTTGGGGAGGGAGATTCAGCTTTTTTTGACTGTGAAACTCAAGTCGTTGATGAGCAGGACGCATTTTCCGTTTCAGCTCCTTTTCCAAATCAAAGTCAGAGCCTTGCGGAAGCACCTGACAGGCTGGCGGCCAGTCGCCCAGGCTCTGTGCTCTCACGGAGTAGCAGTATCGATCTTAAGAATTCGGAAAGTAGGAACAAAGACATAAGAAGCAGTGACATAGACCTACTGCCGTCACAGCTAGGGCGGGATTCAATTGATACGTTCAATCCAAGCCTTGACATAGAGGCTCGGGAAGCACCACCGTCTTATAATTATGTCGCTTACCACGCAAACACGGCTCCAAAGACTGAGATAAAATCCCCAGAAAGGCAAGTGCAAGTTTTAGGCGGTCAAGCTCTTACTATCCGAAGTGAACAAGGCGTTATTCTTCGAGAAGATACACAGTTCGAAACAAGCAGTCGGGAAACTCTAGAGAGCTGGCAATCCCATGCTGAGTCCGAAGCAGACGGCTCACATTCACCGGATCAATATGATGACTCGCCCATTGATAATGAGTCTGAAAGCCGGAAATTATACGATTCTCATGAATCCTCATCACGGGACGAATCAGAAGATAAGTCACAGTTACCTAGGTGTGTTGATAGGCAACCTTTCAACCTTGGCGTAGATTTGCCAAGATCTGGCGTGTCAAAGGCCGCGTCTATTCCACAGACAGCTGCGAAATTAGATGCGGCAGAACATGAGATAGAAGAGGATTTGGATAAAAGCGAAACTGGGTCAACCCAAGATTGGCAGTTTCGCCGTCATAGGAGGAACCATGCTGTGCTGAGGATTAGTACCACAAACCTGCCTCGTGGAGATAATGAAGGCCACCCACACATTACTCCAACATGCTCTACAGTGCCTCTCATGTCCCCAAAGCCAATTTCTCCTGCCCGGCAACTCAAGGTCAAGAATAGTATTCCTCAACTTATGAAATCTTTGCCTCCTTTGCCGGGGGTTTTGGGTTATGATCTGCCTTCAACAACAACTGATGTTCCAGAAGAAGACGAATTTGCCGAGATTCTTGTTCCATTCAACTTTCGCAACCCAGAAGCTTCCAAGTCTACACCTATGATAGATGGGACGGTCCAAACTCCGCAAAGAGATGGTCTCAAGTTCAGGCTGAGGATCAAGACTGGATGCTCTGAGACTTCACATGCAGATGAAGACGGATTTCAATCGGAGTGCTTGTCGAATAAGAAGACTGGCAACGAGATTCGCGAGAGGAATCCAGGCAAAAGTGAACGCAACAAACTAAAAATTAGGTCTCCTCGGCGTTCTAGGTTAAGCTCTTCACACTGTTCCACCGTTCGACACAACCGGGGTGCAGGGACGTCTCGGATTGTTACGGATCTCATACGACAAAAGCCCCACGACCTTTTCAGCATCGCTCCTAAATCAGATGCAGTGGTGCTACGGAAACGTAGAAAACCATTATCTCAGCTTGCTTACCCTCAAACTGCGACCACTGCAGTCAGTGTCTCGAACCCAGTTCCATCACACGAAAGACACGGCTCAAGTAGCTATGGAATCCGGTCAGACATATCCTCTGGCAACAACGAGCTGCCTACTTTCGATAGAGACACGCTCATAAGCTCAATACCGCCTCATGGCTTAGTAAAGCGCTTGTCAAACCTACGTGCGCTTTTGTCCGCTTCCATCACATCAGCACCACGAGTTCCGCCCATAGACAGTTTGAGGATACATAAGGTCACTGCTAGTGTTTTGACTAGCAACAGCTTTGACAATAAGAAATCAGTGAAGGCAAGCGAGTCCTTGGCGACTGAGGCCTCCCAGCTACGACTTGGTCAACGTATCCGGGCAAGGCTATCGAGATGGGTAAGAGGTGCTAAGACTGGGATGCGAAAATGTGCGAACAAGAAGCGTAACCGCAACGGAATAGAAGGGGCTGAAAAAGCATAGTTTAACTGACGCATGACATGATTGATTTTCTTGTTTTACAAGAATCCCAATATTGTTGGATTCGATCGAAGGGAGTCAAGCACCCTTCACTGATGAATTTTGGAACCTTTTTGGACCGAAAGCTTCTAAGGCTGAGGTATACTAGCATATTTGCCTTGTCTTTGCTTGCGTTTTAGCAAATCGATTGGCTGTAACCTTGGTATATGCTGAGAGTGGCACGGGGGGCTTTCAAACCCAGGGTAACCGAAGTTTGGCAAGAGATCGAAAGCGCTTCATTCGCTAGATACTTTACTTACTGTATCCAATATAGACCACGATTTATTTATCCTTCCTCATTAAACAGTTAAGTCTTCTCAGTCTGAAGTCCTCACCACCTCCTTTCATACAGGACGCCATGGACTGTGACCAACAATGTCAATAATATACGTAGATTCGACACTGGGCTCTCTTTTAAGCTGAATTCGTAGCGTGTCTATTCAGCTGTGTATAGCCACAAATTACTGTCTCCGAGCTGGCTGCATCACGCGTTTTAGGAGGCACGTTGTCGGCAAAAGCGCTATCACGCCCCCTAAACAAGTTCAGGTTTTAGTATTATAGGTAACAATCTACATTAGGTAATTGAGAATTACATTGGCTAGCAAAGCTCTTTACTATCTAGGTGGCTAGTTGAAGGCTTCTGTCCAAACGTTGGCAATTGCACTGCGGAAATGCGATGTAATTTGAGATTCGGAAAGACGACTAACTAACCACTTACACACGTACATACCCTGATGAATTGAATTATGACCTGCCCTCGCCAAAGTGTAGGTTTAGGTAGGTAAGTGATAAGAGAAATATTCATGGATATAACTAAGAGGCTGTATATGGGTTTTTTTCTTCCATTCCTTTTCCGTCACGAATCTCCCGTGTCCTGACGCATTCTTCTCTGCTTATTTGCTTGTCTAATGTACATCGTTGAGTGCCTATCCACATTTGCGCTATCCTGCTCACTTTATTATGTCTGGTCTGTCAGAATTGGATTATAATAACATCCCCCTCTTACGTACACAGTTGCTTACTGACTGTTGCGTGATATGCAGTATTGTGTTGTTCACTTACGCTAGAGAAAGGGAGGCGATATCAAACGACGTACATACATACATATATGTATATTTAACTTTGTCGCTCGTTTCTTTAGGCAAAGCGGTTCGCCGTATAATTCCTATACTGTATATACTATGTGGTTTG
Source organism: Nemania serpens (assembly GCA_022578855.1). NCBI lineage: Eukaryota > Fungi > Ascomycota > Sordariomycetes > Xylariales > Xylariaceae > Nemania > Nemania serpens. The sequence continues at coordinate 430,018 of MU396678.1, read as the reverse complement.
CCTTGATAGATTAGACATCTACATCATGTAAAACCCCCCTTCAAAGCCAATATCCCCTCCTCGCCGCGCCTGAAGGCGAGGGTGTCGGCTGCAGCTCCAGACCAGGAGCTTCGAGAGGGTGACCCAAACCGTCTAGCGACTCTAAATTGAGTACTCTAAGTTGTATCCTCGGAGCGGCGAAAGTGAGGATGGCATAGACACAGCTCTAAACTAGAACTAAATCGCCCGGAATCGTCGGATGCTCGACACGTTTCTAGTTCGACGAACAGGGCGTCTGGGAGGGAGTCGCGGTGTCCGGGAGACTAAGCGGTCCATGTCTGTTAGAAGCATAACAAGCGCTCTTCTATTCGCTCGCTCTAGTATACTGTTTCTTCGTCGGTAATAACAACAGCGTATAATCGAGCGAGATATCGTACCAATTTTCAGGCTAACCTGAGCTTCTGGCACGCTTAATTGGGGGGGTGGGGGGTTGTCCTCGGGATCAAAATCGGCGGTTTCAATCAGGGTCGCCGCCACATCCTACACCCACATCGATCGCGTCGGTACTTGTGCGGCAACCGGGAAAGACGGGGATGGCGGCACATCTACTGGAGGGTCCGCGTTTAACATGGCTACCAGATCTGGGAGAACCTCCATATCCGTTTAGGATCCTGGACACCCTAGCGAAGAATGGGCGGGCAACTGAGAGGCGAGAAGCCGAAACGGCCAATCGGGTGCACGTTGTACATTCGTTTGATGGCCTAGAAGCTATCACTGACGATGCCATAGGCACACAAGCCACAGACCAGGCGGGACTGTTGAAGATTTCTAAAAAGTCTTTGAAAAGTAGGATCGCAAAAACCCTATTCCGAAAACCTTCCAATATTGAGGAGGCGCATGAATAAGTCCAACGAAGAAGGATGTCTCCAGACTCGGTACCCAGTGGCGGATTGTGATTTATCTTGGATATTGAGGGTATGGATGCAGGGCAACTGGTGGGAAATGCGAGTGAGTTACCATAACCAGCAAACAGACCCCAGCACCTATTACGATTCGGTCATACCAGTAGGGGCGACAAGGCTTCAGAACACCCCTCCGCCAATGATGAACAATCGTTCTTCCTCACGTTTTGCCCACTGCATTATTTTGTTCGCCCCTTGTGTTAAAGCGGCCCGAGAAGTGTTGGGTCCGGCAACACAGTAGAATTCGAAAATAGGTGTAACCCAGGCAAGTGAGGTAGCCTCCTCACTCACACCATGAAGTATTCTGAGATGTGAGTGTCTTGCATGCATAGCTGCGTGCAAGTGGGAATATAATGACATGAGCCTTCGATGCGAAACGAGGCCGCTAAATGTAGGCTCTAGTGAAGGCATACAAAATTGAACATTGGCTTTCGACTTGAACAGAAAGTGACTGATCTGAGTGCTTGGAGCAATTTCTGTGACCATAGGGCGTCTCTTTGCTGCTGCTTCTTTGATAATATCCAAGTATCCCTTTTTCTTCAACTCTGTTACGACATCATCCCGCATTTTCTGAAGAGCAAAGAAGCTCTCTTTGTCAGGGCTAATAAGAATTATGGCGGTTGTCTCATCTGCACCAGCTGCCTCTGCTGCGGGCTTGGAGTCACCAGGGTGACTGCCTAGGAAGCTGACATACATGTAAAGGTAACCTTGATTGTTAAAGGCTGGCAAGCAAAGTGGGATCCAATTTTCACCACCTGCAGCTTTAATCCCGCCGGACTCGAACAGCATATTGAAAATGAGTTGCAAGTCGCTTGGGTGGAGTGAGTGTCTGCGAGGTCGAATCACGCTGACAAGTCTCCCGCCAGCTACTATCAAGCCGTAGAGAAGCGATTCGGCCCTAGCTTTGAGGAAGACATTGTTGATGGAGTGCCTGTATGACTTCCGTAGTTTGAGACACTCCAAAGCCCCTAGAAGTGCTGACGGCGACCCTCTGGTAAAGCTATCGGCTAGCGAAGACAGCAGCGTCTCTGTGCCTTGCAGAGGCCTGCGGAGATCGGTCGAGGGTCGGTTGGCGAAAATATTAGTCAAACCGGGAAGAGTCAATGTGGACAAAATCTGCATATACAGAGCGTTGAGTTGAGCTCTCAGCTGTGCATCGCTTTCACCGAGTTTACTTATGGCTACGAAATAGAGAGGGCCTTCCGTGACAATGACGAAGCGCGTATCCCCGGCCGTGAAGCCAAGAAGCGGACTCTTGGCGCCTTCGTAGAAGGATATGATAGTCTGGACTACTCCCATCGAGGAGTTGATCAATGCCAAGTCACCATGTCTACTGTAGATGGGTTTGCCCGCCGATGAAAGAATCATGTAGTGTTTTAATTTGGACTTCCAGAGCTGAAGTCTGTCTGCGTCATTCCAGCCGCCATCCGATTCATCGGGAATATCGGCAAATTCTTGCTCGAAGTCGGCGAATGAATGGCTCCGCTCCGGCCGAATCCTCTCGAATGGCAGTATTGCGTCAGACTGAGAGTGCAAGAGCAACCAGGCCGGACTTCTCTTAGATGTGTCTCCAACCAGCAAGCTCTCAAGATCTCCAGGTGGCCGCAAGGTAGGGGCCATGCTCATGACGCTCATAGACTCGTCTGTATCCTGTTTCCTCACGCTGCCGATGCCGATGGAATGAAACCCCACGGCCGAAAGAACGTGGTCTTCTGTAGGAGGAGGCGGGGATGTGCTGTCGTCAGCTGCCGAGCTATCGACGGCCGACGAGAAAGTGCCGCGCGAGCCATCGGGAAAGGATAATGTCTGGATGGTCATGGATGATAGCGCGGTGGTCGGTTTCGACTGGAGAGGGGGTCTGTCCTTCGGCGTGGACTGTTGCGACGGCCTCGGAGGTAGGGGGGGAGGGCGCTCCTCGCTTTCATGGGCGGTGCCGGCGCCAGCGTCGGGCGACGAATCGGCTTCTTCGTTTCCCATCGTATCTGCAGGCTCCGTGGTTTCCTACCATCCATCTCAGAGCAACCAGCACATATCTTGCGCCCGCGTAAGATCGCACCCGGTGTCTTATACACTATTCATCGTGCTCATCTCGTCTGCTAGGAGAAGAGGAGAGAGGGGGGCGTATAAGGCACGGCAGACCCTGGTATAGCTATCCGCCTCAGAGATAACGCTATAACACGGCGGTGGTGGGTGATGTTCGAGATAAGGAGTACAAGGAGAGGTAGTATAGTATTGATTGTACTCCAGCGTCGCGTCCAACACATATATAAGTATGGACTTCTACTACGAAGTGCACGAAGTAGCAAAGTGGAGAGAGATGATGCCAAGCCAAGTCTCAGGAACGGCGCCCACTGCAGCCTTGCATGTGATACTTGGGTGGCTGATGCAAAGGCTAAGCCTATACTGGACTAGGAGGTGCCTACTACATAGCGACCTTATGTACATGCGTCTCTTAGGTATGTACTCAGTACTTTCTAGCTTGGACAGTCCCGCTAAATAGAGAGCATCCACAGTTCGGTTCGGGTAAGTAAGTACCTAGCCCACCTACAGTAGGTTTAGTGTAAGTAGGTGTACCTGGGTAGTGTAAGTAAGGTCCCTACTTGACTGCCTAGAGGATCCTCGTTGCGACCTCTGTTGCGTCGTGTCTTTTTTTAAAAACTCTTTTGAGAACCTCGACGCAAGACAAGAGAAAGCAATGCGCCTTAACTGTGACTCCATGTCTCCTCGATCCGTGTCTCCTTAGTACGCGATAGCCTGTCATGGCGCTCGAGCTGGGATCTCGACGTTCTATGTCCCCCGACAGCTCTGGACGGGATACGCCCACATCGCGACAATGGCGGAATCAGCTGAGTGCAGGTATGAATGATGAAGATTCGAACGGACGAGCAGGCCGTGGATTGGTTCTCTCTCCCGCCTCTCGTTCTCGTCTCTCGACGGCTTGCTGTCACAGGCTTCGTGGGCCGCTGACACACTTCATTACGCAGATGACGTCGCCCCCAAAGACAAGCACTACCGAAAGTATGCCTCAGGCGTTGAGCGAGCCCTGGCGCTGTTCGACACGGCTTTGGAAGAATGGGCCGATTACATCTCTTTTCTGAATAGGCTACTCAAAGTCCGTGCTCTGTCCCTCTCTGCTGCTGCTGCTCTCTGCCGCTCCCTCTCTTGCCTAGCCATTCTCCCGTCGCGACACTTACACGGCTTCTTCATCTTCTAGGCCCTGCAAGCCCGCCCCGCGAACATCACGGCCATACCCTCGAAGATCCTCGTCGCCAAGCGCCTCTCCCAGTGTCTTAATCCCTCCCTGCCATCCGGCGTGCACCAAAAGGCCATCGAAGTATATGGTTACATCTTTTCCGTCATTGGCGAGCATGGACTGTCCAGAGATCTTCCGTTATATCTCTCGGGCTTGGCCCCGACCCTTTCCTTTGCTTCTTTGGCCGTCCGAACTCGATTCCTCGATCTGTTGGAGAACTTTCTCCTGCGCGTAGAGTCCCTGGCCCTCCGCCCTGCAATGAAGTCTATAATTCTGGCGCTTTTACCGGGACTGGAAGATGATACTAGCGAAGATTTCGATCGGACCTTGAACTTAGTGGAGCGCTTCAAGACTGTGATTCGGCCACCGAACTGCCGACTTCTCTCGGAAAAGCATTCAACTGGGGATGATTTCTTCTGGCAGTGCTTCTTCTTAGCTGCTATTACGAGTGGGGGCCGACGGCCGGGCGCGCTGGCATATATGGCTCGAAACCTCCCCCAATTAGGGCACCCCCTAAACATCGAGTCCTCGTCCAACGAAAAGGAAGGGACAAATGCTGACCGTTTCACCGCTGACCTTTCAAGCATGGTGACTTCTCCCGAACCAGGTTTGCTCCTGAGATGCTTTGCCGCGGGTCTCGGGGATGAACAACTCCTAATCCAGCGAGGTTTCCTCGATCTTCTCGTGACTAATTTGCCCTTACACTCCAAAGTGCTTCAGGAACGTGTCAAACCTGACGATTTAGAGCTACTTCTACGTGCGGCTGCGGGAGTTGTCACCAGGCGAGAGATGAGTTTGAATCGGAGACTTTGGGCTTGGTTTCTTGGACCTGAGCAACCTCGGCAAGACCAAGAAACCGGCTTGGAGTCACCCACATCTCCGTCCGAGAACCATCACAGCTATCTAGCCTCAAAAACAAGTTATTTCGAAGAATATGGTCTCCAGCCACTAATTAACGCGCTGTTATCAATGATCAAGAATTCACCCGACGACGACGTTGTAGAAAAGGCTAAACCATACCGAATCTGTCTATCTCTCATGGATAGGTGGGAGATTGGTGGCCATGTTGTGCCTGAAATATTTCTCCCGGTCATCAGTAATGTGAGAGATTTCAAATCGAAAAATAAAGACAAGGCGGCCTTCAACGAAGTGCTTCGCAGCGCTAGCGTGTTCTTTGACGGGGTTGAGAGTGGGCTCATTTACGGGGAGCTTGTCGGCCTCATAACTCAGGCTGTTGGTCCCGGAAATATGTTGGGATCGGAGCGCGTTGAGAAGTTGACGCTTGTGCAATTTATTATGACCCATTTTAACATACGAGAGGAGGAAATGATAATGCTCCACGCCCCCCTTACCGCGTTGTCCAGTCTCGCTTTGGTGGAAGATGCCAGCGAACGTATTGAAAAGCCACAGTCTCCGCTGCCGAATGAGAGCATTCACATTTTAGACCAGGCACTTGACATTGCTATGGGTATGATCGAGCTTGTTCCAGAGCGCGCATTTTCGCCCGACTCACACCAAAGCCCAATTAAGTCGGCAGAGGCAACGACTCCTATTTCTATATCAAACAACGAATTACTCGAGAAGATCAGGCACTTTTACGTATCCGAACAAGGGAACTTAGAGGCCGGCTCTATTCCGTTTTCCGCCCCTAGAATGGGGGATCTTCTGGTACAAAAAGCTTGCAACTTAGTCTGCAGCAGCCTCACGTCCGCAAGCCATGCCGTTGACGTGTCTATCCGAAGCAGGCTACTTATACTCTTGTTATCGAAGACGTCCCCCAAAAACGTTCTTGATATAGAAAAATTGCTCTCTTCGATGCACACTCAACTTGAGAATCCTACAATACCATTCACCTCTTTCAAGTCCGTCCTGTCACTTGTCACGCAGCTTTACTATAACGACCTAATCCCGACAAACGCCCTATCTGACTTGGTTGAGCCTGTGGTGCGGCATGCATGGGGCTTTCTATCAGCAGGGGAGCCAAAATATCATGTCGAAGCTGTCAGATGTCTATGGCAGCTACAGACTGCACTTACCCTTTCCAATCGCGATATTGAAGCAGCTATAGCGAATATTATGCTCGAAAACGATGTCGCGGGAACGTTTGCCATTCGGGGAGCCGACCCAGGCCGAAGTTTTTGTCTCTTGTGGTCTCATACCCTCTTAGATAATGCTTCACATTCCGACCGAAGAGCTCCTAAAACGCCAATAGGAGAGTCTAAAAACTCCCATCGGCTCTCAGGAATGGATCACTATGAAGTCATGCTAACAAGACCCCTCTTTCTCGTGCTTGATGCCCTGCTCGACGAGCGAACTCAACTATTTATTGTGGTAAAACATTGGCTCAACAACGTGGTTGGCATTGAAAAGTATGTAATAACCCCCACTCTCAGCAAGTATACTAACCCTCCCGCTAGGCTCTTCTCAGTGTTTGTAACCAAGATCTCGGAACTTCACTTTCTCCGCGCCCTTTCGAAGACGGTAAATTCTACCACGTCAAGTGCATCAGCCAGCTTCTCGAGCGACGATGATCTCGATCTCGGATTATACTACATCCGTAACTTGTCCAACGTTCTCCGATGGGCGCCAGATGCACTATGGGGTGTCTTAGCTACCAGGGTTATCGAAGAACCCAAACAGATTCTGTCCGAGATCAGTGAGTTCTACAGAGTTCCCGACATTGAACCTGACTAACGGTGAGAAGCGGGAACTGAAGGTGGTCTATCGCTTCAAGCATTTTTTGTCCATGTTTGTATGCGGTGTGTGGCCGGAAATAAATTTCCTGAGGATAGTGCAATGCAACTCCGCGTCGCCCAACTTCATCGCGGTGCCCTCACGCTGCTACACCAGATCCTCGTGAACCCCTATGCCAATGGGCTGTCCTCCCTTAAATTAGAGACGCCTTTAATAGATCGACTTACACAGTCTCTTGAAATTCCTGATCCATACATACAAGTCCTACTATTAGATGTGGTATTAGCCTCGCTTAGGCTTCGCGACGCATCATCGGCAGAGCAGCCAAACTCTCCAACTGGCGAGAAGCGCACACTAAGTTATCCTTCAGGCAGTGTGCGACAGTCCTCTATCTCGGTAGACCAGGTTGCCGAGCCTTCGGCGCCGCCTTCGTCACTTCTCAAATGCATACAGTCGGGGCTCGGCTCACCGCATAGTCGCCCCGTCTTGGATAATTGGGTGGGGTTCTTGTCGGAATGTTTCCCGCTCTACTCTAATACTATATTCCAAGTGCTCATCCCCCTGGTTGAGACTTTATGTGATCAGATCGATCGCACTTTTGATGGTCTACAAAAGATATTTAACCGGGATGGGAGCATCTCAGCCGGCGCCAGCGCTCCCGAGTCTACCCTACTATCGTTGTTGAACGCGCTTGAACAAGTATTAGCTAAGTCTCACGATCAACTGCTTGTGGAGGAGTCTCGAGCTCAGGTAGTAAAGAGTCCCGATCATCCCCAAGGATTCTTCGGAAATATGGTATCCGGAGTTTTCAATTCGGATGCGCCGCAGTCCCGCAGTGCAACTGCGAATGACAGACTCACCGTGCTTCTTGCGTTTCAAGACGCTGTTCGAATATGCTTCAAGATTTGGTCTTGGGGTCAAGGTCGTGAAGCTAGCCGCCTTGACCCTACTTCTGCTTCGTCCTTCAAATACACATCGCTTCGAATGCGCAACCGCGCTAGACGCCTGCTCGAGCATGTTTTCACTGCTGAGGCATTGGAGTGCCTTGAGACAGTAATTGATATATGGCGTACAGCATTAGAAACTCCTGGTATTGCCAACCAGTCAGAAGAAGTTTTCAATCTGCTTCCTGCATTAGACGGCTCTCGTCCACGGCATACGATCCCGGCCATCTTCAACGCAATTTATAGTCGCACAAACCCCAGCGCCTTAGATCCCTCTAGAAAATCGATGATGACTGTCACATTACAAGACACGGACTTAGCCATCTTCTTAGTTGACTACGCACGGTCGGTCGACGACGATGCAATGGACGAGATTTGGCAAGACTGTATGGTTTTCTTAAAAGACCTCCTCGGCAATCCGTTCCCGCACAGGCAGACAATACCCAGCCTGCTCGAGTTTGCCGCCATTCTGGGCGAGAAAGTCGATAACACGAACTTTGGAGAGCAGCGAAAGATGCGACGAGAACTTGGAGTAAGTCGTCTTCGTCTCTTGAATTGCAGCACGGACACTCGCTAACAACAGCCAGGATCTCTTCCTCAGACTCTTAACAGCTCTTTTTACGACGCGGCCGACGTCGTTCACGGATGCTCTGTCAAATTCTCACCTGGACACAGATATACGGAAGAGAACCCCTGCTGAGCGAGCAGATGACGTCGTGGGTATTCTGTCCAGGATCGTCCCAAATCTTCCAAAGATTCTAATCGAGTCAGACCGCGTCCTGACCGCGGCGCAAGCTATCTCTACAAACTTGATTGGACCATCCATCCGCTCTAAAGGCTTCCCGGATACTATTACGAAGACAACATTGACCCTCCTCCAGGAACTTACAAGACTGCCAAATAACCAGAAGATCTGGAAGAAGGATGTGGGCGACGCGTTTAGTGATACAAGATTCTTCACTTCATCCGCTGCTCTAGTAAAGAGCGATTGGCTACCACTCTTGAAACTCTGGACAGTTACAGACAAAGATCGGATGGTAGACATTCTGAGTCGCATTTCATCACCCACAACTGCCGGCATCGTGTTCGGAGTAGGCGCAACTTCTGCGAGACTTGAGGCCGACCGTAAAACGCAACTGAACCTTAGACGCGTTGCAACTTTGATTTTAGCGTGCGGAACGGACACATTCGTGACGGATCTACCAGCCATCCTAGAGCGAGTTGTCGATCTTCTAGCAGCAACTTCGACGTCTTCGCCGTCTTCAACTACTCGAGCCGATATTTACATGTTACTTCGCGCTTTGGTGCTTCGGACGTCTACCGTTCATCTGGCCCCTCTGTGGCCGATTGTCAATTCAGAGCTTCACATGGCTATTTCGTCCGTTGCAGCACCTGATAATAGTCATTCCTCAGAGACATACGGAAATGTCTCCATTCTTCATGCGTGCAAGCTATTAGACGTCTTGATAGCCGCAGCACCTGACGACTTCCAGCTCCACGAATGGTTGTTCATCACAGATACTATCGACGCCATCTATCGCTCGGCTAACTACCAGCCGATTGCATTAGTCGACGAACTGTCGGAGGAGCTCGGTAACACAGGCGGCGCCTCGATATTGCCTACCGAGTCTGCTGCCATGATTGCCTCTAGCGGATCGAGACAGCGCCGACCCCTTCTAGGACCAGGGGGTATCAATGACGAGCTCTCGGTCGACAGGAGAGACGAACTTATTGTTAAGATTTTGCGACCCTTTTTTGGCCAGCTCAGCATCTATGCCTACGAATCCACATATGCCATGGGTGCGCTGGATGTGGAGAGCTGCGAGCTGAGCCTCCTGAAGGACCTATTCGACGAGAAGAGCATCGTGAAAGCGTTGTGAGGTCGAGCAGTGACTCCGTTATCTTCCTGTAACATTATTTTTAGAGTCTATCAACATGTAAAAAAAAGAGGCAATATGCCTTGTATCTGATAGCAGTACGTATAGTGGATATGCAATGCTCATCCCTCGACCTAGGCCGTGATATTCTTAGTACCATTTGCATCCGCCCTATTACGTGTGTCTATACGAATGAGTGACCGTTCTGCCAAGGGAAACATTCACATCTTCACTTAACCTTGTATTTGGTATGGGATTCGCTTAATTAAGCGTCTATTACACTGTGGCAGTTCTAATGCAGAAAAGGGAGATGATAGGTGGAGGAACGATTCAGGAGTCCATTGCATCGCGGTCTTATGCCTCCTTTTGTTTTTCCCCCTTATTATTAGCCTTTTAAGTCGCGTCCATGCGCGCACGTTGTTCGGCTTCTTTAGACGGTTTTTAATCTTGCCTGCTAGGTAGCAAACTGCGGATCGACCAATACCTCATGAGCTGACAGGGAGGGGCATTACGCCTCCGGTATGGGGGAGTCGTCGTTGCAGGTGATTCGGGTACGGCGGGGACGTTGGTGGCCAGCCTTGAGGCGGCGGTAGCCAGGATGGTACGCTGGGTGGGGTCTGGGTATTCATTTTTTGACTTGTGATATGATGGCGCGGATATCATGCAAATGATGTAGGGCCTACGATGAGCGTTCTGTACTTCTCACGGAGGTAAGTCGGCAGGAAGGGAGGTTGAAACATGTAGGTAGGCAAATAGGTAAGAGAAGTAGAGAGGCCTCTCCCTATAGAGGTTGAAATTCTTATCTTTACTATGTTGATTTATATGTATGTGACTTCTATAGCGACGGAGACGGAGGGTTTATGTACCGGTGATAAAACAGAGAAGGCAAAAGTGGACTCGATGCTCGATTGTTCAGCCATGTATACTACCATGAGAGAGTGTAAGACATGAATAAATGTTCAGATCTGAGTGCTAGACCATAAATAAGTATATCTAGCTATGTATGTACGCATCATGAAACTAGAGCGCCCAAACTATCCCATCCATCTACTATCACATCAGGGGTGATGATGACAGTTGCGATAATAGACCACTTACCACTCTCGAACAGATAATTCTACAAACCTTGAGACTCGTTTGCAGGCAGACAGATCGATTGGCAGAGTGGTATATAGATTGACAAATCGTTCGCTTTTACTTTTCAGTTGTGATAAAAATAATAATACAGTTGGAGTTATCCATGGTCACATCATCCAATGCCATTCAAAATGCTCGAAGAAAGCCCATGCCTCAAGATATCTGGCAGCCACAGGCAATGGGCTCGGGAATCATCAGCGGCTCCCCCTACCTACGCCCTTTAGCCGTATTGATCAGTCTCCCAATGATCCCCGAGCCCTTGCCCGAGCCCTTGCCCGTCCTCTCCTTCTCCCCCTGGCTCGCCGTCATCTCATCCCCCATCTCTACCTCCATATCCATCCCCTCCCCATCCCCGCCCTCCACCTCCTCGCCACCGACATCGATATCTGCCATCTCCCCCTCGAGTCCGGTCTCGCCTTCCCACCTCCTCGGCAGGAACCCCACGACCTTCCTCAGCGCGTCCTCGAAGACGCTCCTCCGCACCACGGCCCCGAAGACGACGCAGTGCACCGCGCCCGCGAGCTCCCTCTCCAGGTCCGCCAGCACCGCCACGTCCGTGGCGACGGCGACGCCGTACAGCCTCGCGAGCTCGTACCACGCCTGCACGGGCGCGAGCTCCGAGTCGGACGGGTTCAGCGTGCGCGCCAGCCGGCGCAGGTTCGCAAGCGTGAGCGTGCTGGACGACCACTCGACCGGGGCGCAGGCCGAGGGGGGCGACTGCTCCTTCTGCAGCTCGCCGATCCGGGCGAAGACGTCCGGGGGCGCGCTCTGCAGCGCTAGGGCCGTGGCCATGAGGGCGTGGCCGTTTACGTTGGTGTTGTCGCCGTCATTGTCGTCGACGTCGATGTCAATGTCGATGTCAATGTCCTTATTGTTGTCATTGTCATTGTCATTGATTTTATTGTCGTCGAGGATTCCGCCTGCTATCGGGCAAGTCGGAAGCTGGGGCTGGGGGTGAGAGTGCGGGTGGGAGTGAGAATGGTGGTAGTGATGCTCGAAGCACGACTTGTCGATGTGGTCCCAGCAACAGCGCTCCAGTCTGAATATAGAAACGAGAAACGGCCTTGGTTAGCTTCACATGGTCTTGTCCCTGGCTGTTTGAGTAGACGTGTGTATGCGTGTGTGTGTGATCACAACCTCTCCTCTCCCCCTTCTTTCTCTCCTTCTTTTATGTCACGCACTCATCACCGTAATCACATACATGATGTGGAAATCAATTGGAGAGAGAAAAAACCAATAAAAAAAACGATAAGATATAGAGAGAGCGGAGAAAAGCGAGAAAGGCTATTAGAATAGGGCTCATACGTTAGAATGAAATTGATCACCCGATCGGTCTGCTCCTGCGACAGTACCGTCTCCATCGTCATGATGTCGTTGACGCTCGTGCCGGCCGTCGATGTTGGGGTGGTGCTGCCCAGCGTCTCGGCGGCCTGTGAGCTGGTGGCCTCGCTGCTCCGGTCCGGCGCCGAAGGTGAGACACGACGGACCTGATACACTGGCGCGCCCAGGAGCTCAGACATGTCGAGCGAGACGGTGTAATTGGGCGCGAGCAATGTGGAGAAGGCCGTGTCCGTCATGTCGACTGGCGGCACGGTGACGGACGTAGGGGCAGCCAATTGACAGCGTATGGTATCGTTCTGGCCCTTCAGGTTCTCTATCTCCAGCTCAACCTTGGCGATGTCGTCACGCAGTTTCGTGACGTCCATCTCGAGCTGCTTGGTGTAATTCGCCTTGCGCTGACGATGTTGACGCTGGGCTTTCCTGACTTGTTGTCGTCGCTCCTTGGCCTTGGCCTCGGCGGAGGGTCCCGTCTGAGCCTCATCGCCACCATGAGCTTTGAGTTGAAGGGCAATGTTAGCATCGAGTCGCATGAAACCAGTGTCATAGAGAAGAGAACAGGCAAAGAGACGATGAGCAACAGAGCCTTGGCGTACTAAGCTGAGAGCCCCAATGGCGAGTCCCCCGGCCTATAGTATTCTTACACTCGTCTCCAGCAGTAGCCAAGTACCAGAAGTTACGATAGCAATTAGATATGTACCTGATGTTTGACCTAGCTTACTCGATACGAAGGTGAGACTCTGGCCAGCCTGCTGGTCTTTCGAGCGTTTCCAGTAACCTGTGAACGAAGGCCTCGTCGAAGCAGGCTTCGGGTCTCCTGCGTTTGGCGGATCAGGCATATTCGCCTTCCTTTTCAGTCTTCCAGTGAGTGTTGGCAGTTTTCGCTCGTGAACTCAGGCTTAAGCTCGAAGATAGCGGAGTTGGGTGGTGGCGATGCTAGTTTCGAATAGGTGCTTATCGCCTATTTTCGGAGTGACGTAGGGTTTGATACTAAATCCCGACTTCAAGCAAAGGATTTGGTCACTGCTAGCCAGTTCCTTGATAAGTCAAGTAGATAGGTGCCTCTAGTATATCTACTAGTAGGTCGGTAGGTGTACGAAGTAATGATTCAGTATAATTAATGTCAAGTGGAAAAAGGTGTTTCGGTAAAAGACGAGGCCCCGCCATCTAGCTCAGTAAGACCACAGCCTCATGCAACCAATAATAGACCTCGCAATCCCTGATTCGTAGGCGCAGGGCTTAACAAAATATATATACTTGCCTACCTATGTGACCCAGTCTAGTGCTTAGGCCACGGCACTCAGAGCCCTTCCATATTATTGACAACCAGAGCTCATCTGTGACATACTCAACCAAGATGGGTTTATATATCATCTATGACGCGAAGAGTCCAACTATAAACAAGAGATCGAGCTCTGAGGACGTGGTTGATTTTGACGTATTAAATAACCATCTTTTCCGTTCGCTGCAACATCAACCATTTATTTCCTTGCCCAATCAACCACAAGCAAAATTTCACGAGCAGATCCTATTAGCTAGCCAGCCATTTCAGCAAACGCCTGTCCTGTAGAACGCCGCCCAATGCATCATACATCATGACCATGTACCCTAATCACCTCCTCCTGCACCCTCTTCGGTAGCTGTATCCTCGTCTATTTCATCTTCTTCGTCGTCTATGTCCTCCTCATCACTATCGTCGCCGAGCTCCTCTGGGTTCAGACCGGGAATGGGTCGCCATGGTAGGTAGTCCTCATCAACCCAGCGCTTGCTCTTCGGTAGTTGATAGGGATCGAACGGGAAATAAGAGCCAAGCTGCTGCCAGCTTTCGTCGCTCACGTCGAAAGACATATCCCGCAGCGCACCGCCGTTCGAATAGGCGCCAACGGAGAATTGGGAGAGCCGAAGTCGCTTATTCGATTCGATGAGAGGATAAACGTACATGAATCGGAAATGGTGGGCAAGCTTGGCAAATTGGTCGACGATGACGGGAGAGCACACCTTGAGAGGATTGAGCTTGGAGTAGATATTGCGCCTCATGATATCCTTGATTTCCGACTCCCATTCAATTTCCTGATCCAGGTACGACAACGGATCCTCCTTATCAACATCATCCGGGACCGAGATTATGAGATCCTGCCACCTAAAGCAGAAAACGTACATCAACGCTTGCATGAGCGCATAGAACGGGGCATACCGACGCACGTCGGGGCCTCTACATGAAACCTCGTAGACAGCGCGCATTTCGTCCAGGTGATAGCCAAGGACTTCGAAAATCTTGACGACGATGTGCCCTGGAACATGCGCACCTCGAGCGACGAAGCTGGCAAGATATGCGCAGGCGGACTGTCGTAATATGAGGGGTCGTTGGGACTCGAAAGCTATGTTGATGCAGGTGCCGCAAAACGCATCAATGAGCTGCTCAGATTTCTGACCAAAGTGAAATATCAGGAACTGAGTGTGTCGTGACTTGATTGTTGGGAGTATCAGATGTGAGAATTCGGCTAGCAAGTCCTCGAATACATCCATGGCCGCTTGAGAGTGGGGGTCGGCAAAGATGGGAGTGTAGAGCTCGAATAGACTATCTAGAATCGAGTCCATCTTCTCAATGTTCTCCTTTGCTGTCTTGACACGAATATACTCGTCATCTTCGGACTCGGCGCTCGACACGGATTCGTTGTCGCTGTCGTCAGAGTCCTCCTCGTCCTGGGCCTCGTGCTCTTGAGCGGACTTCAGAGCCATGCCAACCATAGCTGCAAGTTTGTCGTCCATGTCATCGAGATCCGTTTGCATCTCAACATCGATCTTTATAAGCCGGCTGATGATGAGATCCATGATATCATTTCTTAGCCCCGGACCGTATTGACGGAGTCGTAAGAGGTTGTCGACGTAGGCCAAGTGAGACCGCTTTGGTTCGTCGTAAAAGGGGTACTTGCTCGCCAGGATAGGCTCCAACACGGACTCGGCGACGGGGAAGAGTTTCAAGATGTATCGGAGGGCTACGTGAAGTCTCTCCTGTGCTACTTCACGCGTGACGAGAGACCACCCTTCCGCGGCCCATTCAGAGTGTCGAGAGCTCGGAAACTTGTCGATTATCATGGAGAGAACCTGAGTGAGGCGAGGTCCTTGGGCGCTTACTAAGGCGGCGAGGAATTGAATATAGATCTTAGCAAATTGGTCATCCCGGCCGAGCCATTGGCATTGGAGAAGGCTCCTGACTAGGCCATCACACGATCTTCCGAGGCGGGGCGCGAAAGCGGTGAGCGCAAGGAAATAGCCCTTGAGCTCCTGACGCTGTTTCGCTATGGCTACCGAGCCGTCGTTGTGGTTGTGGTTGTCGTCGTCGTCGTCATCGTCGTCTCGGTAGGACACGTGCTTGCCTTGCAGCGTCTGTTTTAGCAGATCGTAGTCTTCGTCCTGGCCCTGGGCATGACGGTCGAGGGCGTCTCTGATCTCGTTCCTTATTTCTCCTACGGGTCTGGCGCCGATCTCGTGGACCTCGATGTTTTCTAAATCAAACTCTACGCGCGCACGCTTCTTCCGCGGGATGCGGGCACCCTCGCTGCTGCTGGCGTCGTCTTCGTCGTTGTTGTCGTCGAGGCCGGCTTCATCCCTAGACCGTCTGATGCCGAGAACCGACGAAGTGGATTTGAGAATAGGCTTCAGAGGGCTGCTGGCCGCTGCCCGTGCAAGTTGCACCGTCATTGAGGCAACCGCTCGTGACATGGCCGCCGCGACACCGACAACTCGTGAGCTCGGGTTACAAGGTTCCGGAATGTAGCCAAGCGATCCAGGCTGTCCAGATTGTCGTACAGGCTTGTGTGGTGCTTCTTGTCATCGCTCGTGCGGAATCGCCGGCCGGTTGGGTGAGTGGAGAGGACGCCGCTGATGATCGTTGCAAAAGTCGTCGACGGGGCAAAATCAGATGAAAATGCTCAGCCGCCAAACTGCACAAAATGTTTTTAATCTGGGTCTCCCCCAAGGCGCTAAATGGCGGGGCAGACTCAACCATGGCGTCTTATTGGCTGTTAGAACATGCGGGTCTCTATCTCTTAGGTACTCACGTCAGGCCTGTACACAAGTAGGTACCTCAGTACCTAACCCAACCTGCCTACCTCCTATGTACCCGACCATAAAGACACCAACATATACAATCTCTCGGGACTGTATACATGTTGGTACTACCTTAGAGCGGCGAAATGATATGCCATGTTTTGATCTTCTAAACTATATGTATGATACAGAGCGTCCATGTCTAATCACCTAACCTTACGTCCCTCAAGGTCAAAGGTTTAATATCTGGTATGCAATATACAGCTCAGCTATTCATTCGGTGGCAAGCGACTGCATAGTAGTCCTCGGCGTATGACAAATGCCATATGTACTTATGTATCTAGGTATGCAGAGTTCTAGAGTTGCAGAAAGGAAGATGTTCGGAATATTGTCTGTATATAGCTAGGCGTGATTTAAAGCTAGGGCTGTTTCCCTATGATCTGAAACTATGGTGACTGTCGAAACAAGTATCAATGCTCCATCTCAAGAGCGATCCTGAGTGCGCAGAGAACTGGGCGGGGAAAAACCCCCGAGGGGAATCTATGAAAGAATACTGAAGCGGGCCGCTGCTTTTGCGCCCTTGCTCTTTCCTCATCCCTTCCGTTTAGCCTTTCATATACATACACAACTACCAGCTTCCAGTCTTCAGGTAAAAAAAAAGTACGGCAGACTCTCCCATGCCAGAGAGTATGCCCGGAACGCAGAATCCCCCTATTTATACACACTCGAAGAAGACGTAGCGGGAGGTATATGGAAACCTCTGCGGCTCCGGATGAACGCCAAACGGCAGAATCAAGGCCGGGTCGCTCAGTATGTCGTGGGTTCACCGGCTGCTCCGTTATGGCCGCTTTGGGCATACATATAACTCTCGCCTGCCTCGGCGATGCCGCCAGAGGCGTCTCCGCTTTGGAAGCCGGTAGATCCGACGGCGTTGGATCCGCCACCCGCGCCTGCTCCGTAGCCCTGACTACCAGGCCTAGTTTGTTGGCTGTCACCCCGATTGGATTGGGACTGTTGATTGACGGGGTCAGCTGACGGCACACTCACGAGAAATAGATAGCACGGATCCATGCTGTATGTAGGTAGGTCGTTAGGGTGAAAGTATTACTTCTCGGTATTTCGTTAGATAGATCTTGAGCGCCTCGGCATAATTCTCGAAGCCGAGGGAGGTCATTGCGAACAATATATCCTCGCCGTTCACAGTTTTCCTCTTCTCTTGGTGGCATTTTTCGGATGCTATTTACTGTGAGGTTCTAGTCCGTAGGTAATAGATTTCGCTCAAGGAAAGCTCACCTTCGCTCGTAATGAATGAGATAAATTCACTAACGCATTCCTGCATGCACTCTTTGGCTTCCTTTGCTATCTTGGCATTTTCTGGGAGGGCTAGCTTCATAATTCGAGCCACTGGCGCAAAATTGCGTATGTTAGCATCGTACACATCGTGTTTGTAGATTTTAGAGGCGCGAGGCGCTTCTGGTGCCTTGGTCGGCGAATCGTGAGACATGACACTAAATAGGATCATCGCGCCTATCGTCTGTCTGAAGCTAAAAGTAGAGAGCACCAATTGCTGAGGCCGGCCGAAAGCTCCGCAGAAGCGATCCCACTCATGGGCCTGCGTTTGGAGTCGGAGCGTGCAGACGGGACCCAGATACAGACTCGAGATGCACCAAATCAGAGGCAGAGGTCGATGAGGGTCTCAACTCACCATTGGCTATGGGCAACCACCTATCCTGCTCTTTTACCTCGAACTCATAGGCGAGCCCAGCGGCGTGTGGGTCCTGAGGGTCGTTCATTTGTGCTTCATCGTCGGGTGATTGTACACCTGGCTCGACGTCCTTGGAGGGAGATGGAGGGGAATCCGACATATTTGGCTACCTGCAGCGGGTGCTAGCTTATGATAAAAATTTTCGTGAATTGCCAACCCGCACAGCTATTACAAGGCAAGGAGTGATGTGTCCTTGCCTCTGACACGTTGCAAATGGTAGGGCTTGCAAAGTGAGCGCGGCTTAGCTGCAGAAAGCTGCGTCAATCCCGCCCTGTCGCGCGAATCCAGGCGGTGGGCTATCTACTATTCGGTGGTTGAGAATGCTGTCAAGTGAGCCCTGTCGCCAGTTCAGGCTATGACGGAATCTAGGGGGGGGCGTAGAGGATGGACGAGTATGTCTGGGGGTTCCCGGGGGGGTGTTGGACTAAGGAGGTTTGTCGATGTATGTGTGTCTAGGTATACCGTTGGATAGGTACCACAGATGAGAACGTGTTTCGGCGGATTGACCTGGGGTACGAATGGTACCGCGGTGCAGGGTACAAGTCGAGTTTGGGTACAGGATGGGGACTTTTGACTTTCGGGCAGCGGGGCGCGCCTCTGGGACGACGCCGAGGGTCGCGCTATTGTGCAGGACCCGCTGTTCCACCGTCTGGGTAGGTTATAAGACGATTGGAGCTATCTAGGTATATAGAGAGGAAAGTACCACCTCTACTGCAGCCGCCGTCGCGGTTCTCGGCGACTCCTTCGCTCTTGGAAGCTAGGTATGTACTATGTAGTACGTGGTGTGGTGACGCGATAGGTAGCTATTACCTATTATTACGGGTTCATCCGTGAATACGTAGGGGGCTGAGGCGATAGAAATTCGGCTATGCGATGCTTATAGAAGCAGCAAGCAACACTGAAGAAAAGCTCTAGGTACCGACAAACAGTACTACAGTGTCGGCGGCTTAGCTTGCCAGTTTGTTTTGCTGCTCTGAGAGTATCAGGGTTTAGTAAGCGTGTGCAATGGGACGCGTGACAATTACACGGGTTCAGCAGGATTCTGTAATGACAGAGCTGTGAAACTATGTCGTGCGAGATGGGATGACCAGTCTGGGAGTTTGGGTAAGTATGTGATAGATGGCTAGCAACTGTCAGGACCTAGGAATGTACGTGGATGCAAGTTTCGCATTAAGAATACCAACCGTCCGCACATCATGCCCGTCATCAAATCACGAGGCCAGGAAGAGAAACCGCCGCAGGGGAAACCTGGAGGACTTGGCTTACCTAACATGGGACAGAGTTGGCCAATACGCTGCACACTAAGGTAGACAAGCTAGCTCCAGGCACGGATGGAGATCAGGTCGCAAGACGACAGGTGAAATAAGAGCGGTGGTGCATGACACTCGCAGATTCGGTAGCTAGCAGAAGTGGTGATGTGTCGCGCGTGGGGTGCGTGCAGCCGTAGCCACACAGTTCTGAGTCTTGTCTTAGGTAGTCGGAGACAGGCTGATGTAGATATCCTATCCAACCTTTGGTATAGATTACCAATTCTACCTATACATCTAAGTTTAGATACTTAACACGAGATCATGTATGGATGTGGGGCTGGGCTAGAGGACATCGGCGCGAGATACTACCCAGCATAGGTATGGAGGAGACTCTCTCTCTCCCTGATCTCTCACTGCGCTGTGCCGCAAAGGGAATGAATGATCAATAAAGAGGGGGTGGGGTGTGTTGTGCAAATGCGTTGGCCACTTGACCATGCCGGAAATCTAAAGTACAAGACCTACATGTAGACAACTGCTCATATATGTCGAGGAGTGCATATACTGACTTGCGAATGTCAGCAATTTCAAGTAGCGACAACCATATATCAGGTTCAGGCCAGGGTTTGTGGTGAGGCTTGAGGCTTGAGGTATTGACGTTCTTGATGTTGTTTGTTATTGTTCTTGGATGGAACCTATCAGAAGAGGAGAGAGAGGGAGAGAGGTGGGAATGAAACATTGAAGGTCAGGGCATTGGCGCGTGACCTGTCCTCAGATACCCACCCGAGGTACAGCCGTACTTGAGGGGTGTCACAGCATATTTTGGTACCTTCCTCCAAGTACCTTAGGTACCTAATCGTGTACATGTACTCAATCAGCTACTCCTACCTCATGTAAGCAGTACAGCATGTAGACTACTACCCAGATAGCTTCAATGGCTTCTTACATACCACCTTGCTGTAGTAAAGGTATGCTTAATTATGGATTTGTAGAAGAAATACTAATGCCTGTCAACTATAAGGCCATCCATTCAAATCCGTCCCCAATAGAGTCACCGGTACCAATAGCATTTGCGCCCTCGAATTATTACATACACCCAGGCCTAGCCCTACAGATCTTCTATCTACGAAGTACCAACCTTACATCATACACCACCACCCGTACCCCATCCCTAGCCACGACTTATACCTAACGGCCCACGTAAGTAATGTGAAGAGCCAGTTTGGGCAACCCATTGTGCGCCGTCATTTGTCCTGTCCCTATAGTAAACACTGTTCGCTCCCCTGGAATGTGTGCATGATGCCGTCAGCCATGTCGCATCGGCCTATATCGCCATGAATGCCTGGGATAATAAGAGGCGTGGGGTTCCAGACCCATTCGGCGGTGTGGCTATTCGTAAGACCGAATCCGCCCAAAAGCCTAGGTACTTTAGATAATACTATCTTTCTATACGAAGTACACACCATTCCAACGACGAGTTACAAAATGACATTCTGGGGCTTCTACTGATCTCGAGCGTCCCATCTAACCCCTGTTTTCGCGAGCTGAGACAAGCTCACGGCGGAAACGGCGGCCCCTGATTCAATGAAGTCTCGCCCATTTCAGAATATTGTCGATGGACTGGGGAATGAAGCTTGGCCAGCCGTGAAGAGAGGCGACTGGCTGAAATTCCGGCTGAAGTAAGGATGAGGCATACCGGAGCGTGGAATTATTGACCAATCGAAAGTCCTGGCATCATATCGCATTTATGATTGGCGACGACAGTTTGGAATTTACGGTCCATTAGTTTAGTTACCCGGCTCTTTAGTACTTAGATCCCATCTGTATAAGTCAATAGAATAGGTACGTCGCGCAACAGAAAAGCATGCACAGTTCCGAAGTCGATGGTATTATCCCACCACCAGAGAGAGCCTCCAACTCTGACTAAATGTCTAGCATTGACTAGGTACCTCTTGCAACCGATCTGCTTGGTTTGTAAGCGTTGTTGACATCTGCATGCATGTATACTTACTTTTAATGCACCGAACTATGCGTATTGCGGCATATGCAACCTAAAATTCGTCCTGCGAACCTACATGACGCTGCTTGACTGGTGCCCAATCTTCCGAAAATAAATATGGTCATTGAATTCCTTTAATTCGGGAAACGATAAAGCGTATGTAGTGTAGCGAAGAGGGTCCTCCACTAGGTGGATCCTCTAGTAACCAATTTCGTTCAGGGTACAACTAGTGCACTAAATAGAGTGTCTTACAGTCGCATTGGCACTTCAGCATATTCTCATATTGGAGAATATATATCTCTGCTAATTTGAGCCGAGCACTTTGGATCAGCTTGCTTTTTATTCCTGGTAGTCGAACACGATTGTTCAAGGATTGCCCATACGGATACAGAAAAGCAACACAACACGTCATGAGGACCTAATCTGCTAGGCATCTCGTCGGTATCACTTACAAAACACGGTAACGAAGTCTGGCGGGGTGTGACGGGAGTAAATTGGAGACGTGGTTGTAGAGGCCGGCGCAAGCCGCTTCCTTGGATGGAGGTTGACTCCCAACCGGCAAGCGAGCCTCTTTTGGGCGCGGCCAGCCCTCGAATCAGCGCTGCCTCCAAATTCGCATACCCGACAGCCTTGACAACGTCTATCGTTGGGCACCGAGACGCCCTTGACGCTAGGCTCCACTGCTTGCGACTGCAGCTGTACAACGCACCAGCACACAAAGGCCTTCCTAGGAAGGCCGTGACATCAAGACTAAAGGAAGTCCCTTACCGTCATGCTCGAATGTATGCTACGTCGAATCCATAGATCCCGGTCGTCATGCACGGGCAGGATATAGAACAAGCTAAGCGTCACCTCCGGGGTATGTACTGGAGCAGGTTTCATGATATCCCTTCCGATCCGAAAACCGCAACCCCGTCGCGGTCTTCTCACATGACGGCATCGCCGTGTCTCCACACGTTCCTCCCTACCCAGCGTTAAGATTCGGTCCCTCACGATTGGACGACTTGAATGTTGTTCTTTTTCTGTTGAAACGGCAGTTTAGCTCGACGATCTTGTGTCCGAGGGGGACAGCGGTATATCTGAGAAATATCCAAGTTCGCATTGACGAGGGATAAGATTCAATACCCACCTTCCATTTTTCTAAGTCATCCTGTTTCGTCTTGTACTGCTTGACCAGATCATCGAGGACCTTTTTCAAGCCTTCGGCATTCGTCTTGAGAGCAGGGACAACATCCTTGACGGTCCTCTCGACAAGCACACCATTGATCATGCGAAAACACTTGCGGTCATTCGACAAGGGCTCCAAGGTTTCGAGGACGAGTCTAAATACCGTAACGTAAGCAGATTAGAGATAGAATAGAGGAAGCGGTGAGCTTGGCGAATAAGGCGGTGAGGTTCATGCCACCCGTTGTGGCTCCACGCTTGGGACCAAGATCCTTGGAAATGGCTGAAGCCGGTGGAGGACAGGAGATGCCTAGCCCCGGTGGCTAAGGCGATGCGAGGAGTGCGAGAAGTGTTGTGTCTGTGTGGAACGTCACTCACTTGTGCTCTTCGGCCTCTTGCTCGACATCGCCGATCTTTTGCGCCAGTTGCTGCAGCGTGTTCTTGTAGTTTGAATACGTCGCTTGCAGCTCTGCGACTCTGTTAGCGCAATGGTCATGCCATGATGCTTCATCTGGGTATCCCAACACACCTTGCTGCTTCTTGGCAGGGATTGTTTTTGACGCCATAGGTGAGCCTGTATTACTTGGAAACAAAAAGTTGTTTACTTGTGCGTTTTGGGGGGAAGGGGAGGAGGGAATACGTCAGAAGGCGATCCGAGGATGAGCTGGGCTTTAGACAACCTCAAAAACGAATGGGTTATGACTGGAGTACCTTTGGAGGGGATGCGTGGAGAGGTAGAATGTGGCCCATGCTTTCACTACCTAGAGGGACTAAGGTATCTAGGTACTTCAACTCGTACCTCATGTAGGTGGTAGGTTAGTAGTACCTAGGTACTCGTACCCGCCCGTCCAGCTGAACTCCGTCTGCGAAATCTTCGACATCGCCCACGGCACTTCCGAATGGACAGTCCATAAAGCCCATAAGCCAAGATGCATCCTCACCTGCATACAAAAGACAACACAGGTATGTCAATTGCCACCCAAATTGGCTCTACGCTAACCCAGGGATACGGTGCAGCATGCGAAGATATCATGACTGCCCTTGAGGAGTGCCACGCTCGGGGGTTCATGTGGAAGTCACTGGGAATGTGCAACGATTCGAAACAACAAGTCATCCTGTGTCTACGAGCCGAGCGACTCAAGCGCACAGCTACGAATCGAGCAGTCGCCAAGGTCAAGCGCGAGAAGGTCAAGAAGGTCTGGGATGACATCGACGAGAACTCCTGAGCCCATCACGCGCGCACCATTTAACCCTCCGAGCCGAGCACTTCGATACCCTTGTACAATATGTCATACATTCCGTGAGAATAGAGCAAGGATTTTGAGCGGCGATTGGGTACAACATTTCGTTCCACATGAAGTACTGGGCAATGAATGCTACTTCGCGGAGGGGCGGCATCCCCGTTCTGCTTCATGGACACTACTTGTGAACTACCTAGTCTACCAGTCACAAGGCTTCGCATCTAGCAGAATTGACCACCCTATCGCACATGGCCTCGCTCATGCGCGCCGACTTTCCCGTCCTACCGCGCCAACCCCGACCTTTCTTCTCCCCTCTTACAACGTCTTCCGGAAGGCATTGCCGAACGTGTAGAGACCGAACACAGAGATCAAGCTAAGGACCGTGGGGACTGGTTTGCCCAGCCGGATAGCTCGAGGGATCGAAGAGCCGCCGAGGACGATCGACGCAAGCAGAGCAAGCTCGATTCCATAAGACTGGCGTGTCTGGATGCGGTAACCGCCGAGGCCATCTGGAGATTCAGATCAGTACTCTTGTCGTGAGCCCCAATCAGCCGTTCTCGCTGTTCGCAGCACGTACATAGAAGACCCACAGTCACGCCTGCAGCAATTGATGGCACTGAGCCGGTTCGGACGTAGCCGAAGGTACCGCCGCCTGCGGTCAAGGCACCGAGCACATAGGCGATGTTTTCTAGAGACTAGTCAAGGAAGAAATGGTTTAGCTTTTGTATACAAATCGCATTTGTTCCTATAGAGCAGTGCTCACCATTTTGGTATGCGGGTCGCACTAATTCAATCAGGTCGGTAAGATGGTAATTGGGTTCGAAGTAGGTAGCAATTATATCTATCTAGGTGTTTTCAAGCACGACGATTACCCGGACCTTGATAAGCTGAGCAACAGCACAAGGAAGACTCGGAATCGCACACTCAAGAGGCTAGCTTACAGCGCCGAAGGGGTGCGGAGCTCCCCCAATGACGCCAACGAGGGAAGGGCTCGGACTTGGGCCAGATGGACCTAAATCCGGAGAAATGTGGCTGAAGCTCTGGCTCACCCGCCACAGCTTCATCGACAAGCTACCAAAGGTTCCTCGCCTCTGATTCGTCGCTCTTTCTAAATCTGGATTGTAGCGTTCGTGTCCCTTATTGTACCTCTAGACTACATGTAGGTAGTACCTACAGCAGGTAGGTAGGTACCTCTACTGTCTTGTCCAGAGAACCCAACTCCAATCTGCGACAAACTCTCCCGCAGCCATCCACGAAGTTTCGTTGTTCACTGCGACCAGAAATCCACCATTGCGATAATACACCCGTCACGATGGCCCCGAAGAAACCCGCAACGGCCAGCGGCCCAGCCGTCACCAGCGCCACGTCCACATCTTCCTCGAGCAGTAGCAGGAGCAGCACCAGCAGTCAGATCGATAAGATCGCTCTGAATATCGTGCAGCACTACCAGAAGACGACGCCGCAGCGCACCAAGCTCATCGACGCCTTCATGGCTTTCCTCGTCATCGTCGGCGGTCTGCAATTTGCATATTGCGTCTTGGCGGGCAATTACGTACGTCCGTCCGTCCCAACTCTTCTCCAGAACGCCGGAACCCTCCCTGGGTGCAGAGGGGCATCAACAAGCATAACAGGACATGGCTGTTTCCACTATGCGATGAGCCGTGCGGAATTGCTAACATGCGGTGAAACTGTAGCCCTTCAACGCTTTCCTCTCGGGCTTCTCTGCTACTGTCGGACAGTTCGTTCTCACAGGTACGCCGCTTCCGTAGCCCACCTCTGCCATCTCGCGAGCAGGGACAGAGTAGCGAGAGGGAGTGTGCGGAGGGAAGACGAAGGAGACAGTATGCTGACAAGAACATAGCGTCCCTGCGCATCCAGACAGCCAAGGCCAACAAGTCCGAGTTCCCATCCGTGTCACCAGAGAGGTTCGTTTCAGCCATCCTGTCGTGCTAGAGCTGAGCTCGGCCCCTCTACAAGCTCGCTCGATTGAAGATCCTCTTACTGATATCTTGCTACCTCGTGCAGAGCATTTGCAGATTACGTCGTCGGCAGCCTGATCCTGCATTTTTTCTGTATCAACTTTATAAACTGAGGCAACCAAAAAGAGAGGACAACAAACAAAAACACAAGCAACTGCACAGAAGGGATAGGGCGTACATGTAACAACGGGATAGGTATGGATTCGGAGAGAAATTGGCCACTAAAAGCGCTCATCATGGAGGCATTGAGGCCTATTTCGACATAGATTTTCAGCGTAGGCGGCGATGGCTTTTAGAATCATAATGACATATAAAAGTTAAGGGCCTTGCTGGAAAGGTCTTTGTGTGTAATTTCCTTATTTCCCATGGCTTGCCAATTGTGAAGATCAATGCTAGAACGGAAACGTGTTATTGACTTCTAGTCTAATCCTCCTCGCCCGCATCCTCGCTCTCAGCAGGGGCTTCCTCTACCTTGGGAGGCGGCGGCGGGCCAGAAGCCCTGGGAGGCCCGCCACCCGCTTTGGGCGGCGGGGGCGGAGGCGTCTTGCTCGCCGAAATGTTGCCGTCCAGTGCCCTGCTCTTTTCCTCCTCTTCCGCCAAGTAGTCGACTATCAGTCGATTTGCGCCAGGCGCGTGCGCGTGTCTGTCCTTCTTCTTCCCCCGTGGCGGCGGCGGCGCACCAGCCCCTCCCACAGGCGGCGGCGGACTCACCATCTGCGCAGGCACGAGGAACCCGGCCCCCTGCGCCTGCGAGGCCGCCTCGCCCGCAGCAGCAGCAGCAGAGGAGACGTCGTCGTGTAGCGGCGGCGCCAACGTCGTGAACTGCTCGCCGGCCCCGTGCCCTATACCCCCGGCGCCGTCGAACAAGGTCTCGCCGGGGGCGGAGACGGGCTCGTCAAGCGGTGGGGGCAGACGATGCAGGGCCCCGAAGCCGAGCACACAGCCCAGGGCGCCCTCGCCGCCCCATTCCCGCGACGGCACAATCTCTAGCTCCCGCGTCACGTTGTACTCGTTATTGTAGACCCAGAGGCGCAGCGGGCGGCCGATGTAGTCGTCCACGAGCTCGCCAAGCCCGCTCTCTCCGTGCAGAATGCCGTCCGGGGTGCCGAGGATATAGTCGCTGTAGGGCAGGAGGCCGGCGACGTCGGCGGGCGAGTTGGCAGGCACATCGAGGACGTGCCAGATCGTGGAGGCGAGGGACAAGGGTGCCCACTGCAGGGAGAGGCCGAGGGATGCGGTCGAGGACGGGACGGGAATGTGCAGGACTCTTGTGCGTTGGCCCTGGGAGGGGGACACAGGCTGTCAGCTGCTGCCTCCTCTCCTTCTCATACGGTCTTGCTTCGTCACGTCGGAGTTGCTAGTTACCTTTGCGCTCCAGATTCCCAGGGCCACGGTGGCGCCGGCGCAATTCCGCACCTCTTGCGCGAAGAGTCGCGGGTCTGGGTTATCCTAGACATCTCTCGTTAGATAGATACATCCGGGGACTAACGAAGAAGGAGAAGTGAGATAGGTCTGGTCCCGTACTATCATGCGCCCGTTGATTCCGACCACGAAGTCGAACCATGGTTCTATGCCCAGTTCCAGATTCGTGTTGCGCAGCACTTGGAATCCGTAGCCGTGACCTTCCTTCTGCTGCTGTCGGGGGTCGCCGTCGAGACGCGAGAGATAGCGATTGAGGGCATGAAACATGTTAGAGCTTTGCAATTCAGTCGTTAATCTTTCTCAGCCCAGTATCTAGGGAAGCATAGGGTAGATAGCTCATAAGCGGTGGTATATGTTATTGTTGTTATGAGTGTAGCTATATTTTACTGCTGAAGTTATCTAATAATCTACATGATGTGGTATGTAGTACATAGGTACCTAGGTACATGCATCACATGCATCACGTACATCATTGTATCTCTAACACACCGTATTGAAACGATCGGGTCGTTACGGTTGACTGATTTCTGAGGTGGGCGACTTCCTAGGAAGTCGCCATGTATCCAATGAAACCCTTACAAGGGACCTCAAGGCCCAATAAATAGATCATCTCTATTTACATGATTATTTTCTTTGGAAACAATTGTTATTTCTAGCATGTAGTAGTGCCAAAGAAACACACATTTCTATAACTTGAGATATCTAGCATTTATCATGTTCCATAAATAGATCTGTAATAGAAGTACGGATAACTGTTTTCCTTAAAAAATTCTAGTTTGATACAGATATAAGAACTGACTATAAACTAGCTGTTGGCCCCCAAAAAAGAGTGTTTGTGAAGAAAATAAGGACGTCCGAGAAGCTTTAATCCGGTACTAATGCCAACCTATGTACCTACCAGAGAGAGCTGTCCAGAGGTTCACTCAGGGCAGAGCTGGGTAGGTATCTCTGAAAGGTAGCCTTGTATTAAGTACCGAACTAAAACCTTACCTAGGTACAGCAGTTGCGCTAAGCTATAAGTTGGTACATCCTAATCCACATGTAGTACCTACACCAACAGCTATCATCAATGTTACCAACTGTTGCATCTAAAAACTGCACAACCTAGTCCGGATTCTTCTTTAATTCATTCATAATTTACTCTCAAAAATCAAACCATCTGCATATTCTAGCCTCTAGCCTTTCCAGATGAGGAGCGTCAAGAATCTCCCGTTGACAGATAAGTGCCACCATTGGACAAACCTGGGCGAGGTACCATGGGACCTACAAAAGTAATGATCGTTACAAACATCCATATTTTATTTCTATTTCATTTTATTTTTCTCTTCCTCTTCTTCTTCTTCTTCTTCCCCTTTTAGTTCATATCTTATCTTATTTGTAAGATTGCTAACAGACATCACTCATAGGTACTGGCAGCAGCGATACACCATCTTCCCAACTTACGATGATGGCATTTACATGACCGAGGACGCGTGGTACGGTGTGACCCCTGAGCCTGTCGCCATGTAAGTTCTCACTATCCGGTACCCCTTCTGGTCTCTCGTGTGAACTGCGTCCTAATATGCCTTAGCTATGTGGTCTATGATCTCGTCGGGTTCATAAATCCAGATAAGCGCACCGTCATAGATATGTTCGCGGGTGTCGGTGGCAATGCCATTAGCTTGGCCATGGCGACCGAGGAAGACGGCCACACGCCACGCTTCGATAAAGTCGTAGCCATCGAACTAGACGCCGCTACTCTGGCATGTGCGCAGAATAATGCCGCCATCTACGGTGTCGCGGACAAAATTACCTGGGTCCTAGGCGATAGCTTCAACTTCGTCGCCCTCTTAACCCAGTCTCCTGATGAGTTAGGAGAGGACCTCCGGGTTGATACCGCTACGACGGTGATCTTCGCATCGCCGCCGTGGGGTGGTCCGGGTTATCGAACCGATGAGGTCTTTGACCTAAGCACGATGGAGCCGTATAACTTGGCCACACTACACGAGGCTTACAAAGCCATGGACCACGCGCTCTATCTACCCCGTACCAGCGACCTACGGCAGATCGCCAAGTTAGTCCCCGATGATGTCAAGATTGATGTTGTTCAGTATTGTGTCGAGGGCGCTAGCAAGGCGATGGTGGCGTATATTCCTGCAGCTACAGAGGGGTCGGCTAGCGAATCAGCCGACCTGTCAATGTCATGATACTACAGATCACTTGAGGGAAACATCGCAACCATCAGTAGCAGGGGCCATATACGGCATTTGTGAGGGAGACTTACTTTCATGCTTAATAAGACCGCACTGCCACGGAACTGCTGGGCTTGCTAGTGATGATTCGCTCTTATTAGCAGCTACATCTCCAGGAGGCTCAGTTTCGTACGACCCGTCCTGGCGGACTTGATACAGCAGCGCCTCTTCTACAGCTCCTATCGTCATCAACAGTGCCAAGGCATAATTCAAGAGAATCCGTGGTTCATCGATGATGCTTGTAGGTTATCCAAACTAGGAGAAAGTCAGAATCGTAAAGGCATGTTGGGTATATCAGTGAATGGAGTGAAGTCGAAAGCGCCGCAAGCTAGCTAAGGAACAAATATGGCAGGCTCTTGTTCGTATCATCTCCGTAAGGTGCGGCAAGGACCCCTGCGAAGTGACACGAACTGCTATAATTGTGGTAGTGATAGAAGGGATGAAGCAAGGGAGGAGCTTTCGTCATCCATACTCGCTCCTAGGAAGACCTTATACAGGCTTATAACGATAATAATCTTATTTCTTCCGTCTTGTAGTACCCAGCCCCTCTCTGTTTTCATTTTGTTTACATTTATTTACGATACGTTGTGTTCAACCAAGAATTCTACTAAATTCAACCACTTGATCTCAGCCAGCACCCGGCTTCCTCTCTTCTCCGACTACATCTACCAATCGCACCTAGATTTCTACGCCGACTCAGCCAAACCAACCCGTCGATAATCCCACGATGGCCCAGACGAGTTCTCAGGCTACTGCCGAGCCGACGCCGTACCCATCAGCCACAGGCTATACGTTCGTGGATGAGATGTGGCGGACGCAGACCGCCTGTCCGATACGATTTGTCGTCAAAGATCCCGACGGTGGTCTGCAACCAGTAAGACCGCCGGGCTATTCCTACCACGACTTCCCTCACACCGCCGCACAGAGAGCGGCCGCGGAAGATCTAGACCTGTGGGTCGCCAGCTCTAGTCCCGATGATTACGAGGAGCGGAAGCACAAGAAGCGTGTAGAACTGGAGGCGGCCGCGAAGATTCAGCCCACGTTCCCCAAGTTCCAGTTGTTTCCCTCCGAGCTTCAAGTAGAGGTGTGGAAGCTGGCGCTGGCGCTGGCGGAGCCCACGGTAGTCACCATCGCGACGCCGACGCCGTGGCGCCTACCTCTCGAAGAAGCTGCATACGAGGCCCGCCGAAGGAGCTACGACGGCGACCCAGCTCACAGGGATCACGATGGACGCGTTGGCGATGACCTCTACTCCTGCGCGAGAGACTACGTAGCGACGGCTTTCCTGCCTCCTCTACTTCTCGCGAGCGGCGAGTCGCATCAATTAGCGGTTGAACATTACAAGCGGGTATTCAAGAACCTCGCAGGGAGAGGCGGTGTGCTCGCCGCGTATCCGACGGAGCTGCACGTCGAGGACAGGGCGTTCTGGATTCTGATTAAGCAGACGTCCAAGACCAAGCGCACGCCCAAGACCAAGCGCACGTCCAAGACCAAGCAGACAAGCGACATAGACCTGGTACATAGCCTTGTGTTGGAGGATAGGGGGGTTTATGGCAAAGACGACGCGGGGCATCTCGCTAAAGTGGGCTCGGACATCCACCGCTGGCCAAACTTGAGCCGCTTCATGGCTAGGAGCACCGTCAGCGAGAATCCGGAGACCGAATTCTACCGCCAGCTGCGCAAACTTATAGAGGAAGCCTGGGACCAGCGACACATCGCCACAATATTGCCCCTATCTCGAAGAGATCGTCGCGCAATAGACCGAGACCAAGGCCTGCTTTAGTTTAGGACTGCATTATTTTCGATCTCAAGTGGTGGTCATGTTAAACTCTTGATCGAAACTATGCTAGATTTTATCTAACCTTGCATGTTCGTATGCACATTGCTTACAATAGCTAAAAAGAAAGAAAAAGGAAAGAATTTACTTTGCATCATCTTATTTTCAAATACTCAAATATTAGTATTCAAGCCTTCAGGACTATGGGTTCTCAAAGTCAAAATTGGAATCCCTTATGATGTAGCTAGTTATTCCTTACCTCTGGGGTTAACTTTAATTATTCTATACAGTCTTGGAATTCATTAGGAGTAACATCCTTACGAACTTGTTGTTACGTCTTCTCGTGTCATATTCTGTAAATGTTGCACTATCCCTCCTTCGCAAAGGAGTCTAGTTACGCTCCTTGCTGTGTATTAATCTTATCTCAAACATCACTCACCACGCATTCACCCCTCTTATTTGCGCTCAAAATGGTAGAAATGCACGAATTTCCGGAGCGCCTCTTCTCCGACTTCCCAGTTTCTCCGTTACAGGCCGTGGCCTCGTTCGACGGCACCGAAATATGCGAGTCGCTCGAGGCCGTCTCTTAAGATCAAGCACCTTGACCAGGAGAGCTGGTACGCAGCATTCATGGAAGCTTGAACCAAATCCCAGGCCATCGCCCGCGAAGTAGAGAGAGCCGTGAACCGGTGCTGTGTGCGCAGCACCTACCTGCAGGCTTGAAACCACATCCGTGCAACACAGTTCTTGCTACACAAGGGCCCGAGTGAACAAGGCCCCCATATGTTGTCTTCGATAGAGCGCGCTATTAAAGGGCTTCCTTAAAGGTGTACAGTACCGTAACAGCAAAACCTTTTCCCTCGAATCCCGTCTAAGGACGGGAATACTTTAGCAGGTTATTATTCTACATGCCCAGCGCAAACCAAAAACTCCGGGACGAGCAAATGTCCCAATCATGCTCAATTGTAACAGCGGCGATTAAGCACAGGAATTTCTGTACTTCGTCCCATCCGCACACAGCCTGGGAGCCATGTATACCGTTCTCACATTCGAAGGGCCCGGACAAAGAATCGTCGTCCGTGGCAACAAACGTCCCATGCGACCAGACCAGAATATAGTCACGAAACACGTGCTAGATCACTTCTTCGCGTTCGTAAAGCAGTACCCAAAGCTCAGCCTCGATACGAACCACATGGTCGTGCTAGGCGCGTCAATAGGTGGATACTTCGCACTCCGCAAACCCGCGGATCGCCGCCTGCGTATCCATAGACGGGCTCTCCAGCCTAGAGAGCTACGCAAGCGGGCGGATGCTGGGCCCGCTGTTACACGAGTGCCAGGGCAGCTAGACTAGCTCTCGAATGGCGCGCTCGACGCGACTCTAGACTTCCTAAACAAGCTCGACTTCCAGGTCCCCTAGAAGTTCACCTATCTCTAGTGGGAGCTGGGCGAGCGCAGCGAAGCGGCTAATCAGGAGGGGGTATCCGCCCGTATCCGCTGCAGATTTCTGACGGGTTTAAGTACTAACAAAGTCAACATTAGATAAGTTGAGACGCATGTTCGAGGTGGCAAGGTTTTCAATGTTGGCGATGACAACAAGCCGACGTTTCCACGCTTCCGGAGATGAGTGTGTTACCCGTGTATCGAGAGGATGCGGCTTTATCCTGAGTGCTCCACAGGTGTGCATGTCGTCTACATGGAGCTTCCATGCTGAAATAAACCTGTGCGACAAGATGACGAACTCCCAAGCTTCTCGGGGCTGATAGATGTTCTTTGCTGCAATCTCAAAGTTCTCTAACTTGATAGATTTCAAATTCACTCACGACGAAACCGGCTGAAGTGCCAATTGCGTGACTGTTGCGAAACGATCCAACATTGACTGCTCTTTCTCCCTGATCGCTTCTCGCGTAGTCCTTGTGATGCGACCGCTTGAATCATTCTCACCCGCCTCCGACATCTGCCCTTGCGCCTGTTGCGTCATCTCGTCAATGGCTATCCGTACCGGCCCCAGCATAGCCTGCATCAAGAGTAGAATTACCACACCCGTGCTCGTCGAGGACGAGGAGATGGCAAAAGATCCGACCGAAAGATCTGGTAGTCGGAGAGGCTGACGGGCCGCGGCCTCGGCCGCGCCTACTCTCTTGTGGGCTTGCGCGCAGATGTGCATATGTCGCAAAATCTTATCGTAGATCTCGACCAGGTAAAGGTAGCTGGTCAGGATGAGCAGTTCTGACGGCGAATCGAGCTCCTGAGACAGGGTATCCTCAGCGCCGGGGCTAGTTGTGGTGGGGAAGATCTGGCTCAATAGCTCGGCGAGCTCCTGCGAGAGGCTAAACGTCTGATCAAGCGCAAACTCGGAGTCTGACAAGCTCTCCGGGTTGCTTGACGCCGACAACACTAGTGTACCCGACTTCCAGGATGTATAAGGAGGGACTGACAGCATGTGACGGTGCAGTCGCGAGTTGAGATCCGAAAGCTGGCTGACCAGAGCAGGCAGATCCCGGGGCCCCCCTGGGGAGGCATCTGACTGGGCGTCAGGCTTCTGGAGATTTTGAACAGCAAGGAGAGCCGATAGAAAGGAGGAACTGGTGGTGGCGGAACGCTCAGAGGAGCTCTGAGATACCCCGGCCGTTTGGGGTATGTCACCACCTCGCACTGTAGGCAAAGGCGATGTCACGGCGGATGCCGAAGACGAAGCCCCATATGCAGCGGGAAAGGACACTGCAGGGTTAAGCCAATCTTGGCGGGACACAACGTTCAGGCTCGGGTTGAGCATCGGATCGAGGTAGGCTGCGATTTCTGATCCATAGTGGTCAGGTAAGCTGCCACCAGCCGTCTCTCGGGGATGATCCAACCCGGTATTCGGACCGGAGTCGGACGCGACGGGAGGTTTGACAATCGACTGCCAACCCAGGCCTGCTGAGAAATAGAGGACATCTTCGGGCTCGTGGTCATTATCGGTGTCATCTACCTGGCTGGCGACGGGAAGCGCACGATAACGCGAGGTATTGCGGGGTCTGGCTGGACTATATAAACAAACGGCTTTTGCCCGCATACATCTGATGCAGTCCTCGCTGTCTCCGGGTGCGAGCGGATTACGACGGCATTTCAGCTTCTGTCCATGGCACCTTTGTGGTAGAAGCGCAAGGAGTCAGCGAAGGAGTCGGCGAGGGACGCGGGCGGACGTGGGCTCACGCGAGCTCCATGGAGAATGAGTGCAGGAGTTGGCATCACACATACCTGTCACAAGCACGGCGGAGGACCGGATCACTCATTTCCGAAGGCGTGGTGGGAGATGTTGTTCAGATTAGACGGGCGAATATTGGAACAGAACCGCGGTGCTCTTGCTATTATACACATCGAAGGTATAGGTAACAGGTAGATACCTACCTACATGTAGACAGACCTATTTTGGTAAGCAGACCACTAAAGAACGGAATCAATTGGTCCGGACGGATGCCGGGGTCGACGATACCGAGGTGCCGATAGGGCGGATGTGTCAGCAGACTAAAGGAATACCCTACCCAGTAGAGTATAAGGGGCAAAGAGATAGTTACCTTAAGTGTGCTTAGTAGGTAACAGGACTCACGAACCTCACGAACATAGCACAGTTAGAGATTACCAGAAATGCAGGTTGGTTGGCTTGTATCATCCCATCATACAAGAGTCTAGAAGAAATTAAAGACAATCATAACCAGTCGTTCCAGGTTCCATCCAACAGTTGAAATCCGTTTTCCGCCACTTTATTACTTCTACCTCCAATCTCATCCTCGCCAAATGAGCCAGCGAGACTATATATATCCTTGGCCATATTTGTCACCGAAGACTAGGGTAGATAGGGAACACCCTAACGAGGAAGCAAACCCAGACAGGCCCCAAGATGCTTCGAGGCGGCTAATATCGCAACGTCGTGACTGACATCACAGTACTGACACCATTTAGATATAATCTACCAAGCACATAGTTCCGCACCATATGAGCTGGCGGACATTCAAATACTAAATATTAAATTTAAGGTGCAAATAAGAAGTAGGGCTGGGTAACTGGTGAAGAGACCCGAGAAAGAGTTCCCAACTTCTCTACATCCCAGGCCGCGAGAATCCGGTGGCCGTAGGCCAGTTGCCTAGCTGACCGGGGTCACCACCGATGCGTACGTACTGCCCAACAGCCGGTATGCCGTCTTGCAGGATGAAGAGTTGGTACCAACCTGGCGGGCAAATGTATTTGTTCGGAGGTGCTGTTACCGTGCAGGTGCT
Source organism: Nemania serpens (assembly GCA_022578855.1). Lineage (NCBI taxonomy): Eukaryota > Fungi > Ascomycota > Sordariomycetes > Xylariales > Xylariaceae > Nemania > Nemania serpens. Next base: position 394,706 of record MU396678.1, on the reverse strand, counting down.
CCTGGTACAACTTATGGTAGGGAACAAGGTCCGAGCGCCCATCGAGTTGCCGTGCGTGCTGGACACGGATCCCAGCAGAGAGGCCTTTATGGTGCCGGTAGGAAGGGCCCCGAGAGTGACACTGATTGTACTGCCGTACGACCAATCTTTATTGGTCACTGTGAACGTGGGACGGGGTTTGGAACTGTACAAGTAGGGCGGAGTGAATACCTCAACGCGGATTTCTTGGGGGTGCTTGCCATCTTGAGGGTCGGAACCGGTGATTAGGACGCGGCCGTCGAGGAGAGTGATGGCCTCACTATGATAGAGTCGAGCAACGGTAGTATTGGCCATGACAGAAATGCGCTGGCCGACAGGCTTGGTGGGATCGTACAAAAGCGCATTATAGTTGGGATTATCGGCAAGACCAAACCCGGCGACGCCTTGCTTGGCACCGTTCGCAATCAAAAACGTACCATCTGGGAGGGGAGCCATGCAGCTCATAACACGTTTAGAGGGCATGCGTTCTAGTGTCCAGGTGGGATTGGCAGCTTCAGGGTAGATGCTGACGCAGTTGTCGAGGGCCTCGCCGCCGCCTTCGGTAGACCCACCGCACATGAGAATTCCGAGGGGGTCTGTGTAAGGAGCTATCTGTGGCAGCAGCACAGAAGCGCCCTCGAGAGGGTACGTACGACCAGACAGGGGGTTTATGACCGACCCAGGCATGTTGGGAAGAGTCTTGATGGTGTCGAAGGTAACCTCGTTCAGAATTCTAGCTTCGTTCCAATAACCGACGAAGATGCCACCACCGGGAAGAATAGCGAGGAATGGGTATAGATTGTTGGGATCAGTACGAGCTAGCCAGTCCATGTACAAAACAGGCCCAACTTTAGGCAAGATCTCCAAAGTGGGCTCGGCCTTGTCGTTGGAGCCAATCTCACCGCCCACAACTAGGATGGATCCGTTGGTCATAACCATGGCCGAAGGGTACCAACGACCCCTTTGGAGCTTCAGGACGTTGACATTCTCTTCCCAGTCGTTGACTCCCTTGACACCATTCGAGCCATCGGGCGTGTACAGCCGGACACCGTAGGTCGAGTCTAAGGACCATCCACCGACGGTAAGCTGTCGACCAGCCTTATCAGGAAGGATGACGCCAGCAGAGCAGAATACATCAGTCTTGAGATGCATGGTTCTCCATGCACGGGAGAAATTGCCAGTCTGGCTGAGATCGAGTTCGTAAGCTCCGGTGCTGTTGGCAGCACCAGTTCCCCACTTCTCTAGAAAGGTAACCTTTCCCGTAATAGATTGCATCGTCATCAGAGGAGTAACGACACCACCGACCAGGTTCGAGTAGGTACCTGCATTATTTCCCTGAGGGTAGTGGAAAACGTAAAGAGGCGTTTTCCCGGTCCAGAAATATGTGCTCAGTCGAGAACCACCACCGCAGATAGCTGAAGCATTTCCGGCGCAGGCAACATTGCAGTCAGCCTCAGGTTGTTTCGTGGAACCTGCGGTTGTGATATCCGCGGGGTCGCCACAATAGCACTCTTCGCCGTACTCCAGGCCAGCAGCAGGGTAGCCAAATTGTGCACACTGGTGCAGGCAGGTAGTGGCAGTCATTACGCCAGGGAAGCGCAGCTGCCAAGGGAGCGTACGCATATTGTTGAGGTTATCGTTATAGCAACCTTGGTATGTCCATGTTCCATTCAGACCACCTTTCTGTACAGTAGGTGGCTGAAATGTTTGCGGTGTCCCCTTCGAGTAGATAGTGAGGTATCCCGCGCCACCACAGTTCACGTCGCTGTCTCCACTGCAGGGTGTGTTGCAATTGGTGTCGTCAGTGCCCTTAACGCCGCCATTGTAGATGGCATTGCTACAGAAGCACTGCCGGTAGTATTCGGTACCGGAGATAATGTAGCCAAGGCTATCACACAGCCCAGCACAACTCTGTGGGGTTAGCTCATCATTATCTGGAGCACTGTACGTCGGCATGATACGGCCATTAGGCCCGTCCTGCCAACAACCTCGGGCAGTCCATCCGTCGGGAAAGCTGGTAGGTACTGGCGTGGGTGTTCCAGAGGGCGTGGGTGTCTCAGAGGGCGCGGGCGAAGTATCGGTGCCGTTGAGAAGATAGACGGAAAGGCGATTACCGTTTCCACAGTACTGTAGGGGGTCACCACCACACAGCTGACTACAGTCAGATGCAGGGGCACTGACGGAGCCTCGCTGCAATGTGCTACCACAATAGCACTCGCGACCATACTCGGTGCCAAAGAAAACTGACCCTTTGGAGGAGCAGAAATCGAGGCATGAATCAAGTGTCATATCATCATCGGCGTAGGTAAACTCGTCCAGAGCCCGAGTGCCAGTAGCCTCGGTAAGGCAGCCATACCAGTTGTAGTTGTCGATGCTCGCGGGTTGAGAAGGACCCGTACCTGTTGGCTTGTCCTCCTGAGCAGAGACGATAGACAGAAGGAAGACGGAGGACAGGGCCGGACCAGCCCGTGTGAGCCTCATCTTGGGGATACTCGCCGGAAAGCGGCCCAAGGAGTGTCAGAGGGACGAGAGAAAGGGAGTCCGTAGACCAACAGGAACAGAAACGCGGTGGCAATCAAGCAACAGGACTGGTATGGAATAGAGTAAACATAGGAGACTCCTAGGTGCTCTCCAAATACCCCGTTTGGTGGCTTGAATACTTTGTCAGAGGGGGCGAGGGCGACTGATGGGGCGAGGCAGTCATTTAATATTAGATACTGAGTAGCATGCTGTCAGCTCTTCGTTGTGCATGGCACAATACACTACGTATCTAGGTGCTGCGTCCCATCAGCTTATACAACGAAGGCAGGTAGCCCACTTCACGATGCACGCTGACCGGGGTACTCATTCTAGCCGCAGTCGAAGAAGCTAGCACGTCGGCCAAGCGCGGCTGTAGTGTAGTCTGTCTTAAGGCACGAACTGAGGGAGAAAAGAAAAGGAAAAAAAAATAGTTCAAAAAAAGGCTCCCCATGTCTATAGACACGGTGATAATCCTAGTAAACGTGGTGAATAGGGGTGGTTGGCACGTTGTGGTCAACCGCCAAGGGTTCGCCTGGGAAAGAAGTTACCACGGCAAAATGCCTTGACGTGTCCTCCCAATTGTCCTGAATTGACCTACTTGCTCACTCTTCCACCGCATTTCGTGTGCGCGGTGGGCTTTCTCTATCGAGATTGCAGCTGGAGGAGCAGGAGCGTCGCGTAGCATGCCAGCATGAGTGCTCATAACAGGCACACTATTGTTGGAACACACAGTTGTGGTTGGATAACATTTCGGAGACTAAAACCGAGGGTGGGTCAATACGAGACCACGCACTTCCTTTGCTAGGCACCTTAAAAGAGGGCCTAAGACAGGGGCAAGGGGGAAAGCGGCGGGATCTGTGGCGTGGTGACGGGGGTTGCTTTCTGGATGAGGACCCATGTGTAGTTGTAGATATGCTACTTCGTACATACGGTACACCACAAATATACCACCACGCAGCTATGGAGTTTCCATTTGGAGGCATAGGAAACGCCCCCCTCCAACTGTGCATAGAAGCCAGACCTGAGATCGTCAGCATAGTACCGGTATTATTGGTAACATGTAATGACATGTTAGGAACTAGTGTAGGTATACTTACCCACATTCTGTCCGCAACTCCATTAGGTGGATAGTATTCCTGGTTGGGTATAGATAAGGCAGCTGAGCGTCTGGGTCTGATCTGGGCTCGGAGAAGTCCCTGCGTAATCATGCTAACATAGCGTAAGTATGTCGGGTTAAGTCTACTATGTATATATCTATAATACGCTGGACAGTGCAATAGCCCGACACTCTGGTAGTACATTCTTATGTAGTATAAAGCATCTACACATCCGCAGTATAATTCCATGTTGCGCCTACCAGTGGCCGGTCAGGGTAGGTATCCGCGAAGGTGATACTAGTGTTTTCAGCTACACGCGCCATCATATTTAGCTTGGATTGTTGACCCTTTGACATTCGACACACTGCAAGCCACATGGATTTCTAAAGTGGACGAAAGGCTACCCAGGTGATCACTCAGCGTCGCCGCCACCGCCGCCGCCGCCGCCGTCGTTGTCTTCGGCATACCGCAAGCTGCATCGCGAGCCACATCTGACCGGATTTGAATGTCTGTATGTATCCATCTGGGAACCCTTTAAGACAGCTTAATCGACATGTATCCAGATGGCAGCTCACGAGATGGCGCCTCCTCGCGAATTCGTGCTTAACCGAGCAGTTGGGGGTGGAGTTGGATTACTCTTGGCCACAGGATATGCGGTAGCATAAGTTATTATTAGTGGTGAAACGTTTCTTCGCAGTTGGGGGAGGCTTGACTATCCGATAAGGCCCTTGTTATGATATCGGTAGGGTAGGTACTTGAAGGTGACGGTGGTGGTGTTGGTGATGCTGAGACCCCAGAAGATGCTTAACATTAGGTAGGTAGGTAAGCAGGCAGGTAGGTAGGCAGGTAGTACACAACGACAACGAGCTGAATTATCTCAATTCCGAGGAGTCGTCGATTTGTTCAATTGGCTCTGCCTCGCGCCACTCATACACTACAGCCCAATGTCGTGTCCCTTGCAGCATACGAGCACCGCTAGCCCATATGTGGCTTTAGCTGTCGATCCAATTTCCTCGAGAGTACAAAGTAGTACCTGGAGGAGGCTTTTGTTGTGTTTCTTCTTCGCTGTGCAGGACCCTTTCCACAGCTCCGAATCTCCGAATCCTTGATACGACGTGTGAGGCCCAATACGACCTGCAGTCGGAGTCAGATGAACTGTCCGCCACATTTTCGTGGACCGGGCCGATTTGGAGAGCCTCTTTCTCTCACATACCTACATGGCGGATGTTTCGGTCATCATAGATCGCTCAGCGAGGTTCAGATGGGGTTGAATGGACATCTCTTGTCTCTCCACCAGAAAATGGCGAGAAGCGGACGAAGTGTGAGAAAGATAGAAAAGTACCTACCACAACGTACATGGCTATGTTTAGCGTGCCTGCTCGGCTAGGCCTCGCTAGATCGCACCACACCACCACACCACTACACTGCTACACTGCTACCTACCGCAATGCGGACAAGCATGATGACGGACGATGGTTGTGGTGGTGTGGTGTACACACATTAGATAGGCGGTAGTACACACAGATGCTTACATGCTTAAGCGCTGAACAGCAATTCGTCCTGAAAAGGCGTACCCACAGTACCGGCAACCTAAGTGTAGGCACCTAGTGTACGCCTAGGGGTACGCTACCCCCTTAGTGCAGATGACCGTCCCCTGGGATTACCCGGTAGCTACGGGTACGCTATCTTAGATTTGGCTAGCTTTCCGTGACGTACAGCATGCCGGGGTTCGTCTACGCTATTATGTACATGAACATCCGACGCTGGTCTGATTGCTCAAGCGAGGGTCAACCTCGTCGCCAAGTGTTTCTATGATCGGGAGATAGTACAAAAGCTTTTACCTTCGAAAGAGAAACGCAATGTATAGCGAGCACAGAAGAAAGGCAATGTGGCCCAGGTATCGTCCACCGCGGCAAGCCCCACAAGGTTGATCTCTTTCAATTAGGAGGGATCTAGTGATCGGTTACCTATGTACCTCTAAGCACCTTCGTTAGACGTTTTTAAAGACCAAGTAGACCTGGGGAGTACGCAAGGAAACCTACCTGACGTGAGTACGTCCTCAAGCAAGCGATTAAGCTCCCATGAGCCCGAAAGAGTAGGTGTTTAACCACAGTAGATGGGTATAAGACCAGATACCATTTCTACAGGCACTTGTACTTTGATAAAGTATCTAGATTACTGTATGAAGTATATAGATAAAATATGTGTTGAAGCTATTAGGTAAGGTACGGACGGTACCATTTCCGCATACCTATGCTCGCATTTTACACCCGATGTGTCTGCTATGCACGCCGTTAATCGCCAGGCCCAAGTCGACGTGCATCAGCCGACGATACCACTGTATGATGTACACGTGATGATGGCCCAACGCAACCGTAGCTCCCCCACCCCTCGCGGCAGTATCCACGCCCAGATGCGGTTGCAGTACAGCCGTGCCTTCAGACGTTTTGATTCCTTGCAGATAGGTAGTCAACGTCTATACCATACCATGACATGGCATGTCTCCTCGCAGAAATACTACATCTCTCTCATCGCCAAGTAGAATAGGAAAGTCTTCCCATTGGTGGATTTGTATACCAACAAGATCCTCGCCAAAGACAGTCTGGGGAAGTGGGGACCGCTGATCAACAAACTGGATTCATTAGACTTGTAGTTTAGATTTTGATACCTAGGAGATGGTTCAACATCACCTCGTTACTCCGTCTGAGAACCAACTACATCTGAGAATGGCGTATGCTAGACACATAAGTACACACCGGTGTTACACTAGGCATAATAGCTTGCTGAATATGCACCAGCATGTAAGCTCAGGTTGCTCACCCTGCAGAAGAGGCCCTGGTATGCTTACCTAGTACAATCCCATGCCTCCTCAGCAACTAGCAAAGCTGTGGAGGTTCTATAAAATCAATATCACATGTAGGTCTGACGAGAGGATCTGACGTTCGATGGGGCGATGGGCTCAGTGAGCAAATCCGGGTAATATCTCCGGCCCCTCATACTTACTGACCTTGCCTGCCTGGCATCAACAACGGTTCAGCCGCATCAGATCATCAACCCATGGCTTGCCTCTGGGTATCTAGATATTATCGATGGACAAACATCGAGTTTGTGAAATACAGCCAGCTCTTCACATGTGACCAGCACCAGGCTCATTGACTGCGGGATTTATGACTCCGAGCTCTAGTCGGAAACTTTCCACGGTTGCTCGGTACTGCTGTATTGGGGCTACCAGATAGCCACGCGACCTAGAAGATATCTCCGTTTACCCTCGGAAGTGCCTGATGAGTTATTAACGCCATTCATGAGCTCCCGCCAAGACGAATAACTCAGTACCGTGGTTTCTCGATCCTTTATCACTTGTTGCAACGCAGGCAACAGAATCCCATGGTACACGTATATAGCGATGAGATAAGAGGTGGGGTTTGTGTGTGAGCGACCCTAAGAAGTATCTTGTCAAATACACTAGACAAGGCTCTCGGGAAGAGCAACACAAGGATACTTAGCTGGGTAGATTTTAGTGTAGGAGATCTGTCTAGTGTAGGCTGGAGATCTAATGTAGGTGGAGAAGGACAGGGGACGAGGTTGTCCCACCTCGAAAGATAAAAGATACGTAGAGAGACGAGAGACCGAGGAGAGAGAAACCATCGTATATACATTTTTAAATTAGGAAACAGAAATTACAACCACCACAACCAGTTACTCCAGTTGTAAAATAATTACAAGCGAGCAACAGCATTAGAAGATCATGACGTTCAAGATGCTTATCTGTCGCCTTAGTGGTCTTGGCTGATTGGGTCGAGACCATTTTTGTCTAGCATGGCATGTTGGAACTGCCAAGGTACGCAATTACAACCACAATTGCTGCAGTTTGGTAACCAACTATGCACTAGGTACTTAACCTACCTATAGGGGGGGACCCCGTTTTAGGGCACGCTGTTAGCAGAGATGCCGGCAGTATGTCTCCTTCTGTAGGAAAGGGCTATTCCAACAGTATACTAGTAGACCGCTCTGATTCCAACCTTTTCAAACGACCTACTGTTGTACTTATAGGAATGTTATACAAGAAAATAATGCTACAGCAATGTTAGAATAAAAAAGGAAGGGCTATTCGAACAGTTCTTTTTAAAGTCGCAGTTGCAGCTACAAATAGTAGAGCAGTTTTAACCTAGTAGTATACCCTAGTCCTATAATTGTAATTACTAGCCTATTACTATAACTGTACGACCAAGGTATACTACTAGGTTAGGACTGCCCTACTATTTGTAGCTGCAACTGCTACCTTTTAAAGAACTGTTCAAATAGCTTTTCCTTTATTGTTTTAACATTGCTGTAGCATTGTTTTCTTCTATAATATTCCTATAAATGTAATACCACACGGTTTAAAAATGCTGGAACTAGAGTGGCCTACCAGTATGCTGTTGGAATAGCCCTTTCGTACAAAAAGAGCCATACTGCCGGCATCTCTGCTAACAGCGTGCCCTAAAACGGGATCCCCCCCTATAGGTACATATACTACATCTTACTAACACTTAATCTTACCTAATATTCAGGTGTACTTATCGTTACTTACCCACCGTGAAATTGTTTGGTGGTTACTTACCTACCTAGTAGGTACACCGTGTTATGCTGGTCAGGTGGTTATGTTGGCTCCATATTTATAGGGCGCATCTTAGAGAAGTTGCAGGGAGTGTAGGTAGTCCCCATAGAAGGTACATAGATACCTAAGTAAGTATCCCACTAAATGCTCAGCTCCGCGTCTTCGAGACCCGGCTTTCAGACCCATAATAATGCGTTTTGTGTATCATCATTGGTTAATATACCTCTGGCTACTTTGTAGTGCTTCTCGAAGTCGCGGAGTTCAAAAGCATTTACAAAGTAATGGGACAGGGGAAAGTGATATGTGCTAACACTATTAACTCGGTAGAGCATTATCTCATCTTTAGATATGGGGTTATACGGGGTTTGCCTCTTGCTCTTGTAACGTAACCTACCTTACTTAAGCAGGTAGGTAACTTTCACCAAGCAATCCCTTCTCACAATCACTTTTTTTTCTTTCAGTTTTACTCGAAATGTCTGCTAAGTAAATTCAATCAACCGAAGTATCTGTAAATAACCGTAGATAATCCGATTTGTATGAGAGATGGCGAAACGACAAACACTACCACCCAGGAGCCACAAGGCTATTACTTTAACTGAACATGAATCATAGTGTATCATTTTTTAATTGTGACTCATCCAATCAATTAGCAGGCCTCTTGCGTGCAAGCTAGAATTTTGACCCACAACCGCCACCAACGACGTGATGGGAGGTAAGTACCTATCAAACTGCCATCATTCATATATGAAATGAAGCATCTTTCGGCGGCTCAAAACAAGTGATTTCCCCCCAACTTACCATTTTCTTTCCGCACGTTGGCGACTGCTTTCTTTCATTTATTTCACATCTGAAGCCGCTGTATTTCAAAAAGCGCACACCGTTATTACCACCTACGCAGTCCCACTAAAGTGACACCGGCTATCTTCTATTCGCGGACAAAGCTCAGGGACATAATGACAAACGACAACGAAGTGTCTGGTAGTCGGCCTAATGAGTCATCAAGAGGTAGAGGCCGACAAGACCGAGGTGGGCGGTCTTCGAGAGGTCGGGGAGGCCAGAGAGGCCGTGGTGACCGCCAAAGAAACCCTCAGGCTGCTGAGAGGAGGACCGAGCAACAAGGAACAGCTGCGGAAGCCCCATCGCTCGTAGTAGATCAGACTGCATCCCACTCTACTAGGGATGGTGGTGCACCGCGTGGAAGAGGCCGGCGAGGGCCCAGGGGCTCAGGAAGGGGGCGGGCCAACACTGGCGGTGGGCAGAGAACAACAATTGCTGCAAGCCGGGTGTTTGGTGGGCACCTCACGGGGGAGGCTGAATCTGAAGACCAAGATAGTGAAACCCCCACGGCCATGAACGCAAGTGCGTCAGTTTTTGTCCCAGGTCGACCGTTCGTACGGCCGAGGTATGTTACAATTTTATCTAGAAGTGTACCGCTGGAGTGGGCTAATTTGAACGATAGCACTGAGATAAGAAACAATATCACTCCGAAGGCCGCTCGTCGGCCGTCCAGATCTAGTGCCCCCGATCTTCCCACCAGGATCCACGAAGATATTGCCAATGGGCAATACGAATGTGTCATCTGTACTAATGAGGTTTTGCGGAACTCACGTATCTGGTCCTGTCCAATATGCTGGACTGCCACTCACATGTCATGCGCCAAGAAGTGGTTCACGAATAGGGCCAAACCGCCTGACCAAGAGCAACAACAACAACAACAACCTGAACAGCAAACATGGAGGTGCCCCGGCTGCAATTCGACTATGAGTGACGAGCCCGGAACCTATCATTGCTGGTGCGGCAAGGAGATTAATCCACAACCTGTCGCGGGCCTAATACCTCACAGCTGTGGGCAGACTTGCTCCAAACCACGGGGAACGTGTCCACACCCGTGCCCATTGCAATGCCACGCTGGGCCTTGTCCGCCGTGCCTATTAATGGGTCCCAGTCAGTCGTGTTTCTGCGGGAAGAACACATCGACCAAGAGATGTGGCGAAACCGATTACACCAAAGGCTGGAGCTGCCACGAGCAATGCGGCGATCTACTTGCTTGCGGGGAGCATGAATGCCAAAACGAATGTCATCCTGGCCTGTGCGGTAGCTGTGAAATCCCAGTCGCATCCCGCTGTTACTGTGGGAAAGAATCCAAGGATATATCATGCGACATGCTTGGAGACAAATTGGAGTCATACGACTGGGGACGAACACGAACAGAAGATGGTACGCCTGAAGACGAAGATGGGGAGATACCAATATGGTTCATTGGCGCTTTCAAGTGTGGCGGTCCCTGTGATAGACCTTTCGATTGCGGTAAGCACAGTTGCCAAAGGGAATGTCATCCACAGGATGAGGCACAAGCTCATTGCCCTTTCTCTCCTGATGTTATCACACATTGCCCATGTGGCAAAACACCGATTTTAGATATCGCGGCATCCCGGGAGTCTTGTCTCGATCCCATTCCGAATTGTGACAAGATTTGCAACAAGCGTCTGGACTGCGGGCATCTTTGTCAGGAAAATTGCCATAGTGGACCATGCTCACGGTGCGATCAAGAAATTGATCTTGATTGTCGTTGTGGTCGCACCAAGACTGGCGTGGTCTGCCATGAGAAGGACCTTCATCAACCACTGTGCGACAAGGTCTGCCGGATTCAGCTCAACTGTGGTAGACACGAACATGGCACACGGTGCTGCCCGGCGGAGAAACGAGCGATCGAGCGAGTGACATCAAAACGAAGGAACAGAAATTCGAGTTCCTTACCTGAGGAGTTTGAAGCGGAGCATATCTGTATCCGAGCATGCGGTAGAGAGCTCAAATGTGGAAGGCATCGTTGCCAGCAGATGTGTCATCGAGGCCCCTGTCCTTCGTGCCTAGAGGCCATCTTTGAGGAGGTGAGCTGCAATTGCGGGAAGACAGTCTTGCAGCCCCCTCAACCTTGCGGTACGAGAGCCCCGGAGTGTCGGTTTGACTGCACGCGGTCTCGGCCTTGTGGCCACCCTCAGGTAAGCTTACGAGTTGATGCCTGCATGTCTGGTTATCAGCTCTTCCTCAAAGAACTCCTGGCACATGCTAACGCATCGTATCTAGGTGGCTCATAACTGTCACTCTGATGATATACCATGCCCCAAATGTCCGTTCTTAGTAGAGAAACGGTGCATATGTGGCAAGAAGACACTGAAGAACCAGCCCTGTTGGTTTGAGGAGCCACGATGCGGCCTGCCATGTGATAAAAAACTTAAATGCGGGTATGTGTGCGCCTTTCAGCAGCAATTATATGGGATATAAAAACACTAAGACCGTTTCAGAACTCACTCTTGCAACAAACTCTGTCATCGCCCGGGCGCCTGCGAAGATGAAGGCATCTCCGGTTCTCATTGCCAGCAGCCGTGTGGAAAGACACGTAGCTGTGGCCATCTAGATGCTGAGCAGTGCCACGCCCCCTACCGTAAGTCAAAATCAAGAGGCATCGAATCATTGCTAACCGCGAAACTAGCATGCAAGGAAGATAAACCTTGCCAAGCTAAAACCTTTGTGACCTGCGAATGTCAGCGTAAAAAACAGGAGGTCAAGTGTTTAGCCGCAAAAAACCAGCCCTCGCCCCAACGTCCATCGCTGAAATGCGATGATGAGTGCCTTCGTTTACAGCGAAATGCTCGTTTAGCCAGCGCTCTCAACATCGATCCACAGACGCACACAGATGACTATGTGCCATACTCGGACACGACCTTAAAGTTGTACAGAGAAAACCCGCAATGGGCGCATGTCTACGAGCGGGAGTTCCGAGTGTTTGCGGGAGACCAGGCTGAAAAGCGACTACGATTTAAGCCCATGAAGGCACACCAGCGCGCTTTCATCCACTCACTTGCCGAGGATTTCGGCCTCGATAGCGAGAGCAGCGATCCGGAACCACATCGTCACGTGTGCCTATTCAAGACACCGAGGTTTGTGTCGGCTCCCCTGAAAACACTAGCCCAGTGCGCCAAAATCCGCGCCAGTCAGGATTCATCAACGCAGCAGTCGACTGCGGCGAATGATGCCACCACGATTCCTTACAACGCGCTACTCTTAACGAATCCTCAATTCGGTCTCACGGTCGAGGAGCTAGATACCGCTCTACGAAAGGAGTATGCAGCCCATCCCACCGTAAAGTTCCACACGAGTTTTTTGCCATCTGAGGAGGTTGTGATCAAGGGATCAGGCACCTGGACCTCACAGACTCTCGAGGCTTCACTCACTGCGCTGAAGCCAACCCTGCAACAGACGGCCAGGCGCCTCAAACTTGCGGAGAACGTATTCTTATGCTCGGTTGATGATTCATTGAACGTATTGCGACGAGAAGGGAGTCGGGCCCAAAGCGAGGGAGGATGGAGTGCTGTGGTTGGTAGATCTTCGGCTCGGCCGAAACCTGCCAGTTCTTCGGTGGCCACTGCCCCGGTCCCCCTTCGTAGCAACTTCGTCGCACTCAAGAAGGAGCCCAAGAAGAAGATCGAGGAGGAGCCGGTCGAGGAAGACTGGGAGGCCGCAGCAGAGAAACTGGCTGATACGGTGGAAGCTACCTAGTTTGGCCAAAAAGGACCCCATGGCTAAAATGGAATAATTAGACATCGCCGGATGCTTCGAGTGCATTTGAAGAATATCTTTGTATATATAGCTATACCCCCTATCAAAGCGCCAACCTCGCTCGATAAATAGCTGAAATGAATAGGCTACAAACCTAGCTTAGTAGTCTCCTTCTATTTTAGCCGTTAGTAGGTAAGGTGAGAGAGAGTCGAGCCGTTACAAAAATAACCGCAGAACGAAGTTGTATTTTTCGTAGTTAAAGCTTCTGATAGTTGGAGTTAAGCATAACGAAAGTCTAACTCGTAAACTATGTCTAAGCTATATTAGAAGTGAACCCAAAACGGCTAGCTACCTTATGTTAAGACAATCACCTTCTGAAGCATGAAAAATATAGATACATCCGTAGGCGTGCTGTTGTAGATATAGTATTTCAACTAAACACAGAAGTTATATGTTTAACAACGAAGCCAACTTATATGCCGTGTCAGACAATTGCTAGGCCGAGCAGAATGGGTACTGGCACTATCCACTGTACCAGTCCAGTATGGGACGCGCTAAACATTCGAACTAGGTACCTAAGGTACCTAAGGATCTACAAGGTGATATCATACCTAATCCACCAACCAACCACCAACCACGCGTAAGAAAACACGAACGGGGAACAAAAGCCAAAATAAATTAAACTAAACACGCCAAAAAAGGTTGATAAAATAAGACGGTTCCAAGGAGAAGAGGCAACAATGAACAACTTCGGGGTAATAGAGCTGGCAAGCGCCAAGACGACGAACGCGCCGGGCTGGGCCTACGTGCCCGACAGACCACACCACCACCTCGCGACTACGACGACGACGACATCGACCCGCAAGCGTCCCCGAGCCGCAGCAAGCGGTGGCGCCGTGGCCCTGAGTCTCGCGGACGCCAACGCGCGCCAAGAGGCCAAGGCCCGTCGCGAGATCGAGATCCTAGACCGCGACAACGCGCGGGAGGCACAGGTCGCCATCCCGCCGAAGCCGGGGGCGAGCAGGACGGCGGCAGGGGGAGCGGGAGCGGGAGCATCGGGAAAGAAGTACACGCCGAACGTGCGACGCATCCTGCAGTCGCAGAAGACGTTCGCGAACCACCTAGACGACTACGTCGCTCTCCTCTCGCAGCAGCCGGAGGTGGCGAATCCCTATCCTGGCTCTAATTCGAATCCCACCCCGACTCCCGCTGCAACAGCGCATGCGAATCTGAATCCAAATCTCGGCGCCGCGGCCCTAGCGTCGACTACGCAGGGCACCGCGGATCCCCCGTCGAGACGAAGGGCATCCCAGAAACCCAACCACCCCCCTCCCTCCAAGAAGCCCGCCGCGAAACCAGACCCAGACGCCATGGAGATAGACATGCCCGGCGTCCCTTCCGCCCACGCGCCGCCGCCGCCGCCGCCAGACCCGCCGCGAAGCGCCATCCTGACTCCCTACGCCCCGTTCCCCGCGCACGCGGAGGACGCCAACCCGCTGCTCGCCTCGCGCGTCCCGCCGCTGCCGAGCGACGACGAGCTGCGCGCCCTTCTCGCCGCGCCGGCGCTCAGCTATCTCGAGGCCCGGGGCACCTGGCCGCCCGGCGGCAATAGGCAGCGGTACCCCACGCGCCTGTTCTGCGCCGTCTGCGGGTACTGGGGCCGGGTGCGGTGCATCAAGTGCGGCACGCGCGTGTGCGCCCTCGAGTGTCTGGAGACGCACCAGGAGGAGTGCATCACGCGGTATGGGCTATAAAGAGAAGAAGAAAAAACAAAGAAAGAAAGAAAGGAAAAGAAAAATATTTAGGGAACGAATAGGGATATAGGGACTTGTTTACTTGCACCGCACATAGCAGGCACTATGATTCGTTCGGCATGGCTCCAGTGATTTTCGGCGTTGTGTTGGAACCAAGGTAGTTCCTCTACCTACTTAACTCATAGCACATGTGGCATGGAAAACGGCCGGACACGGATTACTCAAAAGGAAAGATACCCCTGTATAATAACGGAAGGCAATTTTATTGGCATGATTTTTCCGTAAGGGGAATCCTGAACGTAATGTTGCTTTTTATTTTCCTTTCTCCGTCCGTCTTTTGCAGTTTTCCCTTCATCTGTCATCACTAATTCGTAAACAGAGCTTCGTTCCCTTCTCCCACAGGAGCCTAATAGTATATGTACAGAAACAGCAAATGTACAGCTTGATTGCTTGATTTTTGGACTGAAATCCTCGTATATCGCATCTGAAGAAGAAGGTTCATAAACGCCAAATGATAATCCTCATCTAGTTTCCCCAGTCCCTAGGGGTATCTTGCACCCACATGCTCGCATGTACGAATCGAATACAAACGACACAATTGCCTACTCCAGTTTTGGGGCGGCGGTTTTTCTCCGGCTCGCTCAGGTTAGCTCGTCTGAGCCTAGTCGCAGCTTAATCCGTTCCGTCAAAACGTCTTTACCACCGAACATCTATGGCGATTCGAGAGTGAAGTTCACATCCCCGGATGAGGCACCGCCGGAACACGTTCCGCTCATGCTTCCCGTGGGGCAGATGGCGCGAGCGGCTCGAACACACTGCTCCCAGCGACCCTTGGAAATATTGATCCTGGCCCCTTTCGTGGCGGTGGTGAGTGTGAATCTGGCACTTCCAGACTGTCCAGTCGTGGCCTCTGGTGCGCCTCCACACTTGGTAATAGAGCCGGAAATGCCTCCGCAAATGCCTAGTTCAGCCACATTTTGGTCATGGAAGACGATGTTACTGAGAGCATGTCAGCGGCCGGGAAGGTAATGGCCTGGGGAATAGGTGGGTAGGGAATGACTAAGGAGAATATGGTGCGAGTACGGGCCCAGGGGCGAGCGGCAGAGACAAAACCTACAGTCTGGAATCGATGCATTTCACGTCACTCACTGCTGCCGGATTCACTTGCGTGTTGGCTCGCAGGGCTAGCACCTCGAAGTGTTCGTTGTCGACGGTGTAGTGCGGCCAAACGGGCGACGCGAAGGAGCAGGCAGCGCTGACCAGAAGGAGGAATGTAGAGTAATGCATTGCAGTGATCTGATGTACGTGTGTCGGGTACCGCCTGGTGTGATTCTCTATCCCTGCACTTATTCTTCTTCTCTCGGGTTGAACAGTGCGAGTAAGTGCAATGACAGCCGTAGTCTAAGGTGAGGTGAGGCAGAAGGAGGAGGGTAGAAAAGAGCAGTAATTGAACCGGAAATTGGAGAGAGAAAGTAACAGACGTCAAGTCCGATAGCTGTGCTATAAAAGAACAAACAAGGAAAGGAAGAGAGAGAGAGAGAGAAAGAGAGAGAGAGAGAGAAAGAGAAAGAGAGGAAAGGAAATGGCTGTAACCAGCAGCTTGAGAAGAGAAAGTGAGGGAAAGAGAGGTTTGTAATGACACGACGTGATACCCAGGTGCAACGGAGGTGGTGGATGACAAAGGCAATCGCGAGGTTGAAGGCAAAGCTGGGGCGAGGTCAGTTTTATGAAATCTGTACCTACGGTACGGGTCTTGGGCCTGCCAGGACTCCGCTGCCAGGGCTCAGATGGACAAAGTGGGCGATGTAGGTGGTATAACATCGGTAACATTGGAAGGTGCCATCTCTATCTCCCTCGGGTAGTACCTCTGTCATTATGGGTAACCGGTGTGGGACGATGCGGGTGTAACTGGGGTCTGCATCCGGCATCTGGCATCATGGACCACTGAATCCCAATAGATTAGGACCAACCACGATGGAGGATTGCCACTAGAAGTATATTGGTAGGTTCGCACGATCAAGATCCATACCTACTTCGTACATCTAGGTCCAAAGGGCAGCCAGCCATTATACTTCAGTCTGACAACAACATTCCTCTTGGTCACTTATTGGATCTAATAAAGGTAGTTTACCATTTACATGTACTTACACAATTTTTTTAAGCCTGGTGCGACAGATCGAAGATATTTCGACAATAAGAGCCAAGACATCTTGGCAGGTCGGACCAACGCCGATGATGTTATCGTACCCCCTGGGTTTGCACACCTGGACTCCTAGGTAGTATAACTGTTTGCTAGGTACCTTGTATCTAGGAGTTGGAAATATCAGACTTAAATCTTTAACCATTTTGGGCATAAATTATGTAGACAGAACAGTCTTAGTCCTTGAATAGCCAGTTAATGGAAGTAGTCTAGGTACATCTATCTACCTGCGTAATCCTTTCGCGTTCTGATTGTCCTTCTATTTAAAAATCCTCTTGGAAGATGTGTACGCCGTAAGTCGACGAATCCCTTTTTGGCAGCTCGGAAGAGCCGTTTCTAAAGTTAGGAAGAACGACGAAAGGAAGGATGGGAGGCGGTTGAATCCGAAACGCGCGAGTGATGATCACAGGGGTTCGAGTAGCTGGTAGGGTGACCGGATGAAAGAAATAGGGGTGATTATAACATAACTTGAAGAGTGGAAAATATATTAAAAATGTATCAAGCGGACTGATTGGCGATTCTCCCTCTCTTTTAGTATATCCACACCCGCCTCTTAATAACATGAAACCCGCTACCCCGAATCTCTCGCCTCCCCACCTGAAAACCCGATGGGGAATGTCACCCACTAGGCTAAGGATCACCACGGCCTCAATATCTGTATATGTCCTTAAGTATTGGGTATGCAATGGATGAACATGCTGCAATGGAGTCAAGGCCGCTTGCTGTATTCTGGCAAGGATGCAATGGACGATCATTCCCTATGGCAGTTTCATCCCGGGAAAATATATAGATCTAATAATCCTCTGGACAGACTCTAGACACCAGCATCGAATCGATCCCACTAAGCCCAATTATGTAGTGTCGATCGCGAATTCATCCATATTAGGTGGTCGGGGCTGGCAAATCGACGTGATTGAGAGCGCGTTGTATTTTAAACCCATCATCCGGCACCATCGGCCGGTACTTGTCAAGTGTCCGTACGTTCCAATCAGCCAGGGATACGAAGTAGCCCGGATGCCCTTCTCAGTTGACAGAATCTGGTTGTCCATGTCATCGGACCACTTCTTCTATGAATACACCTCATCTAGCGTGTAGCGTCGTAAACCTCGCAATATGCCAGCCAAGTCAGCGTACATGCGTAACACTCGCCGATAAATACCGGGACTTGTATATCTCGGCCCGTAGAACAACCCGCCAATGTACCCAAGAGTCGGTTCGAGGAGCCTCTTGAACACCATCTAGGCATTGTTAGGCAGAGCAGACCTAGACATATCGCAAGTGTACGGCTTATCATCAGCCATAAAGCGCTGCCAAATTCTCACAGAACTGTAAAAGGTGTTCACTTCGCCGATCCCTTGCGCTCGCCGCAGACGCCGCAGATCCCAGAGTCGCCGGGGTTTAGATATTTGCCCCCTTGACATGCGCTGCTCTTACATCGCCAGAACGATACTTTTCCAGGAGCCAACACGTGAGAGCATGCCTCGCAAATCATGGCGCTAGATTCGTTTTTAAACGAGCAAATCGGGCAGTCTCCAATGTCAGGCTTCGTTTCTGCTTCGGGCTTTAGTAGAGTGGTACCGCTTGTCGAACTCCCTGCGGCCGCGGGTGCTTTGCGTTTGCTAGGCGGGGGTCTCGGTTCTATACGGCGGAGTAGAGGCTCGTCTATCTCAGACTTGATAATTGTAGGTGAGCGTGACTGCTCGCGTTTGATGCGGGATGCCGAGGCCAATTCCCGCATCTCATTCTGTGCATCGCCATCCGCCGGGTTCTCGTCCTCGCATACTTTGATCAGACGCCGGCCCTCTTTGTCGACGATGCTGGGGCCGCTTTCATCGTAGTCGGATACGGCTTCTGACCAGGAATCACTGTCCGCCTCATCCTCGTTAATATCTGCCTCCTCTTTCACTTCCTCGACCTTCTTCTGCTCGTCAAATCGAGCAAGAGCTGCAGCTGCTCTTAACTCGCGGCCCCTCTTGCTCCCGGCAACTCTCGGCTTTCCCTTGGGCTTCTTGCCTTTCTCTAGTTCTGTCTTGATTTCCTCGTCCTCGCCAAGCGCAATCCCGTTCGCTCCAAACTTCTTCAAGATGCGCCGTTCCTTTTGCTCCTGGTAAGAGAGTTGCTTTCTAGTTTTTCGTTTTCTCCCTCTCGAACGATAGGTCCCGCCACACAGGTGTTCGGGTAAAGCATCATCCGCGAGGATGGTATTCGCCTCAAACTCGCCCGACTCGAGCAGCGTGCCCCGCCCCCAGAGCCCTTCGCCGGTATATTTGCTGGACCAGAGACCTCTCATCTGGTCGGCGTACTGGTTTCGAACAGCCCAGAAGGTCTTCGAATGATTCATCTGCTTGCAATGCGCGAGTCTGCATCCCTGTTTGTCAGAATCGGGCGGCTTGTTTTTGTATGAACTGGTATACCCACTCGTGCATCATGACCATCTGTACATAGTTGAAGGGGAGCCATCGCCCCGTCGACGGGGATTTGAGGACCAGTTGTACCACCTCGCCGGCGTTGAAGTTTCGACCGACAAATTCCCTATTTGGTTCGTACTCTTCAAGTGACATGACAAAGATGTGATGCTCTCGCATGACGGGCACTGTCTCCAGTCAATATCCATACTAGGCACCGGCTAGAGACGACGCATCTGGCGGCACTCACAACATTGCGCAGCGATGCGCTCCAGGAAATCTTGCGCGATACTTTGGTCTCTACCCTTCAAGGGCTTAATGAAATTGATGTGGTCATTTGGCTGAGATTTCCTGGCGTTCAGGCGTTCGAAGCCCAGAGGCATGGTTCCTCCTCTTCTTACAACATACAAGTTGTCGGAGAGTTTTGCTGCCAATTATGACGCTCGCGCAATGAAGGCCTTCCTATTGCTTCTCTAAGTCGGATAGGTTCACTCACTATCTAGCTTAGCTGACTGATGTGGCAAGAGATGAAAATTGCAGCAAAGAGGCCATTGTCTGCATGTCACGTTGATAATGTACTTAAAGTTGCCTGTTGAACTTGTTCAGGGTACCCGCGCGGCGTTAAGGCGTGGTCATTTAGTGAGACTCCCCTATCTGGTAGGTACCTACATGTAGGTCACCGCACGCGCCTGTAGGTACCTGTACTTAATCTACTGCTGCTATTTCTGGAGCTCGGCTTAGCGTCATCTTTTGCCTCCTTATTCTTCCCTTTTCTGATGGTAGTTATTACATTCTCAGTCCTCACTTTTCTCAAGGATTACTCAACTACCAGTACAAATTAGTTGATGCTCATCATAGCATCCCCTTCATAAGAATGACCAGATGGCCATGATCTCTAACGGATTTACCCGTATCCTCACTTTCAAAAGCATGAGAGCATAGGTACCTCATGTTACTTCAAATTCTTTTGGAAACTTTATTGCTGCTTGTTTTACCCGACGTGAACGGAGTCTTGTGGTAATGCATTATTTATTGGAAAGTTAACCCTGCAAGATACATCGTGGGTTACTACGTAAGCACAAGGACAACATAGAGACTGGGATCGTCACTGCTTCTTGGTTATATACTATATTTTATTTAAGTTATCCAAATTGTGTCTCAGGGTTGGTTATATACCGAGATCTTTCCTATCAACGTCGTCGGCCAGCACCTCCTGTTCCAGAGTCGCCTCTATCAGTGAGAGACACGACCTCGCCGATACCAGCAGCTTCCTGTTCATCTTCGAGCGCAGTAATCTCTTCTCTGCAATCCCACCACTTCTCCTCGCTAAGTTCGAATGCTTTGCTCTTAATCTCCTTTATAGTGAGGGTCTCCGGCTGGATCCCTTTCCATCTGAGACTAGTCATCAAGATCTCTTGCCATTCCGCTGATGTTCTGACAAAGAATTCTCGTCGGGATTCGAAAGGCTAGGATATGTTAATAAAAGAACGGCTCTGGCTAGAATTGTATAGAGACCTACTCGAGGGTGTGGGAGTCCATCGTCAACTGAGGTCGCGGCAGTATCTGCCTCGCTCACGTCGTCGTCGTATATTGACGATGAATCGGCAATTGATGCCGTGTCTATACTTGAAACCTCATCTGCCTGTTTCTTCTTTCGTTTGCTTGGTGACACCACACTTCCTGGTTCTCCATCCATGTTGTCATCTTCATCATCCTCCTCCTCTTCTTCTTCCTCTTCATCATCCTCTTCGTCATCCTCCTCATCCTCATCGTCGGAACCCTAAGAAGTATGTGTCAGTAGACATAATGCGCTGAGTGGAGAAGAGACAAGGTCGAAATAGAGAAGTTCACTCACAACCCAGGTCTCATCCTCTCGCTTGAATATCTCTTTACAGCCATCCATCTTGCCGAGATCAACGGCGTGCAGATCGTCGAAAGTGTATTCTCGGTCTTTCGCCTCGAAAGTGCCGCCGTATATATATCTGATGAGTAGAAATATGTTAGCATGTTAATTTTGTTATCAGTTTCCAGAAGGCACTTCGTAGCTCCAGAAGGGGGAGAGAAAAATGAAATATCAACATATTTATAGTACTTACAGAACATCTTCTTGCACGGCTAATGATGCGTTAAATCTGGAGGAGGGGTATTCCATTGAGACAGGCATCTCTCGAACAGGTTTGATGGGATCATCGTCTTCATTTTTAAGATCAATGTCCATGTCATCAGCAGCCTCCAATGATGTTCCGGCCTGTAATGCGGCCAGCTGCTTCAGTAACTCTTCCTCGTTTGCTTGAGCCCTGCCTCGCCGGCCAACCCTTTGCTCGGAACCAGCGGTTTTCTTCTGAATTCTCGGCTTGCGAAGCATCATGGGGAAAAATCGATTTCTCTCGATATTCCAGGTGTATAGTTGGTTGAAAAATTCGCTGTCTATGCCCTCCTCACTCTGTTCTACGTCGTAAACGCCACCGAATAGAAGCCCGCGACCCTTGTGATATGCCATGGTTGCTCCAGCACGAGGGGGGTTAGGCGTGTTTGCTGGCTTTTTCCGTTTCTCCCATCTTACGTTAGGGGGTGTGTTTGGTGGCGAGTCCGGCGGAGGCTGGGTGATACGTAAGTAGAAGCAATCTTGATGGACTAAAGGTTTTAAAATGTTCTTCTGTCCTTGAGATGCCCCTTTTGCTGACCTATTAGCCGTGACGGTTGCCTTTACTCTGGAGTAACCACCAAATAAAGCAGCGCCTTGTTCATGGGGTAGGAATGTGAAAGAAGACCTCGCGTCCGGTTTCAACTGCGCTGCTGGAAGTGTTGGGCTATACCAGAAGTAGTTCTATTGATTAATTGTCAGCAGACGGAGCCCCCCTAATATGACCAGCATATCAACATACTTGGGTATCAAATAACCAGAGGTCGTTCAGATATTTCGTCTGGTTCGAAGTGTCCTGAAAACCTGGAATACGAAGTCAGATCCTGTGAAGGACAGGTATCAGGCTGTTCTCGTAGCTCGTACCTCCAAATAGAATGATATAATTCTTGTAATACGTCATACGATGGCCGCTTCGAGATGGCGGTGTTTTCCCCTTGACCTCTACACGTGTCCATTCGCGGGTACTCGGCTCGAGGCGCCAAAAATCATTATAATGATAAAAGGTGCCCTGTTTCGGGCTATCGTACGACTGGATCAGCATCTATGCTGACACGACATTTAATTTTTAAAAGGGTTCTCTTCACGAACCTACTAAATTCACCGCCAAACAGGAAAATGGAATCTTTTTGGTTGCCTCCTCTGCACCAAGCATGGCCAGATCTCGGAAGAGGGGCATTAGGGGATGTCACGCAATGCCATTCATCTCTATCTGTGTAGTAGATATTGAGGTCATTGAAAAAATTAGCAACGGCCCCATTCCAAGTCTCTCCGCCAAAGAGCAAGAGCTGGTTGCTATTGGATGGCGAGGCTATGAAAGTCGCAGACGACCGCGGTTTGGGAGGGGCATCAAGGACGGTCTCGGTGACCTTGAGGAACAGCTCTTGCTGCTTCTTGTACTCGGCCAAGACAGCGTCAAGATCCACATCTTCGGCATCACTACCCTCTAGTTTGGAAGTTTTGGTCTTTTCCTTCTTTCGCGCCTTTTTCTCCTGCTTCTGTTTCTTCTCAGCGAGCTTCTGCTTCTTCGAATCCGACTTGCCTTTCTTGTCTTTCACCATGCTGGGCAGTAGGCTAAAACTAAAAGGAAACAAATGGACTTGACTTTCTCTAATTAATAAGACGGCATTTATGCTAGGCCCCTGAATAATTAGAAGACCGTTATAGACCGTATCTCGGTATCCCAGACTGACGAAAAGTATGAATTTTGTACATTAGGCTCCATAAGAGGCGCTTGGGTGGACTAAATGATCTTCTACCCCTCTAAGACAGCTGACAACAGTTGAAGGTTCCGAGTGCAAGATTCTACGTATCTAAGTACTGATGATCTGATAAGATTATAATCTGCCCCACTTTCCTGTCCAACTCCACTTAGTTAATTATATAGTGTACCTCAGCCTGCGCCTTAGTGGGCCACGCTAGGTACAGATGAGGTAGCGCCGCGCTTTCGAGTCACATCGCTCCGCCTGGAAGAAATTTCTTCGTTGAGATCAGATGTCCATTCCGAATATGTAGGTACTCCAATTCACCGAGCATAAACCGGAAAGTTTGGAGATAATCCACATTTTGGAGGCCTCTCCATCAGCGACCTAACTACATAAATCCAGTTTCGTCGTCCCACTGGAAAAACGAAAAACCAAAAGGCTAGGTGGCTTCTGTACTTGTCGCGTCTTATCTTCATTAACTATGTGCACCCACTTTTCCGCTGGGTATTTAGCGGTGACTAGTAGGTATGTATACCTAGGTAGGTACTTGTGGTTGGACTTGAGCTAGCAATCAAATCAATGCTAGGTACATGAGGTCAGGGCTTGTCTTTTACACTCTTTTCCTCCGCCGAGGACCAACCATCGTCCGAACCCCGATCCAACCATAAAAGTCCCAACGTCCCGTCTCTCCAACTCCAAAAGCCATGCCATAGCATAAACAGGTCAGGTTCTGTCGCCGCTGCCTGCCGTTGTGCGTGTGATTTTCTAGCCCGGCAGGCCTCCTGGCGACACCACTTTTTCGAAGTTTGCTGCGAGTTAAGTGGCTACTATGGCAGCGACAGAGGCAAGGGCAAGCTCTGCTACCGTCGTCCCCTCACGATCTTCTGCGCGAGAGAAATCTGCCACTATGGAGGTTGTTGAAGATCTTACTTACGGTTCTGTGAGTCATGCTACGGCGAAATCGCTCTGCTACGACACCCACTAATCGTGACTAGACTGCAGGGATCGTTGGCAAGTATATCGAGTACCCCTTCGACACCGTCAAGGTCAGGTTGCAATCCCAGCCTGACCACCTTCCTCCCCGTTACACCGGACCCCTCGACTGTTTCCGACAATCTTTCAAAGCCGATGGCCTGCGGGGGCTATACCGTGGGATTAGCGCACCCCTCTTTGGTGCCGCGTGCGAGACGAGCAGCCTCTTCCTCTTCGAGCGCCTGGGGCGCGAGGTCGTATATTCTTCCGGCTATTGTTCGCGGGATCGTGTTCTCCCGCTGCCGGCTCTGTGGTTCACGGGCGCCTTTGCAGGCGCCTTCACCTCCGTCGTCCTCACGCCCATAGAGCTTGTCAAATGCAAGGTCCAGGTACCAGCGGGCGTCAATGGTATGGTACCGAAAGTACCCAGCGTCATGTCGGTGATTCGCGATGTCTACAAGTATGAGGGAATCAGAGGTTTCTGGCACGGTCAGATGGGCACCTTTCTGCGGGAGTCGGGCGGCTGCGCAGCCTGGTTCGGATCCAAGGAAACGGCCACCAAGATGTTCTACCTCCTTAACGAGCGATCGGCTACCTCACAGTTGGAGAAGGATGCGCTCGCTACGGAGGCGCTGCCTCTATGGCAGCAAGCTGTGGCAGGTGCAACTGCTGGCATGTCCTACAATTTCTTGTTCTTCCCTGCCGATACCATCAAGAGCCGCATGCAAACCTCTCCGGTCGGCGGGACCAAACAAAACCGGACCTTCCTACAGGAGACCAAGGCTTTGTGGAACCAACTCGGCCTGCGTGGGTTCTACCGGGGATGCGGTATCACGGTTCTCCGGTCTGCCCCGAGTTCGGCCTTCATTTTCACGGTTTTTGACGGCTTAAAGCGACATTTTCCTTTGAGCGGGTGATGCGCCATTCTAAAAACATAGATGAATATAGATGGTATCATGATGTGAGCGGGTACGGCGTTTGAGGCGCATAGAGCCGGGGGTGGTTTGGATACATAGGTGATTATTCTCATATTATGGGTATATACATTTTCTCTAAACGCCATTCCCCCAATAAAATTTCCAAGAGGTTTCAAGCTTAGTGTTCATACTGGTCTTATTTGTCCTTGCCGAGCGCCTTCCTCGTAGCAAGCGTCGATTCAGAGATGTCCCATCGATTCAAGTGCCCGACGCCAGCATTCAGGTACGTCGCGAAACCAAGCCAGGCTAGGTAAGGGACCATGCACCAGCCAGCGACGTTGTCAATTCCAAAGTACAGATATGTCAGGTATCCGTTCAGGCCAACAAGAGTGACGACGTTGGCGAATGCGAGGGCAGGACGACGAAGCCTGAAGAACAGCGGCATCCACGTTAAATTCAGGCCCAGCTGTACTGAGTAGAGGGTTTGCAGATCCTGCGCTGAGATGGATGGCGAAGACAGGGCAGAAGGCAGCGAGGCGCGCATCGCAGCGCGGTGAGCCGCGTAACCCATAAGGCCATACAGAACAGTCCAAGCCGGCCCGAAGACATAGGGTGGTGGGCGCAGAGGTGGCTGCTTTATTGCGCCGTAGGTCTCTTTCGTTCGCGTTGCTGTGGTGTTGTTCACAGGTTGATAGTCAATAAGGAGATATTCATAACGAACGACGTGGCGATATGTTCGAATCCGACGAATCAGTCTACAGGAGGAGGATGGAGGCTAAGCTTACGCCTCGTACTATATCCCACGGCTGTCCCCAGCGCAATGGGAAGGAAGATGGACGCCGAGGGGCTGGCAAACACATCGTATGGTATCGTGTTGATTTTGGGTATATAAGTCGTCATTTCTTCTCTCTTTGTGTGTGATAAGTGTGAGCTTGTTCGAGGGTCGCGTTTCGAGGCTGGTGACACAAATTGGGAAATCAAAACACCTGAACTATGTTGATGGTTTTAAGAGTGACTTTGAGAGAGGGTGCAAGGGTGATACATGTATAACGGCCTGGTGGAGGCTGAACTTTGGCTCCAGCTAATGATGACGTAGCGAGTTGTTCTCGATCTCCTACTTCCCCATTGAATCGCAACCATATGAGAAGTTACCTTAGTTGTGTTACCAGGTACACTACCTACCTATGTACTTATGTACTTCATATCACAGAAGCATTCCAGAGTACATGTACAGCTAGACCAGCCATTTCCTTAACAGGGCCTATCTTGACAAATTTGTTCTCGTGGGTCTTTGATCAGCCACAGTAGAATTTGTATTAGTTTCTTGGTAGATAAATAACTGGATAGTTATTCTGGATGAATGCTACAGCAAAGGTTTGATAATACCTTAATCAACCTTTGACTGCCAAATGGCCCGGGTCAGTCAATTCAATGCACAACCGCCCGCTCTCTCAACGGAATAAAAGATACATTACGTGTGTACCTAGAATCCACAGCACTAGATTAAGTTAACTACCTTTTGTACATGTAGGTAATGGTGGTACGGTCTTCGCGTCTTCATACGAAGTAGGTACACTGTACTCTGCAGCAAAGCATCATTCTTCATCACGTAAGCACACGCTATTGGCCACTGGGACACAGTATAGCAGGCTAAGTGGATACCTTCTGTGGCTGCGCTTCGCGATAGCTCGCTGCGAACCTGACGAACGGGACAGAACAGCCGCCTCTCGCTCTCTGCTCTCTCTCCTCTCTCCCTCTCTCTTTGTCTCCTTTTCTAACAAAAGGATATGCTTCGGCACCACTCGTTGTCGCAACACATTCTCGACCTGGCTTCTACTTGTGATATCTCGCAGGCGTCGCTCATTTTATAATCTCTATTTGCATAACTGACATGCACAGTTCGTCAATCCTTTTTCTCTTACCCTTTCCTCCTTCGATCTCAGCAACCTTTATCGCCATCATCATCACCATCATCGCCAATCATCATCAATCATCATAACCATCTTAGCCATCTTAGCCATCGTAACCATCATTCTCACCACCATCGTCTTCATCTTCATCATCATCATCATCCTGACTACCCTCATCAGCCCCGTGTGTTCCGAACTTGTCCTCCCCGGCATTGTAACTCTCTCTCTCTCTTCATCTATTACTTCCTCCCCCCCGAGCCCCGAGCACATCGCTTCCAACCAACGGCTTCTACAGACCTTTGACAAACTTGGCACTTCTCTCTCCTCATTGCTGCCACTACGTGGTGTCGTTTGCTCATTGCGGATCCTTTGTTCTAGCTGCTGGTCGCCGAAAAGCATATTAATTTTTCTGCTTGCTCCAAGCCCGTCTTGCTACCGCTTCTTCTTCACTATTTATTACCTACCATTTTACCATCACCAGCCTTCTTCAAACTTGCTCAGAATGATTGCTCTAACGGTCAGCGCTTCGCCAAACAACAGGCATTTGACACGTCGGCAAACACCTGAAATCACTTGACCGCCGACGCGCCCCATAATTTACGCGCGACCGACCTCTCTATACATATCCAACCCGTCTTTCGATGCGTCGTATACACCCTGAAACGTCCCCGTAATCCGTCACCTGCATAGCAACCACCGAAATGGACTCTTACTCGTATCGCGATAGCTCAGGCCGATCACCGAATGATCGCAATTGGAGTGCCCGAGATGACAGAGTCAAAGAGGAATCTCGTGATAGCTTTTATCGCGGACGTTCTCCTGGTGCGTTGCAAAGAAATATCTCACTTCTCTGTTGTCCAATCCTCCACTTCATGATTACACCACAATGTCTTGTCTACGGCACTAGTGACTAGTGACGACTTGTGGTTCAAGTATATGCCAACTCGCGGCACTAGTGACTAGTGACGACTTGTGGTTCAAGTATATGCCAACTCGCACGTGGAGAGACTAACTCGAACAGGCTATGATCGTTCTCGACGACGCTCTCGCTCCCCCCAGGCCGTAGACAGATACGAACCCCGGGGTCGCGGAAGAGATGAACATCCAAATGGCCGCGAGCGCGAAGACCGACGCCGAATCAATTCACCTCCCGCGAACATAGATCGTTACGTTCCGGGTTCGAACAGCAACCCGGTCCCCCCTCCGCCGGCCGTTAATCCGTTAACCGACCCTGTAAAACTGCCATTCCAGGTTGGCTTTTCTTATTTCGGCGAGTGGTGGCGAGCCAATGAAAAAATCAAAGAGGAGAAGGACCGTGCACGCACCGGTCGCCGACGAGAAACCGAGCGTCCACGTGGGCGCGATACACAGGAGGATCGTGATAAGGAGAAGGCCAGGATCCAGGCTGCATACGATTCGTATAGGGAAGATCTACAAGCAAAAATGGCGCGCACCTTCGTGTCCGAGCACAAGAAGGAGCAATGGTTTCGGGAGAAATACGTCCCTGAGGCTCGTGATCCGCTACGCATACAGATCAATGACTTTCGCCGCGGTACATACAACCAATGGGAGCAAGATTTGGAGTCTGGCCTGTTTGATGAGTTCTCCCTCGAAGGCCTTCCAAAAAGCGAAAGCAATGGCGTTGGTGGGATCGTTGAGAAAGAAGAGGGTGAAGCCACCGCAACGAATGAAGTTCTTGGGGTCGGTGACTTGGTTCCTATGAGTGGCAATGACCTGCGAGATGAGAGTCTGTATCAGCCAACGCTTCTGATTAAGACGATCGCACCTCATGTTAGCCGCCAGAATTTAGAGGCATTTTGCAAGGAGCATCTTGGAGAGGGCGAGGGTGGGTTTAAGTGGTTGTCACTCAGCGATCCTAACCCGAGCAAGAGATACCATCGTATGGGATGGGTCATGCTGCATCCTGCGCCGGAGACGGTTGCCCCCGTTGAGCGCGTGGATCCCAAGGATGAGGATGGAGACGTAGATCTGAAGTCGCCCGTCCCTGTTTCTACTGCTGAGAGGGCTCTGGAGGCGGTCAATGGGAAAACCGTGAAAGATGAGGTGCGGGGAGACTTCGTCTGCCACGTTGGTGTTCACAATCCGCCCAACAATCCCCGTAAGAAAGCATTATGGGACCTCTTCTCCGCACCCGAGCGAATCGAAAAAGATCTTGGCCTCGCCCAGAGACTAGTTAGCAGATTCGAACATGAGTTCGGTTCTGATTTCAACGCTACTCTCAGAATCGAAGAACGAGTGGAGTCCCTCCGGCACGCCGGTCACCTTCAGGTAGCTGGTCCTACCATTCCCACAAAGAAGGTCAAGAAGGATCGCAATCTTGATTTTGACGATGCGCTGGATGAAGGGGAAGAGGGTGAGATGGGTGAGTCGGACGAGGAAGGCATTGTTGACGATGAAGTCGATGACGAAGATCTCCTCATCAAAAAGAAGCAACTCGATCTCACAATTGAGTACTTGCGCCGAGTCTTCAACTTCTGTTTCTTTTGCGTATTCGAGAGCGATTCTATTCACGAACTAACCCGGAAATGCCCGGGCGGCCACCTTCGTCGCCCACGGAGCACGCTATCCTCGGCAGCGAAGAATGTGGCTCGTGCCAGCGCAAACGGAGACGCATTCCCTTCCAAAAAAAGAACTGAAGTCAAAGATGAGGAAGAGGGTGAGGCACCCGAGCCTGATCGAAAGTTCCGCAATGTTTCGAAAACCGAACAGCAGCTAGAACGAGCCTACAAATGGGTGAAAACATTTGAAGATAAGATTATACAGATCTTAGAGCCTGATTCGGTCGACGTTCGAAAGCTCGGCGGTAAAGGAATAGAGGATGCCCTTAACGAGGAACTTGCGAAGTTTGTGAAGCAGGAGGACGAGCATAAGTTCAGGTGCAAGGTTCCCGAGTGCTCAAAGCTATTCAAAGAAGAACATTTCTGGAAGAAGCACGTTGAGAAAAGGCACGCGGAATGGCTCGACAGTATGCGACAGGAGGTAAGCAAGACTTCTGAGAACTATTACAAATCTGAGGTTAACATGGGCTTAGTTTGATCTAATTAATGCATATGTTCTGGATCCTGCACATATCGCGCCGTCGAAAACGGATGCCAATAGCAATGGCCACTTCCCACCGGCGAGCGGACAGACACAGCAGGGCACCCCTCGGGGCTTCAATCTGCAAAATTTTACAATGAACAACATGATGGCGGCATTCCCCGGCTTTCCAAGCATTCCAGGCATTCCCCTCTTTGCTGGCAACACCATCCCGGCCGCGGGATGGACCGCAGGCGGCGACGAACGTGGTGGCGGGCCTGTTCGGCGCAACGGTGCAGGTGGAGCGCCGCGATTCCATAACCGTGCTGGACCGTATGACCGACGCCAACAGCCGGGACGTTGGAACCAAGACGGTTCAGGTCCTGGCCGTGGTAGGGGCAACCCCGGTCGATGGGGTGATGGTGCTCCCGGCGGAGCCGCAGTCGGGCCTCGCGAAGCTGTCCAGGGACGCAGCTTAAAGAGCTATGAAGATCTGGATCATTCTCCCGGGGTGGGTGGCGGAGAACTCAATTACTAGCGATTCGAGTTGCCATTGCTTTCTATTTCTGCTTCAGCTGGATCCTCGGTGACTTCTCTAGGGTTAGAGAGAGGCACGGTTGAGGCCATGATTCTTCTAGGATGGGATGTACACCAATGCTGCCACGTATCATTCGGGAATCTCGTGTCTGCATAACCAAAAAGGCAGTCGATTATGTTCAGTCTATGGGAGCGATTGCCCATCGCTCTCTTGTACAAATTAGCTTGAGTTTGCGTTTTAGTGGGTGAGTGAATCGGATGAGTATATAACAGAATTACAGGCACATTCTGTTCTTGTTCTCAGATATGATGTTTTTATGTGAAATGTGAAATGTGAAATTGCTCGGGTCGATTTCTGTGGTCTTGACTGAGATATATTGCCAAGCATTTCGGCATCGCTGACCTACCTAAGGTTAGTTACCTGTGACTCATCTACCGCCGTCTGCCCGGAGACGAGCCTTTGCAAGGACTGGTAGGTGTCCGGACTACGGCGGAACAAACACTTCTCCTCTCCAGCACTACTATTCATATTTGGTTTCTGCCACTAATAGTGGAGATAACCGTTCCCAGAACCTGAATACTAGGTAGGTAGCAACCGTTTATACTAAGCCGAAGACTTCGGCAAGAGACCTCCTCTCCTCTCCTTTAATTCACTATACACACCAACATCAACATGGCACGCACGCTCATCAGCTCCGGCTCCTCGTTCGAAGAGGAGATCGGATACTCTCGTGCGGTAGTCACGGGCGATCTTGTCTTCGTGTCAGGATGTACGGGGTAAGTCGGTCCTCGAAGAAGCGGAAGAAGAAGCAGCTGTATGGCTTTCTCGTCTTGTGTATCGGGGAGTAGGGTTGTGATTTCTTTACCATTACTCATGATCATCGGTGATGAGCATGATGATGATACCGGAGAAATCCCAACGCCGGCTCTAGATGGGTCAGGCCGGGGCATCAATCTATCTATATATCTACTACACATCTGCACTAGCTCCCAGCCTACTCCTGCTAACTCCCCGACCATCGAATCAAACAGCTACGACTATAAAACGGGCGCGCTGTCCCCGGACATCGTGGCGCAGACGGAGCAGTGCCTGCGGAACGCGGGGTCGGCGCTGCGGGAGGCCGGGGCGACGATCGAGGACGTCGTCCGCGTCAGGTACATCGTGCCCGAGCGCGAGGCGTTCCCGCGCGTCTGGCCGGTGCTGAAGAAGTGGTTCGGCAACGCGCGGCCGGCGGCCACGATGATCGCCGCGGGGCTCATGAGGGAGGAGATGAAGATCGAGGTCGAGGTCACTGCTGTCAAGGGGTCTGCTGCTGCCGCTCCTTTGGGGAGGGACGGGGGGGAAGCGAGATGATAGGATGGGATGGTGTGGTGTGGTGTGGGATGGTGTGGAGGGGAGGGGGGAATTATCTTTTCTGAGCCAATGAATAAAGAAAGAAAGTAAAGAAATGAATTAATCGGATTTAAAGATAGAAAAAAACTTTTCTAGATTTTGGAAGATTTGCCTATAATTTGGCAAGCATACTTTAAAACCAATAATAATTACTTGCATTTAAAAGATAACGTAAGCTATAATAAAACAGCTAAGTTATATTAGAGCTATAGATAGTATATAGTATAATAGATATAAAAATAGTAATAGATAACTTATTTATTAATAATTTACTAGGGCTAAAAATGCGACCTATTATTAATATAACTATAATATAGTAGTACTTTAATAAAAATAAAGCTATTAGTAAGCTTTTAAAACTAAAAGAAATTGTTAATAAATTTATTAAACTAGTACTATAGCTATTAAAAAATAAAAAGGTAAAAAAAAGGCTTTCTTTTTAAAAAAACATAAAAAAAAAGTAGCTAATATATTTAGTAAACAATTTAGCAAAAATATAGCAAAAAATAAGCAAATTAAACAATAATAATAAAAATATACTAATTATATACTATTACTTTAAAAAAACCCTAAAAAAGGTTATTTAAATTAATTTACTTTTAAATACTACTAAATCGAAAATATAAGCAAAAATTATAGCTATAATATAGCTAAAATAAAATAATAAAGCAGTTTTAGCAAAATATAGCAAAAAAGTCTTTATTAAAATAAAAAAACTATTTAAAAACCTTAAAAACTAAAACTTAATAGCTATTATTACTATAATTAATACTGCTTTTATAAAAGGTAATATAGTAGTAGCAAAAAAGCTATTTAGTAATAATATAGTTATTATTTTTAAAAAAAGCATACTAAAAAATATAAACAAAGAAAAATAAGTAATTAAGGTATTTAAGGTAAAATTAAAGCTATAAAAAAAAAAGGTAGCTTTTATAGTAAAAGATATATTAGCAAAAAAGATTAAAAAAATATAATTAAACAAAAACTTTTTTTTGCTACTATATAGTATATATACTATAGTTATAAAGTATAAAAAAATAGTATTTAAAAATAAAGAAGCAATATTTGCTAGTATATGCTTATATATAAGCAGCGTAAAAAAAGCTAAAAAGCTATATAATAATAGTTTTTTATAAAAAGTTTAAATATTTAATTATAAACCTTTTATAGCAGAAATTAAGATAATATAATGCTTTAATTACTATAAATATAAATATATAGCTAAATACTACTAAAAAAAAGCTAAATATAGCTACTATATAGTAATAAAGCACTAAAAAAGCAAGAATAAATATTTAGTTAAAAAAGTAAAAGCTTAGCTAAAATATATTAACTATAGCAAAAACTATACTGCTTAAAACTAAGTATATAAAAAGAAAATTAAGCAAAAAAATAAAGCAAAAGTAGCTTATATACTATAACTTAAAAGCTTTTAAAGCTAAAAAAAAGCAGCTAGCTTAAATAAAAAAGTAATAAAAGCAAACATTTAACTACTATTAGCAATATCTATATTTGCAAGAATAAACAGCAGTAGGTTGCCGGTAAAGCATTAGCGTACTAATAGCTTAGCTAAAGTAGCCTTTATATCTACTTAATTGTTATAGCAGACCTAGACCTCCAATAGGTAACCAGACTATAAGGCGACTAAAAGATAAAACAGGCTAGGTATACCGGCAAATTAGCAATAATACCAGAATGAAAAAGCACTATATAAAGTAAAAATTAATAACTAAGGAGTAAAAAACTAACTAACAAACTTTTATATAAATAATAGCTTATATATAAAACTTTAACTTATAAACTAGCTAATACTTTAGCTATATATACTAGGCTAAAAAACCTAGGTTATAACAATTATTTTCCTTTTTTGTTTAAAATTAACCCTAATTTATATAGTATAAGATTTAATAAAAGTTGCTTAAACTTATTATACTACCTATTATATAAACTACTATAAGCTATAGATTTTATTATAATTAAGTAATACTATAAAGCCTTGTTTAATTTAACTATAATTTAAAAAAAGTTTGCTATAGCTTTATTATTAAGTAGCTAAGTTAACTTAAAGCACTATAAGATAAAATATATATGCAAAAATATAAAGCATTTAGCTAGGCTTTAAAATAATAACTACTTAACTAGGTTTAATAGCTATAGCTAAGCTATAGCTACTTTATAAGTTTTAAAACAAGCTTATAGTAACTTAAAAATAAAGATAAATTATAAACTTTAATAATATAAGCTAGTATTACTAGCAGACTTTATATAAAGTAATATAAAAAACTAACTATTATAAATTTAATAGTAATTTAACTTTAATAGAAATATAAACTTAGTATAAAGCTAAATTAATTAATAAAATAAATAATTAATAAAATTAAGCTAATAAAGCTATTAAAACTTAATAACGATTTTATAATAACTTAACTTTAATAAAAATATAAAACTTATATAAATTAAGACTAAATAAATTAAATAAACTAAAACTTAATAATAAATTTATAATAACTTAACTTTAATAAAGATATAAAACTTATATAAATTAAAATTAAATAAATTAAACAAATTAACTAATTAATATAACAAATAAATATAACTAATAAAAATAATAAAACTAAAGAGTATATATTTACTAAAAAAAACTTTATATAAAAGGAAAACTAAGCTTAAGATTTTCTTTTTAGCTATTAAAGAATTAAAAAAAACCTTTATAATGCTTCTAAATAATAACTAATATATTAATAAGTAATATATAAATAAATAAACTTATTTAGTAATTTTCTTTTTAGTAGGGCATTTAAAGCCCTAATAGGTTTAATTACTATACCTATTATAAGGTATAATATAACCGTTTTTGTTATATTAAGTGCTATTATTTAAAAGCTTTAATAGCTTAGGATTTTTTTATATAAAGGCTTTTTTGGCTATATTTTCTTTTAAATATAATTTAGCTTTTAAATTAAAAAAGTTCTTTTTTCTGTTTAAAAAGTTACTTTTATATTTTAACCTTACTTTGTAGCTATTTTGCCAAGGTTTTATAAAAGCTTTAAATATAACTTAGTTATATTTTTAAAACTAATTTTTAATTAAATTAGTAATTTAATTATCTTTTTGCTAATTAGTAAAATAATTAAACAAAAAATAAGTAGTAAATAAATTATAGTAATATATAACTATTTAAACTATGCTTTTTTAAGTATTAAAAAGTAATATTAGTTAACTTTTTAATTTAGTATATAATATATTTATTAGCTTTATATAATAAAATTATGCGTTAACTATAGGTATTTTTCTTTTATTTTAATTTTTTAGTAATTATAAATAGTTATTAAAATTTTTAAAGTATTATTAAAAACTTTACTATATAAGTTTTAACTATTTTGTAATATATATATCCTAATAATTTATATTTTTTATAATTATATAAGTTTATAGTTTAAATATAACTTAATTGCTTTAAACTTATTTTATATTTATAAAATTTTTATTTTATAATTATTAAATATAATAATTCTAAAAAAGTTAGCAATAATTATTTATTTTAAAAACTATAAAATTAATTTAATATAACTCTTTTTTATACTTTTTTAAAACGCTTATAAAAGTTTAACAAAAGTTTGCTAGCTATTTATTTCTTTATTAAAAGGTTAATTATAAAAAGAAGTACTTTATAAACTATTTTAAGTTAATATTATGTTTTAAATTTAAGTTATATATATGCTAGCAACACTTTAGCCTAAGTTTATCTTTTTTTAAAGCAATAAGCTGTTAATAAAATAACCTAGCTTGTTTTATAAGTTAAACCTAATACTATAAGGCTTATAAATTAGCTTTTAAAACAAGGATAAGTTAGCTAAAGTTAGATAATAAAGCTATTGCGTAAGTATAAACAGCTTAAATAAAGCTATTAAAGTTATTACAGCAAACTTAAACCTTTAATAAATAATTAAACTATAAAACAACTAAAAGATAAAACAAGCTAGGTATACTAACAAATTAGCAATAATACTAAAATAAAAAGGCACTATATAAAATAAAAATTAATAGCTAAGAAATAAAAAACTAACTAATAAACTTTTATATAAACAATAGCTTATATATAGAACTTTAACCTATAGATTAACTGGTGCTTTAGCTATATATACTGGGCTAGGAAACCTAGGTTATAACATTAATAAAGTGTGATATAATATTCTAAAATATTATAAAATCTAAATTAAATGCTATAAAAGCGCTATAAAATAGCAGCTATAACTATATTATAATATAAAAGCTAGTAATAAATAAGTATAACAATTTCTACTATTTAATAAACTGCTAATATTAACTAGTATAAATAATAAATAAAGTAGCACTATATATAAATAAAAGTATTACTATAAAGTCGTTAGCAAAAAATAAAAAAAAAGATTAAGTATATATAATAATAAAAGCTAGCGAAAACATAGTAACTATATAGTTTATTTATTTTTTAAACTAAAAAAAAGCAAAATAAAAAAGCTTAATCTAAGAGATTAAAGCAGCAGATAAAAAGTAAAAATAATATATTTTTATAAAAGATTTTAACTTATACTATTTACTATAAGACTTAAAAAGCAAAAAAGCAAAAAAAGTAAACAAACTTATAAAATTTATAACTAATTAAAACCTTATACTAGTTATACTATATAAAAAGATTACTAAAACTAAAAAAAAATAAAAAAACTTAACTTTAAATTTAGTTTAAATATTAAAAGATTTTATAACTATATATTAAAAAGACTTAAAGTAGCTAAAGTTAAACTATAAGGTATTATAAACTACTATTAACTTAATAGTAGTACTAAAAAAATATTTTAAATAAGCAAAAAGCTAAAATTAGCTAAAGCTAAATAAAATAATAGTAGTAGCAAAAGTAATAACTTATATTATAAAAACTAATATACTATAAACTAATAGTAACTTTAATATAGCTTTTAATTTTTTAGTTAAATAGCTAATAGTAATAGCAAATATAGTAGTATTAAAAAAAACAATAAAAATAAAGCAGTAATAACTTTTATAATAAATACTAAAAGTAGTAGCAGTAAAAAAAGCAGTTAAAAGAGCTTACAAATAGTTTTAAAGCAATTATATAAAGCTTATATAATATAAACTATAAAAAAGCAAAATAGCTTTAGCTGTAAAAGTAGCTATAGTAAAAAAGAAAAGCTAAAAAAAAGCTTTAGCAAAAGCGTTAATAAATTTTAAAACGCTTTAAAGCTTAAATAAATAAACAAAGCTGGCATATAAACTTGCACTAAAGATAACTACTATACTATTACTATATAATAATGCAAATAAACTTATAAATATTATTACTTTTAAAACTAAAACGTAAGTTTTAGCAGCAAGATTTTTTCTAACTTTAAAAACCGACCTTAAAAATATATTTAGTAAAAATCTAGCATATAATAGATATTAAAGGTTTAATATATTAATAAAAGTAACTAAAAAGAAAATAAAAATACTAGTATAAAAACTTATACTTTAAAAAGCACTAAAAAAAATCTGCTACTAAATAAGTTTTTAAAAGTATATAATAATCTACTAGTAGCTAAAATAGCAATACTATATATTGCTAGCTTTATACTAAAGTATTACTTAAAAAGATTTTGTTACTTTAAAGTAGTAATAATTTTTAAATTAAAAAAAACTGCTAAAGTAAAATAAATAATAATAAGGTAGTATTTAATTGCTTTTATATATACTTTAAAAAAAGTTTTAAAAAAGAAAATATATAACTATATAGTAAAAGTAGCCGAAACGGCAAGCTTTCTACTAAAAAGGCAAATAAAAAATAGGTACAACAAGTTAATAAATACTATAGTAAAAATAATAACAAATATAATATAAAAGGCAATATAAAGCAGAAGTACTATATTTTTACTATAGCTTAATATATTAAAAGCCTTTAATATAATTAATAAAAAGTAAATAGTTTATATTTTATAGCAAAAAAGCTACCTATTATAAGTAGTATTATAAGTTAATTCTTTTATATTAAAAAGGATAGTAAAACTATACTTTAATATAGCAAAGTTTTTACTAATTAATCTAAAAGTAAAAATATTATAAAAATTGTTTTTTTTACTACTGCTATTTCTTTTATATATATTTATACTATATAATAACTTAGCTATACATAAAAAGCTTATTATTATAAGCTTTACTAATAATACTAACTTTTTTACTATAGATATTAATATTAAATATAACTATAAAACTTTAAAAAAAGTATAAAAAATATATAATAGCTAAATTAGCAGATATAGTATAAAGTTTGTTTTAAAAAAAAGTAAGCTTATATATTTTTTTAGTAATAAAGTAGCGCTTTAATAGCTAGTTAATCTTTTTAAAGTAGTAGTTTAACCAAAAGAAAGCGCAAAATTTCTAAAAGTATAATTTAACTATAAGCTAAAATAAAAAAAACATTTAAAAAAGCTAAAAAAAAAACTCGCAGTTTAATTTTACATAATAACTAAGCTATAAAATTTAGCATAAAATAATAGTATAGCAAAAGTAAAGCAGCTTTATATTGCTATTATAAAAAGTATATTATTATATAAAACAGCAGCTTAATACTTTAAATTTTAAAGTAACTAATTAAAAAAACTTATAAAGTATTTAGTAGCAATTTAAAATAAGTGCTTTAAAAAAATAGCTAAAGCTTATAAAGTAATGCTTATTAAATAATTAAAAACTAAATTAGAAATTCTTTTGCTAAACTTATACTTAAATAATAAAGCAGTAGTATTTAAAAAAAAAATAGAAAATTTATTAAGCAAAAATATAATAAATAAAGCAATAGTAATAGTAAACAACTTAGTATATAAGGCAAAAAAGCAACAAAAAAGAAGCTAAAACTAGAAAAAGCTATAAGTAATAACTAATAGTTCAAATAAAAAGAAGTATTAAAAAGTTAACTAATAAAAAGCATAATTATAAAACAAAAAGCTAAGTATTACTTTAAAAAAGAAATAAAAAACAAAATAATAAAAAATAAAGCTAAAAAAAAGCTACTACTTAATACTAGCTAAAAAAGAACTAAATAAAGCAGAAGTTTTAACTAAATACTAAAAGCTGCTAAAATATAAAGCAATTATACTAATATAAATTTAAACTAAGAAAATAAGCCTTAAGGCTTTTTTTTATAAAAAAAGGATTTTTAAGTATTTAATGCCTTTATATAAGTACGCAAAAGTAAAAAAAATACTATAGCATATAATTCTAAGGTATAACTTTTTAGCTATAAAGTAAAAGGTACTATAGTATAATTTAAAAAGCGTGCTACTATATAGTAATAAAGACTTTTATATAACAATAAAAATACTAAAACTAGCAAAAGCTATAACAAAATAAATAATAAGCACTAGAAGGCTAAATATATATAAAAAAACAAAAGCTATAAAAAGTTAAAAAAAGAAAAAAAAAAGAGTTAAAAAGTAAAAAGGCTGCAAAAAAACTATAATAAAGCTATTAAAAGTTTTTAATAACTAAATTGCTAACTTATTAAAATTTTTAAACTTTAATTAAATTAAAAAAGAAAAAAAAAGCCTAATAAAAAAGAGCTCTTTTTTAAACCTCTTACTTTTAATAAGCTATTTAATAAAAAACAGCTTTTTTATAATAAAACATTATTAAAATAGCTATATAACGGCTATATAAGTGTTTTATCTAGCTTTAGTATAATTTTTGCTTATAGTTATACATATAGATTTTACCGCGCTATTTAGTTAGTATAAGCAGGTTATTTAATAATAATAATAATAATAATAATCGGATTTAAATAATAACGATCCTTGAAAGTATATGGTATACTACGGTGCTGGCCAAGCCTTTCGCTGCGTTGTGTTACATTGCATGCATCATATTGCATGCATCACATGGCATGGCGTGGCGTCGCATGGCGTGGTATGATGTTGAATGAATGAATGAATGAAACTTCTGCCGACCTGCCTTATGTCTTATTCTGCCTATGAATAATATCGGACGTGCAGAAAACTCTACTTTCTTCTTTTCTAGCTAGTTTTTCTTTTCTTTTTAGGGGCTTCATTGAAGGGTACGGGATCTGTATTAGACGGTCGGCGATTACTTCAAAACAACACATAGAAGGGATGATGTGGTTCATAATAGGTGGCGTCAACGACCCTTGGCTTACATCACTACTGCATCGCCGAATGGCGAGGTGTGGTTACCCTATAAATGTTCTGGAAACCTTCGCTTGCATCAACGGCTATACTATAATACTGTAAGTAGTAGGCATGTGGTGTTTATGTTCGTTTGTGTGTGTGTGTGTGTGTGTGTGTGCGTGGGTGGGTGTGTGTCTGCGTCCTTGGCCATAAGTACATTGCATCGCACCGCACCGCATCGCATGTGACATGGCATTACATCTAGCTCCGTAATCTCCCACGTTTCACAAGGGAGACAGCCATGCAAAGCCGCCATCTATACCAAAGCAGTGGAGCCCGTCGTAGAATAAGAGGTTGCCGAGGCCGAGTCCACGCTTTGGTGACACCTATCATAGGTGCATATCTGGAGATAAGTGCTTTTGTTGGGTCGCCGAACCGACGGGGCTTCTGACCCGCCTTTGAAAATTCGCCCGCTGTCCCATTCATCGGGAGAGATAGGTAATGTGTGCTTCGATAGATCTTCGACGCCAAGTCAGGTGTTCAGGATTTGATGACAGTGGCTTGCGAAAAGGGGCCAATGAGCGGGTGGTGTTGGAATTAGGAATGAGAACAATACGGCTCTCTATTCTCGAAGTTCAATAATGTTGAGGCAGTGATTATATCTGATTAGGTAGGTATCAAGTTATACTCATGTAGGTTAGAGTATACTTGTGGCGTAGCAGAAGACGTCGATCTTATGCAAGGTCAAGTAGATCTCCTTCAATGTTGATCAACATCGCAATTGGAGAACTGGGTAGGTGAAATAACCAGGCAGCAAGTAGCAAAAGAAATATATCACAAATAGACTCATAGATTGCTAAAACCCTTCACTACGCATAGAAATAACAGCGAACCCCATAAGGTGAAGTTATAATATTTATTCATTTATTTAGGGTTTCCAAGTTCTATATTATAACGGCGCAACCCATGGCACCGGCGAACATGGCTGCCACAGTGACGAAGCTGGAGACAGACAGTAGCGAGATGCCAGTGATACCGTGGCCTGATGTACAACCACCTCCCATCCGTGAGCCGAGGGTGAGCAGGACGCCTCCGAGAACTAATCTCGCGGCGCCGAGATCAACACTCGGGGAGATTTGGGGGAGGGGCACTGTAAGAGAGAGACCTAAAGTCCCGACCATCATCCCCGTGACGATGGCCATAGAGCCATAAGACCTGGGCTTCCCGTCGCCGCCGCCCCTCAGTAGCCACGAAACATAATCTCCAAGCTCCTCAAACGACGCAGATGTCCCGAGCAGGGATTTGCGCGTCAGCGCGGAAACCAGCTGCGCACCCGCCACCAAGAAGCCACCGAACACGGGTCCGACGAGACCTCGGGTCTTCGCGAGTCCAAGGGCCGATATCGCGGCCACACTGGCCGCAAAAAGGGCCTCGACGCCAACCAGAGTCACGGCCTGGCTTATTCCGAGCGCCCCATGGATGGTCAGGTTCTCGGGTTTCGGGGGCCCGTGGCGGCCCCTGGATCTCAGCGCGGGTCGCAGGATACCCGACCATATAACACCGCCAAGAACGCAGCCGCCGAGCGTGTATGAGCCCGAGGGCACGCCGGCGCCGACCTGCGAGAATACAGTCCCCGGGCACGAGCCGGAAAGCGTCATACCGATCCCGAGAAGACACCCGCCGATAATGTTGCCGTCGAGAGATCCGAAGAGACCCAGGGAGGAGTAGCCGCGCGGCGGGACTTGTATGTAACCTAGCTTCTGGCACAGTGCGACGATGAGGCTGATTGTTCGTCGAGCTGTTAGTAGAGCGAAACGAAGAATTGCCCGCACTTGGATTCTGGAGAGATATGTATATGGAGTAGAGAAGCGAGAGGGGAAAACCGACTCACTGAGTTGGTTTAAAGAGAAAAAAAGGGGAGGTAGACAAAGCGGTGATAGGACGGCAAAACGAGAGAAAATGTTGGATTGCCCACGAAGCGAATGATGGTTTCTTACTTACGTGCTTGCACCGGACGCTGTCAGGAATGTCTGCACCATGTGCCAGTTCTCGAGCTTCATCTGCGAGATGATCACTGCTGGGTGGTACATGCCCGTCGCGGCCAGCGCGGCGCCAAAGGCGGCTCCGGAGAGAAAAGAGTCGAACATCGATAACATCTTCGCGGAAAGTTCTCTTCTGTATTTTTCTGATCTTCTCTCACTTTTGCTTCTCTCCTTTCCGGGACTTTGTTGCACAAATATGAGAGAGTAAGAGAGCAAACAAGTTGATGATAACTCCTTGACGAATACCCTTTTGCTGTAATGGTGTGCTTCCCCCTTCGCCTGGCCGCGGTACGAGTTATAACCGGATTAGGAATATATATGTCCAGCTGCCAAGGGTTCTCCTTTGACATGTCTACATCTAGGTATACATCTCGGTAGGTACCTACCGGACTTGCTCGAATTGCTGATTTCGGGGACCAAGGGCATCCCACACTGGCGGGTGGGTAACAGACGAGCTTGCCGGAGAGACACGAGATATTATGCACATCTCTAGGTACACCATGTAAGTCAGATGTCAGATGGCGTCGCCATTATCGAGGGGTCATCTGTCGTGATATCGTGTCGTCCGTTCTCCCTTGATTGATGTTCGTCATGGCGGATCCACATTGCGAATATGAACAACAAAGATAGGTACTTAAGTAAGTAGATAGGTCAGACTCTTTTTAAAATCAAGGTAGTGTAGATAAAGCCGCCCTCCTCCTCTGCGATGTAGTGACGACATGGGCAGAACTTGCAGTGGTGTCAGAGAAAGACCTTCCATGACTTACATGTTTGTCACGCATCTACCTAGTGTATGCAGAACTTGTACACTACGGAACTAGTCGGGGTGACTACGGAGACTGGGTCGCCGACTTCATCTCAAACGCCTCCACGACTCGAGCTTCGTAAGAACTGACTACTAGACACTACCTAGGTACCAGGTAGGTGTATACTCGTGGCGCCGTTGTCACTGTAACCGTGCTAACGTCCACGGCCACGCTACCAATCATATACCTCTACCGGTACACCATTTTTTCGCGGGAACCACGGAGCTACCAGTTCTGGTTGAACGTGACACACTATAGCGTTTCCGTGCTAGAATAGACCGTAGCTACGGTACAAAGTATTCTGTAGTGTGCTCTGGATAGGCGGTGTCGGGGGGAATCATGCATGGAAAAGAAATAAGAAACGCCAAGATGAAATTGAAATAGAACTCTCCGATTAGTTTGGGGGAGTTTTTTGAGTTATCCAGATGCTCGGACCCTTTCTTCTCGTTCCCCATCCCCCTTCCCTTCCTTTAGGTTTTAGATTGGTCGGCGACAGCCGCACGTGGCATTGAACGGCGATCATGGAGCTTGGCCCGGGGTTTCGGCGATCTATCTGCTGGGTTAAATAATGGTTGGTAGGTTCGATCCCCAACAGCGCTACTGTCAGTACCTACATGCATATGTAAGTTAGGTAGTACTTAAGGTATTCGCTATTTCGCTTCATCTCTTAGGTGCCTGTGTAGGTTCTTTATCACGCTTCCAACCTGTTTCTAGATAGGTGA
This sequence comes from Nemania serpens, assembly GCA_022578855.1. NCBI lineage: Eukaryota > Fungi > Ascomycota > Sordariomycetes > Xylariales > Xylariaceae > Nemania > Nemania serpens. The sequence goes on along the minus strand of MU396678.1, from coordinate 351,224 downwards.
CCTCTTATCCAGGCTCAGTATGTGTACTTACTTAAGCAGTACCGGCACAATGGTACACCTATTCCGGCGTTCCAATTAGAAATAGCTAGTATTGAGCTTGGGTAAATTAAGCCTCATTTTTATACACTAGAAAATTCCCTAGCTTACCTCAGTTACGCTAGCATCCGACACCCCGGAATAAGTGTCGGTTAATCTTGCCCCGAACGCTTGTGAAACATGATCCCACATACCGGGTCTCTGAGATCGGCGATGTTCCGTCAAGCTAGTATAGTGCACTATAGCTTCTAGGTTAATTAATCGGCAGAGGGATTTGAACTGGAACACAGTCATATAACTTCTTATTTTTGTTTTCCTTGCCAAAAAGTTCACCGCCTGCATTCAGAGATTCGAAAACCTAGACGATAACAGTTAAACAACCGGACTAGTTAAGAACATTGTGTAAGCTTGATAAGTGAATGTATGGTATATCTAAATGCAGTCTTTGGGGGTATTGTGTTATTATGTAGATACCACCTACTTTACACTTTACAGGATGTACGATGCAAAAACTAGTCGATTAGCAACAACACATTCACTGGTAATGGTTAATAGGATGAGACAAGGCTTGCAGCCATCATGTACGACCATAGCCTCTGGAAAACTCGGGATCCCGTCCGCTCTCCCATAGATAAGCCAGTGAGTGCCGAATCAGTACCTGGGTTGGTGACAACCAGGGAATCCTTGGTGTTGTACATTTTTAATTTCTCTTTTCTTTTTCTCTTAATTTCCATGCTTATCCTTCCCTTCATGTTTTATATCTTTCATGTAATTAACAGTATATAAGAGGAGTACAGAGCAGATCGCTTTATTAAAGGAACATAATTAAAAATAACTTCCATGTTTGTTCGATACCTAATCTATCGTATGAAACCGTGGGCCCTGTGGAGACTAGAGAGCATAGTTTCCCATGCAATTTCACAATTTATTCCCCTTTTCCTTCTCCCTTCGGAAAGGGGAGGTTGGGGTTTGCGATGTCCCTATAAACCTAGTAGGTCGAGGTATTAGATGCGTACATGTAGATCTCGCTCTTGTTGTATGTACCCCAGTATATACCTATAGGTAGATTACACAAGGTATCTAAAGTACATGTAGGCTCGGTATGGTAATCGAGACGATGCGAGGTAGGGGCTATGTCATAATATCAAGTAAGAAAGCCGTATCTAGAAGAGGTAGTCAAGCTGTCTACAAGGTAAAAGTGCCCGGACTAAAAGAGCAGCCTGGCAGATAACAAGGACAACTACCTCATTAGATCATCCTCGACATCAACCGCTAGTTGGAAGTAATGCCATCATGGAAGCAACGACGGAGGCGTCAAGCAGACTTCGATTTCCGTTCTCGTCGCCATCACTTTCCATGTTCTACGTCCTTCCTATCGAAATTTACTCCTATTAGTGATTCCAAATGAGAATGCTCGGAAGTAGGTACCTGACGTTTTATGTCTCTGCAAGAGAAACCAACCTTGAAGCTACCTACATAGATCAATCATACCAACGAACTGCTTCCGCTAGCTCACTTACAACAAGAAACCCGAGTTTCACCGCTCCGACCAACGACTCAACCGCCATAATCCAGCGAACAAATATCTCTCACAGTCCAGGTTGCAGTCCCATCCTCGATTAACAGAGCAATAGCAGAAGGCCTCCGAATATCTGTGGCGAAGAAGCGAACTCGACTACCCACACAGCAGACATGGCAAACGCCAGCATCCCTATGGACTTAGAGCACATCCCCATCCCCATTCCCGTAATGGGCATGACGGCAAAGGAGTACCAGACAGCCTTGTAAGTCCACCTCTTTCTCGCCTCTCGTCTCTCACCTATCACCGCATACCTCTTATCGCTTACACACACAAGTCTTTAATTCTGCCTCCTCCTCGAACCCACATACCTCCTCCTCCCTACCCACCTGCGCACAACCAATCATCCAGAGAACAAACCATCCAGACAAGCACAATGACCCATCTAACGAACCCCCCCTCCCGGTCTCTCCCAAAAGCACATACCTCGAGCACGCCGACTTCGCCCGCGAGATAGAGGAGTACAGGGACCAGCGCCGCCGCGCCACCGCGCCGCGCCCAATCCGCTGGTACGAGCGCTACGAGATGTGGGCCATCATCCTCGCCTTCGTCTCGCTCCTGCACGCCGGCTTCGTCCAGTGGGTCTGGCCCGGCCTCCGCAAGAGCATGAACGGGGCTGCCGGCGCCAACACGCTTTACGAGGCTTGTCCGCCCCGTGGAGGTTAGTTGGTTGGTTGGTTGGTTGCGTGCGTGCGTGCGGGGCGTGTACGGACTTGCCAGGAGAAAGGGGCGGGAGGACGTGGGCTTTGTGCGTGGGGGAGAAGAATGGGGAAGGGAAGGAAGGAAGGAAGGAAGACACGCGATGGGGTATTTATATTATCCTCTTTTTGGAATCAAATTTTGATCGGCCTGGGCGTCACGAAAGACAGGTTGCGAAACTGGGTGATACTTAACCCAGTGCGGGATCGACGTCCTTCGAAATTTTATTCTTTCTTTGTTTTTATCAAGAAAAAGGAGGCCAAATAGTGGTAGAGAGATGGGCAGTAAGGCACCAAAAGTTACAATAACCTCCCGCAACCTCCTGTTCACTCGGCGCTGCTGAGTTGGATGTTCAAAAAGATGGCTTATCTCAGATTCAAGTCTTCCACATCAGATGACAGCCCCGCCGTATCCAAACCGGTGTACTTGTTTATCCAGCCCAGCACCTCCTTGTGCCAAACTAAGGAGTTCTCAGGCTTCAGGACCCACTGCAATAAGAAATGCATTAGCACACGGATGGTTGTCTACTCGCTTGGCCCGTTTGGCTTCTCTTCTGTTCCTGACAAGATGGAACGAGGGAACGGGGAAAAGGGGTAGTTGAGACATAAAGAGGGTTTCACTCACATGGTTTTCGTCGGGGAACATGAGAAATCTTGAAGGCACACCGCGGGTCTGGAGCGCGTTGAAGGCGGCGAGTCCCTCCGAGATGGGTAGACGATAATCGAGCTCGCTGTGGATGACGAGTTGCGGCGTTGCCCACTCGCCGACGAATGCAGAAGGGTCCCATTTCGCGTAGAGGTCGCGATTCTCCCATGGCGTTCCACCCATGTCGTGTATGACAAAGAATAGCTCCTCGGTTGCCCAGTCTCCTAGCGTGTTGAAAATGCCGTCGTGGCACACAAGTGCCTTGAATTTGCGACCCAGCGGATGGCCTTGGATCCAATCTGAGAGGCGGAAGAGAAATTGTTAGTACGTATCATTCCGAGCAGGAAGACAACATCGTTTGATGAGAAGAGGACGAAGCGAGTCAGAAGGAAATGCTGAGAGGAGAAGCAGGGGAAAGGAGGCGAGAGGATTTCTTACTGATCATGAATCCACCATATGAAGCACCCAATGCTACGGCATTTTTTGTGTCGACATAAGGGAGATTATCGGCGATATGCTCGAAGCAATTAACAAGATCGTTGTACGGCCGTCCACCCTATTTGGAAGCGACGAGTCAGTAACTGCCATGCACAAGAATCATATATGAAATATTTTGGTGGCTTGCAGGAGTAGGAGGAATAGAGAGCCCTTAACAAGAATGTTTATTGTATTGAAGACATTTGCATAATGATAAGAAGAAAGAAGATAAGAATCCAGAATACTGACCCAATCTAACGCGATATCATCAGTCAACTGCTGGCCGTACCCTGTGCTACCCGTCGGATTTGGCATCACGGCAACATAACCCTGTTCGGCGAATATGGCCGGATTCCATCGCGTGCTCCAGGAGTCCCCCCAGGCGCCCTGCGGCCCACCGTGAATCAAGAAAGCCAACGGGTATTTCTTGTGTGGGTCGAAGTTGGAGGGCTTCATCACAAGCGCGTGGACCTTATAGTCACCTGCACCTTGGAACCAGAATTGGTCGAATTGGCTCCTTGACAGACCCAGTGTCTTGCCTTCCTTAGAAGCCGACGACACGACAATTTTATCTTCAGAGCTTGGATCCAATATTGAGTAGGAGGAACTGTCGACTAGCGAAGTTGATGTCAGGAGCAGTCGTCCATCACTGCTGGATAGATTCGAAACGACTCCAACTGATCCCTCTTTCGTCAAGGGCTTTGGCAGTTCTCTTGCATCAATAGGCGAGGAAGGAAGCTTGAAGACCAATTGCCGCCCCTCCTGCTCCGCTGTCACGTACAACTCGGTATCATCATTGCTCCATACAATGGAATCAGGCCGCAAGTCCCAGCCGCCCTCACCATCATCTGTTTTGTAGAATTCTTGTACATTGCTTAGATCCTCGATATCCGGTATCAGCATCAGCCTCGTTTTGTCCGACTCGTATTGCCTGTGTCGCATACGCGTGAAGGCAAGCCTGCTGCCGTCGTGAGAGAAGGTGGGCGATCCACTGTAGCCCTGAAGCGTCCCGGTCTTAACAATTTGAGGAAGAGGGGGCTTCTCTTCCGTGAAGGTCTTCAAGGGTACATGGTAGACATCTGTTTTCGTCCACATTGCGGGATTGATCTCGGGATCTTTAGAGAGGAAGACAAGTCCCTTCTTACTGATGTCGAAATCCGCTGCGCCCCCAAAGGCTGGGACCGGGCACTCGAGCTTTGTGCCAGCCAATGCATTGACGAGGCCGGAGCCCTGGAGCTGGTATCTTCCCGACTTTTCATCCTTCCGTAGAGCGCCGTAGAACACGGCATCCCTTTGGCTGGACACATACGTATCCCAATGTCGAACGAAAAGGCTCGAGTACACTTGTGCCGTGGAGCGCGGCTTCTTCTCGCGCAGGACATCGTGCATATCGCCGGAGGGGGACGTGGGCGCGGTCAAAGCCAAGGCGACAGTGCCATTCCCGATGTCCTTGGCCTTTAGGTTTGCTATGGAGCACTTGAAGCTCTGGATGACGTGAGGTTCCGAGCCCGGGATTACAGCGCTAGCTTGCTTGAGGTATGAAACCGCGTCATGATCGCTGGTTGTGTCGACGAAGATGAACTCATCTTCTGAGACCCACGTGGGCTCGCTATAGGCAGGGTTGTCGAAGAGCTCGGTGGAGTGACCGGACGAGATGTCTAGTAGCCTGATAGTCTGTTTTCTCGAATGAGTCTCGAAAGAGTACTGTGAAACTATGAGAGCTCAGCTATGCCCTTCTCTATACCTAGACTACCTATGATCTCGGCGCTGGGTTTACCTGTGTAGAGAGCGAGCTTGCCCGTCGGGTTGGGCACGGCAGGGCCCCGACGCGGGGCCGAGAGGAGTACCTCGGGAGTAAACTTGGTTGCCCGGATCGTCATTATTGAATATGAGGAGACGAGAATGAAAGACGGCGCGGCGTTTCTATAGTTGAAATACTGCTCAACGGCATCAACCAGGTAAGTTCATGTAGAATAGAGAATAGAGAATATAATGTTGTTATCGAGAAGGGGGGTTATCACATGGATACTATATAGGCAGGCAAGTACACTAACCTACCACATCATGTACATCATGTACATAAGGTTCAATGTTGGTGGGTAAGTACCTACCTTAGGTAGGTACTTTATGTACGAAGTACAGCCTAGTAGGTATAATAAAGCAAGTCGTCACTCCGCAATAGGGCGTACCTGCAGCCTGTAGGGAACCGCTTCACTTCTCTGCCCCGCCGGAATGAACTTTACCCATGAACTTTACCGTGCTCAGTACTCTCGAGCTCATGTAGGCAGCTTGACAATAGGCAATACTTTTTTCTTCTTCTTTCATGTCTAGTTGGGACTTCTATTACGAGTAAAAGGAAGAGAAAGATATTTCTATCAGTCCCAAGTGCCCAGGTACATATTAGCGCCTCACAGCACGATACACGATAGATGATTGGATTCAGCTTAGGAGCTTCTTTCGAGGTCTTTTCAAATATCGATGACTTATTTTTATCCATATCTCATTTTGACATGTCCATACTACCTATCTAGGTATGCATATTGTGAGCCTAGGCCGAGTAAGGCAGGGGGGTATCATTTGTTCTTACATACTACCATGTTTACCGAACCACTCCATTTCCCAATGCCGCGAAAAACCACCAAGTGAGTGCCCGAGACGCGCCATACACCGTAAAATGCACTAAACGAAAGAAGGCGCGCAGTGCGCTTTGCCGCTGCTCGCCTCACTTTCGCGATCCAAAGTGTGTGCGCACTTTCTTCGTCTCTCGCGTGTCTATCTCGCTGTCCTCGGCGTCGGCCTCCTTCCTTGTCTTCTTCTTCTTGTTGCCGCCCTTCTTGTCTGTCGTCGAGGTGGGTGTGGGGTGGTTCGAGCCGTTCTCCTTGTCTTTGGCGAAAGAGGCAGCGACCGGTGTTGGCGCGGCAGGTGTCGAGGTCGTCGACTGGGCGTCTGCGTGGTCGGGCTGTTGGATCATTGTCAGCTTCACTGCGGTATGCTTCGCCCCGCCACCTGTCATCTCATGTACGACGAAATCGGGCCGGACCGGGAATCATGCCGTACATGGGAGGGATTGTGCGAAATGGAGGATCGCGAGAAGATGCGGTTCTGGTCGATCAAGCCGGTGCGTTTGCGCTGGGCCGTCGCGTTCGTACTGCCCTTGATGTAGCCGTCGAAGCCGGTGATGATGTTGCCGTAGGGCGTGCTCTCAAGGTACTCGGTTTCTTTCTGTAGGATGGACTGCTCTTGTGCGACCTGACGAGAACAGCAGCTTAGCCCAAGGTCCAAGTCCCAGATATGGAGCCTTATCTGCTTCGAGCGCGGGGGTCACTCACGAGCTGGCGTTCGAAGAGCTTCTGACTTTGAATAAGCTCCTTGAGGTACTGCCGCTGTTTTTCGTAGTGCGCAATACCCGGTTGGTCGCCATGAGCGCCCGCGCCAGAGCCCGAGGCTGGCTGCACATTTTCTGACATGATAGAATCGAACAATCCTTTGTGGTTCGCCCTGTCAAATCAGTGGCTGCCAGTTGTTGATAAGGTTGAGAATGAGCGGATGGGTGTAGCTTTACGGTACTTAGGAAGTGGGTGAGTATTGGAATGCGCGTCTGCGAGCAACGGAGCCAAGTCGGCAGTGCTAGACCCACATAAATAGCCTAACCAAATGTGGTTAGAAGTCCATAGGTCCCTAAGTACCTAAGTACTGTTCGGCTCGGCTCATCTAATCAAGTCCAGCTGAAAACAAGACAGCTCCAAACCGCTGCACATTGTACTTCCTCATGATATCTAATACATAGTCCACTCATTCAACCGGAATTCGTTGCGATAGCGATCTTATTTTGTGAAGGCATGAAAGGCAGACAAGGTGTTGCGGAACGTGATCATATCCTTGTAAATCATATTGGGCGTTATTCATGCCAGGAGCGAAGGGCGGTCTATGAAGCAAGAACAAAATAGGTACAGAGGTGAATCTTGGTAAAGCATTTTACGTCCTACGGTTTCGGCAGCCAAATCTTCTGGACTGAACTCAAAAAGAAAAAAAGATTTCGCAACCAAAGAAAGCTTTCTGGGCGTAACTATGATGCCGGTCATACTCTGCCTCGTAATCCATGACTGGCTAATGAGTTCGATTGCGCTGCAAATGATATATAGGTAAGCCCGCATTTAGATGGGAGTATTACTAGATGGGCACTATCCCGACGTAGGGGGCTGGTGGAGAAGTTCAAGCAATGAGAACCTTCATCGAGACATCTATAGCAAAAACACGCATAGAATATAACCCGTCTCTCTCATTCCTTTTTCTCCGATAGGACTATAGGTGAACAAGTTGCTAGATGAATGATAATGTAACTGACCTCGGTCCAATACTTTGCGTGAGACCACGCCGAGATGGCTGACCCGCTACCTGGATACTGAATCTGCGCTTCCAGCAAGATTAGCATCACTTGTCCACTACGTCTCCGTTCGAGGTTCTTCTCATCTTCATAATCTTCTCTTTCAGAAGCTTCTCTTTCAGTTGGGTGGCACGTTGCTGTAAAATCTTGGTCTGACGACAAAGAGTCAGCTCTTGACATGAAGAATAGTCAGAAACAGAATCCCTCTCAAGAAGAACGAACCTCATCGGCCGTCGAGGCCGCGCGTTGTCTTGGTGATTGGGGCTTGTTTTCATCTTCTGAAATATCAGCTTGTCTGTTATGAGGTCGGGGGGACCCGGAGTGTTTCCGGTTCTTCGAGGGGCCAGGCCTGTCATGAGATGCGCTGACATCTCTGCCCCCACCTCTGCTTCTGCGTCGACTAGGGCTTCTACGTCGAGACCGCCTGCGCTTTTCTGGCGATTCAGACCGACTACGGCTCCGCGTGGATGATCGTCTTAGACGTCCACGATGGTTGGGAGAAGGACTGCGGCTGATTAACTCGCGTCCGCGCCGGTTCGGGGTTGGATTGCGGCCAATCGGCTCGCGTACTGGTCGCCTCCTTGGACTGCGGGATCGTGATCGAGACTGGGATGACGATAAAGATCGAGATCGGCTTAGACGGCGACTATCTCTGCGTGTCGGGGACTTTGAACGACTTGGTGAGCCGGAGTACCTGCGTCTTTTTGGGGCAGGCGAGCGCGATCTACTACTACTTTCCGACTCGGAATAGCTATCAGGAGAGGATGTGTTGTGCCTGCTGCGGTTGCCGCGGCCTCGGGGGTTTCTATTTCGACCGGATGATCGCTCTCGCTTCCTGTACCGGGGCGGGGATCGGTTCACAGCCCGATGTCGGGGTGGACTATTCGACCTCAGACTCTCTCGCCGGGGTTGCTTGTTGGTATCGCTAGGTGATCGTGAGCGAGAGAGGCTGCGAGAGTCGGCAGATATTGAACGAGTGGGGGAACGTCCTCGCCGGACGTCTTCCCGGCCACCGCGACGCCCTTCGGGTACATAGCGATCACGATTCCCTTGATATGAGTCGCGGTCTCGTCTGGGAGACCCGCCTCTACCCATACCGCGTCCAAATCCTCTGCGATCGTCGAAGGCTCTATCGCCGCCCCGTCTCCCTCCGCGCCAATTGTCACCTCGGCCGCCACGGAAGCCACGGTCCCGTCGTTCTCGTTCTCGTTCTCGGATGTCGGCTAGCTCGCGGTCTCGGCGCTCCTGCGCTTCACGACGGATGCGGGCCTCCTCGGCAGCTTTATCTGCATCGATCTTCACGGTGTCAGCTGTGTGCAGAGGATGACTTTTTCGCGCGTATGACGTACCTTTTCCTGAATGAGCTCGAGCTTTTTAGCTTCTAGAAGCTCTTTGGGGACGCCTTGTGGGCTCGATTGAGCGCTCAGACAAAGCTTCCAGAGCTCCTTGCAAAAAGGTGCTGTGTCTTTGTCGAGGAAACCGGTAAGTTGAATTTGCAGGGATTTAATATCGGGCTGCAGCGTGCAAAGTAATCATCAATCAGGCTGTGTCATCATGGCAGGAAAACAGGGGAGGACGCAGACATACGAAGCGAGGGCCGTCGATCAGGTTGAAGCATAACTCTATGACCACATCGTCCTCAGAGCCTAGAATCTCGGATATTCTGCTGGCGATCCATCTGCGTCACGGCGGGTCAGCTGTGGTGCTGTCTACGGTGAGGGAGCATGAGCATGGTCGTGGACGAGGGCCGTCAACTTACTTCTTCATCACTTGGAGATTGACCTTCTGCATGTCGACCTTTTGATTGAACTCGGGAGGGAACTTGGTAGCTCTCAAGAGCTTTGCGTCCATGCTTGCCGCCATACCAACATGGGATGCCAACGTGGTGAAGATGCGCCGCGAAGATGCGCCGCGAAGAGTTGCGTAGTCTGGATCGGATACCAATGTAGGTAGGAGTGTTGTGTGCGAGAAAGTGACGTCTGTGGGCGCTGTGGACGGCGTTGGGTTGGCGAACCGGAGTTTTACGGACGCGTCTTAATCTGGGCGAGCACCTTGCGACTTTCTGGCACTATTACAGGAGTACCTAGGTGCCTACAGGTACCTGCCGTTTGTACTATCTACCACTTACATGTATGTACTCTAGTAGGTACCTAGTGCCTTAGGTACATACATGCATGTAGTGTGTCTCCACTGCCTCTAATCCCTTTTTGGTCGAACTCACTTTGTAATAGCAGATAATAGGTAGGTAGTTGTAGACATCTTCAGAATTAACCACCACGCCAAAAATCAGTTAGTGTCCAAAAACATTATTTTAACATAGGTATATGGAACATATACATCCTGACAACTGACGTCTCTGCGTAATGTAAACCTCGCCAGAAATAGTCCGTCTTCTGCAGACGGTCTCGTATGTTTCCATTCGTTACGACGTGGCGGTGGCTTCGCCGGCGATGCGCCTCAACATCAGCGGCCTCCTCGGCAGGCTTTATTAACACCGTTGTTCCCCAAGATGATACTTTCCTATCTCTAAAGGCTCTGCTCATTTCCGTTTCTACAACCTGCATCCGACGAGCTCGATCGTCACTCTCCGATGATAGTCAACGGCTCGATAGTAGTTAGTTCAGCAAGGCTGCCTTTCCGTCACCGTGTCGTTCGACCCAGCCGAGATCAGAATGCATTCTGCAAATGAACATCGAGAAAGCCCAACATCTATATTGAATAAACGTCCTACTGACGATGAGAACTCGTCGCCGACCGAGACAAAACGAAGAAAGCGCGATTGCGAAGCCTACAATGAGGGCTCAAGTCGAACAAGGCTTATAGTTGATGCCTATACCATTGGCTGGATCTGCGCTCTTCATATCGAGTTAGCGGCCGCAAGATCTATGCTAAACACCATTCATGATAATCTAGACAAGATCTCGAACGATAGTAACACGTATACCTTGGGCAGCCTTTATCACCACAACGTTGTTATTGCGTGTCTACCTACGCATAGGTACGGCACCAATAATGCGGCTGTTGTGGCGAGCAATATATGTTGGACATTTCCCTTTATTTAAGCGTTCCTAATGGTTGGAATTGGCGGCGGCGTCCTTAAAAAAGTCAACATATGGCTTGGCGACGTAGTAGTTAGCACAGGAATGATATAGTACGACTTAGGCAAGACTGTCTAGTAGGGCTACTTCCAGCTAACAGGTATTATATGCCGGCCTTTACCAACACTTATAACGGCTGTCTCAACTCTACAAGTATAATACGAATTAAAACTTTTATAGATTCCCGTTATTCTTTTTTAAATATGGGAATAGAATGTCTCTATAAAGTAATACACCAATTGTAAGCAACTTTGAGATTTGCTATTTAATACTGCTTACGAGCACTCTAAGGCAATTAAAAGTTGCAATAATTATAATAGATTAAGGCTGGTATGCCGCTTTTTCCGAAGCAGTAATAGCCTGATGATTTATTATAGTATTATTATATTTGGAAACTAAGTTATAAAACACGCTGAAACAAGGGACCAGCTTGCGCAGGAATTTAGCGCTATATGTTTTGAGATAAAGGCAGCTGGTCTAATGGATAGTTTTTAATGTCTAGTTATTTGTAGCATTTATAACTACTTAGATTTCCACAAGAGCAAGCAATGGTAGAAATATGCATCTGCTACCGCAGCAGCATATGCAAAGGAACTTCTTTTCGTTATACCTCCGATAGGAGCCCAATTAACCCCGACTGGTATATATACCTTATAAATAAGCTCAGACTTTGCTTACGCACTAATAAGGGAGGTGGTGCGAGCGCGCCGGCGATAGCTAATGGATTTATTATCGTTTAAAAAGATTAACGCGCAACATTTAAATATTAAATCTGCTTATGGCAAAACCTGCATATAGCTACTAAGCTATTTTGACTATATAAAATGGTTAAGTCCGGCTGAGTTTTCTTAATATTACGGCCTTTTATGGATTTACGGTAAGCTTAAGGCTGGAAAATCGACAATAATGAAATTTATATACATATATATACTAGGGAATAATAATACTACTATCTCATTTTTCTTTAATGCTAGAAGGGATAATTTAGAAAAGTTAACATAAAAAATATACTGTTTATTATTGCTTTAGTTACTAGAAAAGCTGCTAAACCTTTAAAAAGTGCTTGATTTACTTAGCCGCTTTAGTTAAAATCATAATAACGACATTTTATAGGAAATTAAGGTTTTCTAAAGGCTTTTTTCCGCTACTATTGCTAAACTTAAATAACGACGAGTAATATGTTTTATTAACGCCTTAAATAAATATAGTAAATCTTAAGTTTAAAAAATAGTTAAATACTTTAAATAGCTTGGCTAATTTATTTTAAATACTAAAGAGAAGCTATATATCTGCTTTTTAAGCTACTACTATTTAACGATTTATATTTAAAATAGCTAGACATTAGTATTAGAAAATTAACCTAGTTACGGCTAAAACTTAAAAAAGTACGTTTAAAGCAAACTTTAAGCAAGAAAAAGCAAAAATGTATAATTGGTTAAAACTAAGCTTCTTTAAAAAGCAGCTAGCGTTTTTATATAGGTTATACTAGTTATTAATATCTTTAACAAGGAATTTTAATGTAGCCGTATTTTCGCGGTTAAAAAAAAGCTTTAAGAAATACCTACTAAATTTAGCAAACTATTTAAAGATATTTTAAAATAAAATAACAAAAACCTAGCCGACCTATTATTTAGCATTTAATAGATACTTTATATAAAGCGGCTAATAAAACTAGAAGAATTTTACTATGCAGTAATAGCTAGACTAAATCTAATACAGGAAAATCTAGCCTAATAGGATTCCAAGCATATTATAGCAAACAATATAAATAAATTTATCTATAGTTTCTTTAAAAGGCTTGTTAAAATTACTAAATTAAAAGCGCAAACTGTTTAATTTATTTACGAATTTATATAAAACTTCTTATTAAAAAATAAAAAGATTTATAACTTATGGCCTAACCTTAGAGCAAATTTCGAAAGCCTAAGTAATAGGAACCCTAAAGGTTTTTAGCACTACTTTATAAAGTAGAGTAGCACCCTCTTTTTAGTAGCACCTGCTACTAGCTATAGATTAAATAAGGAGCCAAAAGCTCTGCGTATATATAGCTAAATTCTTAGCCTTAGTAGCTTTGCCACCTTTTTCTAAATAAAGCATCTTTTGTTTTACTACTTTAATTTTTACTACTTTAATTTTTACTACCTATAATTACACTTATTAAATTAGTACTTTTATATAGTTCTAACTACAAAAACTAAACTAAACTAAACTATATAACTATTTATTTTAATTTTTTAAGGTTAAAAAACCTTTTTTTATTGCTTAACAGCATTAATTATTTTTATATACCTATAACAAATATAGCATTAATTTAATACTACAACTATTTTAATTAAAGCAAGTATTATTGCTAAATCTTTTAACATTAAGTCTTTTATACTAATCTTATTATTTTACTTCTGTTAAAACTTACAAGTAATTAAACAATCGGTAAAATATATACTTAATATTATATCTCTATATTCTAAAAAACAAAAAAACTTAAAATTATATAAAACATACTTTATAATTAAAAATATTAAATTTTTGTAAATATTATAAATTTACTAAAAAATACTAATTATTAAAGCATATTTAATAATTAAAAACTTTTTATCTTTTTTTACTAAATATAATAACTAGCAAAAACATTAATTAAGCGTACTTATTAGCTATTTAAAATATATATATTCTATATAATAGTTTAACTTTAAATAGAAAGTACTTTTAACGTTATTATTTCTTTATAAAGAAAATTTTTATTATAATACTAATTTATTTATATAAACGCTATATTTAACAAATATTTACTTAAATATTTGCTTAATAATATACTAAATCTGCTTTTAAATCTAGTTTAACTAAAAGCTAGCATAAATTTAGCTAACAAGTTGGCAGCTTTAGCAGCTAAATTAACTAGCGCTTTATAGTTTTTTTTTACTTTAATTCTAACTATTTAAGTTTGCTTATAAATTCTGCGACAAAAAGGGCACATAAATATACCTAGAACAGTTTTTATACTATAAGCACAAAGCTTAAAAATATATATCTATTTATATTTAATTAAAAAAGCTTTAATAATATATATATAAAAATACTAAATGCTAAAAAAGCAATCGGCGGTATATAAAAAAACATTAAAAAAATCGCTAGCATATATAACTAATTATAAGCCTTTATATAGAAAGCATAATCTATATTTAATCTTAGCTAAGTATTAAAAGCTTTTATGTAAAGCTAAGTAAGCTTATTTAGTATATAGCTTACTATAAGTAATACTATTTTATCTAGCATATAGCTTGCTATAAGTAGTATAAGCATACTTTTTCTTTTGCTGCCGCTAGTACATAGATTATTAAATAAAGCTATAGGCAAAAAACTAAAATTTTAAGTTAAAGCCGGTAGCAATCCGCTAAGCAACCCTAGCAATAGCAATAATAAGAAAAATTATTATAAATATAACTACAATAACAATAAATATGGCTATAAATACAGATTTAGCTATAAACTTAATATATATTATACTACTTTTAAAGCAAAGTCTGCCTTTATAAAAAAAGGTACTTATAAAATTAAGCGTAATAATATTGGCATTTTTAATTTTAAATAAAAAAACCCTAATAATTACAGCATAGTAGCTAATAAAAAAAACATTATTTATATTAATATTTATTTATTTATTAACTATATTAACGCTTTAATCAAATATAAAAAAACATATTTCTTTAATACTAGTTAAATTTTTGATATTTTTAATTACTTAATAGTAGGGTTAGCCTTGCTATAATAAAACAATAAAATTAGCGCTAGTAACTACTATATCTAGCGAAAAGCTAGCTTAAATAAAGTACTTTTTAAGCTTAAAAATTGTTTTAAGATTAAAATAAGTTATACTACCTAAAAGTTCTTTAGTAAAACACTCTTACTATATAATATTGCTAAAAACTATAATACCTTGCCTTAGTATATTTAGCGCAAGCTATATTATACTTATACTAATAGTACTTTAAAATATAATAATAGTAATTAGATTGGTATTATATAGAATATTTATAATTAATAAAACAAAGTACTTACCAATTATATTTAGCTTTTTAAGAAAAAAAAGATACTAAAAAAGTATATAAAGAAAATTAAAAAAGCTTATTATAAGTTAAAATATAAAGTAAAGCAATATTATTTAAACATTAAACTTAAACTTAATTACTTTAAAGTAGATAATTTAACTGCTACGTAAGCTTAATTACCTTATTTGTTTTATTAAAATAACTACAATTATAATTATAAACATAGGTTTAATAATAACTACTTATGTTATAACTAAAGCTAAAATAAACGTTGTTTTAAAAGCTATAACTGCTACTATAACCGTAATTAATATTAAAATAAAAGATAAAACCAGGCATAAAACAGTAGTTAAAACCGTAATTAAAACCGCAATTGCAATAGTAATTACAATTAATATTGCAACAAAAACTATAACTAATAGCAAAATAAAAACTATAACTATAATTAATAAGGTAATTAAAGCTAAAACTATAAGCGTTTATATAGTTAAAATTATAATTATTAGAAAAAATGCTGCAATAATAATTGCAACTATATATACTTTATAAAAAAAAAAGCTAGCAATAAAACTTTTAATGCAAAAGCTTTAGTACTTAAAGATATAAAATATTAAAGCAGATACTTTTTTTATTATTTAAGTATAGCTATTATATATTATAAATATTATAATAAGTATAAATTACTAGTTACTTTTTACTTATATTTAAAACATTATAAGTTTAGCATTTAATTAAAAATACTAAGTATACCTTTTTTAGTTAACCTTGCTTAATATATATGCAGATATTATACTTAAAAGTTACTTTTATAAAACTTATTATTTTAATACTTTTAAAAATATACTGCAGCTAAAAAAGGTACTATTTATAAACTTAAAGGTATATTAAGCAGCTACTTAGTGCTAAAAAAAGCTAAAAAAAAAGCTAACACTAGTATAAGCAAGGTTTTTAATATAGAAATCCTTATAATTAAAGCGCCTAGCGCTAACTAGATTAATAAAGCTTTATGCTCCAGCTATACCTATTTTTACTTTAAGGCATACTTTAGCTTAAAAGCTAAAAACGTAGAAATTTATGCTAATTCTAAAACTAGTAAAACTATAATTAATCGGTTATACCTTAATACTTTTAAGTATACTACTATTAAAAAAAACAGATTTATAACAACTATAGGTAATATTTTTATAATTTTTACTAAATAAGCTATTTTTACTTTTTATACTTACAGCATAAACAGAAATAAAAAACCTTTTACTATTAAATATAAAAAAAAAAGATAAGTTATTAAAAACTACTTTTAATTTAGTATACTTATCGGCAATAACTTCTTTTAGCTATATAATTCTATAATTAACTATAGCAATAAAACTATTACTTTTAAAAAATTTAATAACTTAACTATCTTAATAAAAGTTATAGTATAAAGTTTTAAGTATATATAAAAGGTAACTAATAAAAGAAATATTATAATTTAAAGTAACAAAAGCGCTTATCTTTAAGTAAAATATAAGCTTTTACTAAAAGACTAAAACTTTTATTTTATAGCTATATATAAAAATTTTATAAATACTTTTATTAACGTATATACTTCCAAAGTAGTACTAATAATTAATAATATAGCTACTTTAGTAAAAATATATAAGGGTACTAAACTAGGCTAAATTTATAAGAATTAAAATAGCAGTATATATATTAGTTTGTAAAAAAAGGCTATAAAAACTTTAGCTTTTATTTCTATTTTATTTACCGTTTCTTTAGCTAGAATCGTTAGTTTTAAATTTTTAGCTACTACTAACTTAGTAATAGCTATAAATGCTAAATTTAATATATCGCTAATTATTACAGCGTTAGCTACTAATAGTATTTTAAACAATTTTATATATATAAATAAGCTTGCTAGTAATACTATTTAGCTATTTAAAATTAATATTTTAGTAACTTTAATATATATTTTTAATATATTTATACTTAAGGTATTAAATACTTATAATAGTATATAGCTATTAAGTATACCTTTTACTAACGTTATATTTAATATAATTATAAATGCTAATTATTAGTTATTTTTTAATTCTTATGTTTTAAAACTAAATAAACTTTTTAAGCTAAAAATAGTAAATCTTTTTGCAAACTTTAGCATTAAAAAGCTAATAAACCTTTTAAAAATTATTACTAAAGATAGTATATATATTTATTTTAAATACTTTTTTAAAGCTACTAAACTTACTAAAATTGTTTAGTTATATAATATATAAACTAATTAAAGTAAAATAAATATACTAAAAAATAAATAGCTAAAAGTTTTTTTTATTAATAGTTAGCAAAAAGTAAAACTAGCTATATATTTTTACTTACTTAGTTGCTATAATATAAAAGTTCTTAATATAATATATAATTTTTTTTATAAAAAAGATTATTTAATATAGGTTAATAAAGCTATTCTTTTTATTTACTTTATCTTTATTATCTAGCATAAAATCTATAGCAAAAATAAAAGCTAAATAGTTATTAATTTTTAAGCACTAAATAAAGTAGCAGTTTCTAATAATTACTTTTTTTTACTATAGTGTAACATTATTAGCAGTTTATTAAGCAAGCATTATATTATAGTAGTTAATATAACTAGTTTTTTTTATTAATTTAAAGTATATTTTAATTATAAAAACAAGTTTACGGTAATTAATCTATAAAAAATTAAAAGATCTAATATTGCATTAATAAGATTTTGCAATTTACTTACCTATATATAGCGGTATATAAATTAACTTTTTTAGAGTTATTTATACTACTGCTATATATTTATTAATAATATTATTATTTTTTTAAACAGCTTTAACAAACATATTAACTATTTTAACACTATTTTTAAGCTTTTTTAAATTTAAAATATAGCTATATTTTTTATAAAGTCTTTTATTAAGTATTTTTTTATTAAGCTATTAAAATTTCGTATTAATATATTTAGTATATCTACTACTGCTTATAAAGTATAAGCCTTTAAGTAATTAGTATTTTTAAACTTACTTAAGGTATTTAAATAATACTTAAGCGCTAGTAGCTTTTTATATAATTTTTTGCCTTATTATACATAGTTAGCAGAGCTTTTATAAAAGCAGAAAACTATTTTACTTATAAAAAAACAATAAAAAGGCAAGGTAGTTAATAGTAACCCTAGCTGCTAAAAGCACTATTGCTAATTAATATTTTATAAAGCTATTTTTGCTAAACTAACCTTTTTTAAAGCAGTATAAAACGCTATATATAATAATACTATAATTTACTATTATAATTTTAATTAAATCCTGTTTTTATAAGTTAATAAATTATATAAATAAAGCTTTAGCATAATATTATTTTATACTATAAAAAAATATATATAATCTTTTAGTAATACTATCTTGTTTATTAAAGTATAGCTTATAATATATCTAAGTTGTTGCTTTTTTAGCGCTAAAACTAAGTATAAGTTTTTGGAATTAGAAGTTATATGCTTAATTTAAGCTATAAAAAAGCTTTATATAATTATTTACTTTAATAAGCAATAAGTTATTATTTTTACCAATTATTTCTTTATAAAAAGCATTATTAACTAAATTATACTTAATATTTTTATAACTAATTAAGCTAATTACTAACTTATTAATTTATCTGTTTACTTATTTTAGTATAAATTATAAGTATACTATTTCTTTAAATGTTTAAACTATATTTTTAATATATTTAGCTAGCTAAAAGCTGTATAAAATGCTACTAATAATACAGGCAAGCTATAATGCTTAAATAAGCTAGCTATTTTAAATTCCGTTTAAAATATTGTAGAATATATAGCTAAAGCTATTATAAATAAAACCTAGAAACAAGATTTTAAGCTTGCTTATAAAGCTAATTCTTGGTATAAAAAAATCTTAGATAAATTAAACGCTAATAAGTTCTATAGCAATAATAAAAGCGTTATTATTTTTTTTAAACCTAAATACCCTTTTTGTATTATTAATAAACTAATTTATAATATATATACTAAAACTAAGTAGCTTTATATACTATATAATATAATATAAAAAGTATTTAAAGCAATATATAATAAAAAGCATTATATTAGTTTAAATTGCATAATAAGTAACTTTAAAAGCTATTTAATTTACTATAAATTTTAATTAGTTAAAAAGTATATTAAATGCTATTTTAGCTATAAGTTTAACTAAACAAATTAATTAAAACTTATTAAAAGTTTTTAACTTATATGCTTTATATATTTTTTGCTTATATAAACTATAGCAATTAACTTTATTTTATTTCTACTTTTAATTAAATTAATTAGTACTTTATAGTAATTAATAAATAAAGCTTACTATAAGTATTATAATTATATAATAATAGCTTTATATCCTATGTTTAAATATATATTACTTCTATTTAAAAATAAGAAATATACTGCCGAAAAATAAGCTATTATTTTTATTAAGTACTTGCTATTAAGTAATTAAAGTATACTAAAAAATATAATTTCTAATTATAATTATAAGTTTATATTTAATTTCTAAAAAAATATATAAAAAGCTTTAAATATAAAGCTTTTAATAACTATAGCTTATTACTTATAAAAAGATAAGCTATTTAAATATAAGAATTAAATAGTAAAAATTGTAATATAATATTATAATTTTACTAATTTAAAGTTTAATTAGCTTAAAATTATACCTTTTTTATAATAAAACTTAAATTTAGCAAAAAATTAAACGATATAATTAATACTATATAAATAGTTATTTAGATTTAAACTACTTAAACTATTAAATATAATAACTAAAACTTAAAATTAATTTATTTAAAATATCTAAGTATTATAAAACTACTTAAAATAAAATGCTAACTTATATATAGACTTTGTAACAGCATAAACTAAGTAGCACTATAATAAAAAGTATTATATATTAGAATTTAAGCTTAAAAATAAAGTCTTGCTATATTTATATAATAGTTACTATTTTTTTAATAAGCTGCTAAAAAAGTACTTATAATAACAAGCTAAACTATAAATTATTAAATATAAAATAAGTAATCTAGCTTATAAATTAAATCTTTTTAAGTACTTATATATATATTTTATAGTATTAATAGTTTAACTATAATTTATAAAAAGTAATAAAGACTTTTTTTATTATATTATTTTTTTTTTAAACTAGTTAAAGCTAATTAGTATTCCAATTTAAATAAAAGCAAAAAAAAAGTTTATAAAGTAAAACATATTCTTTAATATTATTTTAATCGCAAAAAAACTAAATTTAATTACTTAATTAAATAGCAAAATTAAAGTTATAAATATAATTGTTAGTATATTAAGTATTACTTTTAATACTTAAAAGAATTAATTAATGCATACTAAAAAAAGCATAAATTAAAACCTGTAATTAAGGAAGCATTAGTAGAGTTAGTGCTTATAGCAGCTGCATTTGTTGCTATAGCTTCTACTACAGAAAAACTAGTTTTTAACGCACCTTAATATTGCAAACGCTTACGCAAGGCTTAAGCTAAGCCTAAAAAATAAAACATTAAAAGATTACAAAAAAGCTATCATAATTAAAAGAATTAATAAACATATTAGTAATAAAAAAAAATTAAAAACAGGTTTAATTTCTATAGCTACTAAAAGTAGTAGCTTTTTTTTTATTGCTTAATACTTTAATAAAAACCTTAAAAGTTCTTAGTACTACTTTATAAAGTAAAATAGCACTCCTTTTTTAGTAGTACTTGCTACTAGCTATAGATTAAATAAGGAGCTAAAAGCTCTGCGTATATATAGCTAGATTTTTAGCTTTAATAGCTTTGCTACCTTTTTCTAAATAAAGCATCTTTTATTCTACCATTTTAATTTTTACTACCTATAATTACACCTATTACTAAGTTATAATTAGCTAAAAAAATATTGTTACAAATACTTTCTGCTAAATATCTCAAATTGTATGCCAGGTAATAAAAAGCTACCAAAAGCTTTTTCTAATAAAGTAAAAAGTCTATAATAACAAGCATTAAAGAAATTTCCGTTCCTTAAATATACAATAAATTAAGTCCTTTATTATGCTAATATATCACCTTTTTCTACATTTATTATCTATGCGCTTAAAACTATTAGCAGTTTTATTAGTATACTATTAAAAACACTAATAACGCTAAAGAAATTAGCAATTTTTATAAAACATTAAGGTTTTATTAGCAAGGCTTTTTAGCGCCTAACTAAAAAGTCTTACTAATATAAAATCTAATAACTTTGTTATATTTAGCTATAATATTTATTAATGTTTAAATAATATTTATATAAATAGCTAGGTATTTTAAAGCATAGTTTTAAAAGCATATAAAAGGTTTAGGACCTATAATTACTTAACCTACTTAGTTATTTAACCTATAGTTATATAACCTACTTATTTATATATAACTTAGCAATTAGCTCTGCTAATTAATTCTACCTACTTAAACCTTTATAGTAGTTTAATTAACAAATATTAAACCTTTAACTACCCCTTTTTTATACGACCTTTTAGGTTGTACAAACCTTATATTTCATAAAGTATAGCTTACTAATACTAATTAGTTATTAACCGGCGATAACAACAACAGATTAGCAAGGCAGAAAACGGAATCTTTATATAGTTATATAAACTATATATTTTATATTATATTTTTCCTTTAGCAGTATAGCTAAAGAAAAAAGAGATTAATTAAACAGTTTTTATTTATACTAGGTATAGCTTTTATACGACCGTTTAATTAATAGTGCGTATATTATATCTTTTCTTTTATATAAACAGCTTTTATTTTATATATAAAAGCAATAAACCTTTTAACTAAGCTACTATTTAGTAGTTAGTTAAATATTCGTTAATTTCTTTGTTTTAAACGAAAGCTTTGCTATATAAAGCCGGCTATACTACCTTGCCAATATATTAACGCTTTTAGATTTACTCTCTTTTTTTTCGTATAACTACCTTTTAATTATATAAAAGCTACAACCTCTTTTAACTTTTGTTCCAACTTTTAAACGTTTTTTTTAGTAGTATAACTATATAATCTAATTAATTATATGGAGCCTTATTAACCCTTTATATAAATTAATCCTTTATATAAAGGTAGGTAATACTGCTTTATTTTTAACCTTATTTAGAGACTTTAGCGTCTCTTTTTCTACACTTTCTTTTTTCTTTCTCTCTTTTTTTTCGTTTTAAAAAGTTCTTCAAAGGGATTACTTAACTACTTTTACATAAGGAAATTTAAAGAAATTTTCTTTTATATAAAGTAGAGCCTTTAACCCTGGCCTTTTAGCTTTAGCTAACTAAGTTACTAACTTCTAGCTTTTTTAGCTACTACTTTAGCTACTACCTTTTGTTACTTTAGCTATACTTTTTACCTCTTTATATATAGGTTGCCTTATGTACGAAAACCTTTCTTTTTTCTGTAGCCTAATATTTCCTGCTATAATAGAATTAGCTAGTGTTAGATAGGCTATATAAGCTATTTATATAAAAAATAAAAACAGTCAGTGTTTAAACAGTATTTGTATAAATAGCTAGGTGCTTTAGGGCGTAGCCCTAAAAGTACATGAAAAGTCTAGGACTTATAGTTACTTAACCTACTTAGTTATCTAACCTATAGTTATATAACCTACCTATTTATATATAACCTAGCAATTAGTTCTGCCGATTAATCCTACCTACTTAAACCTTTATAATAGTTTAATTAATAAATATTAAACCTTTTACTACTTCTTTTTTATACGACCTTTTAGGTTATATAAACCTTATATTTCATAAAGTATAACTTACTAATAATTAATATTTATATAGAAATATTACTAATTAATATGCTTTTATAAGCAAATCTTTAATAAATTAAATAAACTAAAACTTTTATTTTTAATTTGCTACTAAAAGTTAAAATAACTAAAAAAGATATTTTTAATACTAAGTTTTTGCTTTAAGATTTTATTAATAAATAATATGTAAAAATTAACTATAAAAACAAGATTTATTATAAAGTAACTATTATGTTAGCTATAGCGTTTAATAAATTTATATGCTTTTTTAAAGAAAATATATAAGCAAATTACTGCTAAATAGCATATAATTACGCTAAAATCCTTAAATAATACTTTAATATATTAGTATATATATAATTAAGTAAAAACTTAGTAGTACTATTATGTTTTACTAATATATAAGTATAAATAAAAATAATAAGTAATTAGCTTTTATTAAAAATATTTGTTACTTTATATGCTAAAATAGCTTAAAGAAAAGCTAAGCTACTTAAGCTAGCTTTAAAATTAACAATATTAATAGTATTAAGTAAGCTAACTACTTATAAAAGCGCTAGCTTAAAAGCGTTTATAAAACCTTATAAAAATACTTATATTTTAGTGCAAATTTAAGAAAAAGTAGCTATACCTAACCTAGCGGCCGCTTTTACAGCTTAGTTTGCGCTAATAGTAAGCCTTAAGCTTTTAAACGATACTATTTGCAACATATAACTTATAAAAACAAAATAAGCAATTAAAGCTATAGATTTAACTATAAAAAATAAGCTTTTAAAAAAATAAAACATAGAAATTATTAAGCGCACTTTTAATGTTTATAAAATAAAGCTGCTAAAAAAGTAAATAATATATATAGTTTCTAAAGTACCTATATTTACTATAAATTATACTAATAACTCTATAATAAGTATTACTTTAAAAATAGTTATAAAAAAAGTTAAAATTTAAACTAGCTTAAAGCTAGTTAATATATATATAGCTTATAAAAGCGTTAACTTTAGTATAAAAACTACTACTTAAATAGTTGCTTTTAAAGAGCTAGTAAAAAAGTTTTGCTTATTTTTAATAAATAAGCTTTTAAAACAAAAAAATTGCTAAATATACGTTATATACTATAACTTTAGGTACTAAAAGTACTATATAATAAAGCTTTATATAAGAAAGCTATTTTATAAAAACTATAGCATATACTTAAACTTATATAAGCTATTAATTAATAGGTAATATATACTACTAGTATGTTATACTAACTACGGTAGCCTTTTTTTAGTAAATTATAACAACTGCTTATACCGGCTTTAAAAAATTAATAAAAAGCTAGTTGCTTTTACATAATTTAAACTAAAAGTAATTAAAAAAGCTAGGTATTAAAAGTACTTAAAAAAATACTAAATACTGCCTATAAAAGTAACTAATGATACTAAGGCTAGTATAATTGGTTAATTATGCTAGTAAGGTAAAAGAAATAAGCAGCTAGTATTCCTGCTCTTAAAGGAGCCGGCGGCGCTAGTACTACTAACAAAGGCTCTAAAACCTATAAAATTTATAACTGCTAACAATAAAATAATTAATAGCTTAAAACTAGACAAAATAGCTAAGCAGCTAAAAAAAAAAGGCTACTTTTATAATATTTAACGCTTAAGTATTAAACGTTTAAACCTTTAGCAAAAATAACAATATAAATAATAGCGCTATAATTGTAGCTATAATACCTATATAAGTAATACCTATGCTTTTACCGGTAATTAAGTAGCTATAAAAACAGCTACTGCTTTAACCGGCGGTAGCAAAGCCTACTAAAATCCTGCTATAAAAAAGCGGTAGTAAGTTAACTGCTAAACTATTAAAAAAGCCTCTAAATACTACCAAGTACTATAGCAATAAAACTAACAATAGCTTTAAATTATAATTAGGTTTTATTAATAGAAAAAAAAGCTATAAGCTTTTAGAACTATTTATATTATAGCTTTTAACGTAGGCTATAGCGCTAATAATTATTTAATCTTTTTATAAAAATGCTAAAACGAGGAAATAAACGTAGCTATAATAATAAAGCTATAAATAAATAATAACTAGTATAATAAAACCTAAATATATACTAAGTACTATAACTATAGCTTAGTAAATACTTAAAATATAGAAAAAGATAACAAATCTAAAGTTATAATATATATTAAAATATACCTAGAATTAACCGCTAAATAAAAAGCGCTAGTTTACTATAAAGATATAATATAGCAAAACATTAACGGATATAAAATTATAGCATATTATTAATAACTAAATAATCTAATAATTATTAAATATATAGTAGCAATAAAACCACTTAAAAACTGCTTAATAGTAAAAGATTTTAACATAAAATATAGCTATTATAACCTAGGTTTCCTAGCCTAGTATATATAGCTAAAGCACCAGCTAGTTTATAAGTTAAAATTTTATATATAAGCTATTATTTATATAAAAGTCTATTAATTAGTTTTTTATTCTTTAGCTATTAATTTTTACTTTATATAGTGCTTTTTTATTTTGGTATTATTGCTAATTTGTCGGTATACCTAGCCTGTTTTATTTTTTAGTTGCTTTATAGTTTAATTATTTATTAAAAGTTTAAGTTTGCTATAACAATTTTAATAGCTTTATTTAGGCTACTTATACTTATATAATAGCTTTATTATCTAACTTTAGTTAACTTGCCTTTGTTTTAGAAGCTAATTTATAGGCCTTATAGTATTAAGTTTAATTTGTAAAACAAGCTAAGTTATTTTATTAACAGCTTACTGCTTTAAAAAAAAACAAACTTAAGCTAAAGTATTGCTAGCATATATATAACTTAGATTTAAAATATAATATTAACTTAAAATGGTTTATAAAGCATTTCTTTTTATAATTAACCTTTTAGCAAAAAAACAAATAGTTAGCAAACTTTTGTTAAGCTTTTATAAACGCTTTAAAAAAGTATAAAAAAAGGTTACATTAAATTAATTTTATAGTTTTTAAAATAAATAACTATTGCTAACCTTTTTAAAATTATTATATTTAATAATTATAAAATAAAAATTTTATAAATATAAAATAAGTTTAAAGCAATTAAGCTATATTTAAATTATAAACTTATATAATTATAAAAAATATAAGTTATTAAAATATATATATTATAAAATAGTTAAAACTTATATAATAAAGTTTTTAATAGTATTTTAAAGATTTTAATAATTATTTATATTATTATTAAATAACTTATTTATACTAACTAAATAGCGCAATAAAAACTATATATATAACTATAAGCAAAAACTATACTAAAGCTAAATAAAATACTTATATAGCTATTATATAGCTACTTTAATAATATTTTACTATAAAAAAGCTATTTTTTATTAAACAGCCTATTAAAAGTAAGAAGTTTAAAAAAAGGCTTTTTTTTATTAGGCTTTTTTTTTTTTTTTTTAATTTAGTTAAGGTTTAAAAACTTTAATAGGTTAGTAATTTAGTTGCTAGAAACTTTTAGTAGCTTTGCTATAGTTTTTTTATAGCTTTTTTACTTTTTAACTTTTTTTTTTTTTTTTTTAACCTTTTATAGCTTTTGCTTTCTTATATATACTTAGTTTTTTAGTACTTATTATTTATCTTGTTATAGCTTTTGCTAGTTTTAATACTTTTATTGCTATATAAAAGTTCTTATTATTATATAATAGCATGCTTTTTAAATTATACTATAGTACTTTTTACTTTATAGCTAAAAAGTTATATTTTAGAATTATATGCTATAGTATTTTTTCTGCTTTTGTATACTTATATAAAGGCATTAAATACTTAAAAACCTTTTTTTTATAAAAAAAAGCCCTAAGGTTTATTTTTTTAGTCTAAATTTATATTAATATAGCTACTTTATATTTTAGCAGCTTTTAGTATTTAGCTAAAGCTTTTGCTTTATTTAATTTCTTTTTAGCTAATATTAAGTAGTAGCTACTTTTTAGCTTTATTTTCTGCTACTTTATTTTCTACTTTTTTTTTAAAGTAATATTTAGCTTTTTATTTTATAATTATACTTTTTATTAATTAACTTTTTAATGCTTTTTTTTATTTAAACTATTAGGTATTACTTATAGCTTTTTTTAGTTTTACCTTTTTTTTTATTGCTTTTTTGCCTTATATACTAAGTTATTTATTATTACTATTATTTTATTTATTATACTTTTGCTTAATAGGTTTTTTATTTTTTTTTTAAATATTGCTACTTTATTGCTTAAATATAAGTTTAGTAGAAAAATTCTTAGTTTAATTTTTAATTACTTAATAAGCATTATTTTATAAACTTTAGCTACTTTTTTAAAACATTTGTTTTAAATTACTACTAAATATTTTATAAGTTTTTTTAATTAATTATTTTAAGATTTAAAATATTAAGCTGTTATTTTATATAATAATATATTTTTTATAATAGCAATATAAAGCTGCTTTATTTTTGTTATACTGTTATTTTATGCTAAATTTTATAGCTTAATTACTATATAAAACTAAACTATAAGTTTTTTTTTTAGCTTTTTTAAATATTTTTTTTATTTTAGCTTATAGTTAAACTATATTTTTAAAAACTTTGCACTTTTTTTTAGTTAAACTATTGCTTTAAAAAGGTTAACTAGTTATTAAAGCGCTACTTTATTATTAAAAAAGTATATAAGCTTGCTTTTTTTTAAAATAAACTTTATATTATATCTGTTAAATTAGCTATTATATATTTTTTATACTTTTTTTAAGGTTTTATAATTATATTTAATATTAATATTTATAATAAAAAAGTTAGTATTATTAGTAAAGCTTATAATAATAAGCTTTTTATGCATAATTAAATTATTATATAGTATAAATATATATAAAAGAAATAGCAGTAATAAAAAAAGCAATCTTTATAATACTTTTACTTTTAAATTAATTAGTAAAAACTTTGCTATATTAAAGTATAATTTTATTATTTTTTTTAATATAAAAAAGTTAACTTATAATACTATTTATAATAGGTAGCTTTTTTGCTATAAAATATAAACTATCTACTTTTTATTAATTATATTAAAAGCCTTAGATATATTAAGCTATAGTAAAAATATAGTATTTTTACTTTATATTGCTTTTTATATTATACTTATTACTATTTTTACTATAGCATTTATTAACTTATTATACCTATTTTTTATTTATTTTTTTAATAAAAGGCTTATTATTTTAGCTACTTTTATTATATAGTTATATATCTTTTTTTAAGACCTTTTTTAGAGTATATATAAAAGCAATTAAATGCTATTTTATTGCTATTTACTTTATTTTAGCAGTTTTTTTTAGTTTAAAAATTATTACTACTTTAAAGCAATAAAATCTTTTTAAATAATACTTTAGTATAAAGCTAGCAGTATATAGTATTGCTATTTTAGCCGCTAGTAAATTGCTATATATTTTTAAAAACTTATTTAATAGTAAATCTTTTCTTAATATTTTTTAAAGCGTAAATTTTTATATTAATATTTTTATTTTCTTTTTAGTTACTTTTATTAATATATTAAACTTTTAATATTTATTATATACTAGGTTTTTATTAAATATATTTTTAAAGTTAGCTTTTAAGATTAAAAAAAATCTTATTGCTAAAACTTATATTTTAGCTTTAAAAGTAGTAGCATTTATAAGTTTATTTATATTATTATATAGTAATAATATAGTAGTTATTTTTAGTATAAGTTTATATGCTAACTTTGCTTATTTATTTAAGCTTTAAAGCGTTTTAAAGTTTATTAATACTTTTGCTAAAGCTTTTTTTTAGCTTTTTTTTTTTGCTATAGCTACTTTTATAGCTAAAGCTATTTTACTTTTTTATAGCTTATACTATATAAGCTTTATATAATTGCTTTAAAATTATCTATAGGCTTTTTTAGCTGCTTTTTTTACTGCTGCTACTTTTAGTATTTACTATAGAAGTTACTACTGCTTTATTTTTATTGTTTTTTTTAGTACTGCTATATTTGCTATTACTATTAATTATTTAACTAAAAAATCAAAAGTAGCATTAAAGTTGCTATTAATTTATAGTATATTAATTTTTATAATATAAGCTATTACTTTTACTACTACTATTATTTTATTTAGCTTTAGCTAATTTTAGCTTTTTGCTTATTTAAAATATCTTTTTAGTATTACTTTTAAATTAATAATAGTTTATAGCACTTTATAGTCCAACTTTAGCTACTTTAAGTTTTTTTAATATATAGTTATAAGATTTTTTAATACTTAAATTAAATTTAAAGTTAAATTTTTTTATTTTTTTTTAGTTTTAGTAATTTTTTTATACAGTATAACTAATATAAGGTTTTAACTAATTATAAACTTTATAAGTTTATTTACTTTTTTTGCCTTTTTATTTTTTAAGTCTTATAGTAGATAATATAAGTTAAAGTTTTTTATAAAAATATATTATTTTTATTTTTTATTTGCTATTTTAATCTTTTAAATTAAGCTTTTTTATTTTGCTTTTTTTTAGTTTAAAGAATAAATAAACTATATAGTTACTATATTTTTATTAGCTTTTATTATTATATATGCTTAATCTTTTTTTTTATTTTTTTGCTAGCAATTTTATAATAATACTTTTGTTTATATATAGTGTTACCTTATTTATTATTTATACTAGCTAATATTAATAGTTTATTAAGTAGTAAAAGTTGTTATACTTATTTACTACTAATTTTTATATTATAATATAATTATAGCTACTATTTTATAGTACTTTTATAACATTTAATTTAAATTTTATAATATTTTAAAATATTATATCGCATTTTATTAAATAGATATAAAAGCTATTTTAGTTAAACTATTAGTATATTAATACTTTACTAATAACTTGCTGCTATTTATTTTTGCAAATATAAATATTGCTAATAGTAATTAAATGTTTGCTTTTATTACTTTTTTATTTAAACTAGCTGCTTTTTTATAGCTTTAAAAGCTTTTAAATTATAATATATAAGCTATTTTTGCTTTATCTTTTTATTTAATTTTTTTTTTGTATACTTAATTTTAAGTAGTATAATTTTTGCTATAATTAATATATTTTAGCTAAACTTTTACTTTTTTAACTAAATATTCCTTTTTATTTCTTTAATGCTTTATTATTATATAGTAGCTATATTTAGCTTTTTTATAGTAGTACTTAGCTATATATTTATACTTATAGTAATTAAAGTACTATATTATTTTAATTTCTATTATAAAAAGTTTGCAATTAAATATTTAAGCTTTTTATAAAAAGCTATTATTGTATAACTTTTTAGTTTTTTTTATACTACTTATATATAAGCATATGCTAGCAAATATTGCTTCTTTATTTTTAAATACTATTTTTTTGCACTTTATAACTATAGTATATATATTATAAAGCAGTAAAAAAAAGTTTTTGTTTAATTATATTTTTTTAATCTTTTTTACTAGTATATCTTTTACTATAAAAGCTATTTTCTTTTTTTATAGCTTTAACTTTGCTTTAAATATTTTAGTTATTTACTTTTTTTTGTTTATATTTTTTAGTATGCCTTTTTTAAAAATAATAACTATATTATTACTAGATAGCTTTTTTGCTACTATTATATTACCTTTTGCAAAAGTAGTATTAACTATAGTAACAATAGCTATTAAGTTTTAGTTTTTAAAGTTTTTAAATAGTTTTTTTATTTTAATAAAGACTTTTTTGCTATATTTTGCTAGAATTACTTTATTATTTTGTTTTAGCTATATTGTAGCTATAACTTCTACTTATATTTTTAATTTAGCAGTATTTAAAAATAAGTTAGTTTAAATAACCTTTTTTAAGGTTTTTTTAAAGTAGCAGTATATAATTAATATATTTTTGTTATTGTTATTTAGTTTGCTTATTTTTTGCTGCATTTTTGCTAAATTGTTTATTAAGCGTACTAGTTGCTTCCTTTTTATGTTCTTTTTAAAAAAAAGCCCTTTTTTTACTTTTTTATCCTTTAATAGCTATAGTACTAGTTTAATAAGTTTATTAACAATTTTTTCTAGTTTTAAAAGCTTATTAGTAGCTTTATTTTTATTAAAGTACTATTATATTATAGTTATATTAGTAATAGGTTGCATTTTTAGCTCTAATAAATTGTTAATAAATAGGTTATCTATTACTATTTTTATATTTACTGTGCTATATACTATTTTTAGCTTTAATATAACCTAGCTGCTTTATTATAGCTTGCGTTATCTTTTAAATGCAAATAATTATTATTAGTTCTAAAATATGCTTGCTAAATTATAGGCAAATCTTTTAAAATCTAGAAAAAGTTTTTTTATTTTAATAATTATTTATAGTTATTAAAAAACTAAAATAAAAAAAAAACGCTTATAGCTAATATATAATTTTATTATATAAAGCTAATAAATATACTATATATTAAATTAAAAAGTTAACTAATATTACTTTTTAGTACTTAAAAAAGCATAATTTAAGTAGCTATATATTATTATAACTTATTTATTATTTATTTTTTGTTTAATTATTTTACTAATTAGTAAAAAGATAATTAAACTATTAATTTAATTAAAAATTAGTTTTAAAAGTATAACTAAGTTATACTTAAAGCTTTTATAAAACTTTGGCAAAATAGCTATAAAATAAGGTTAAAATATAAAAGTAACTTTTTAAACAAAAAAAAAGACTTTTTTAATTTAAAAGCTAAATTATATTTAAAAGAAAATATAGCTAAAAAAGCCTTTATATAAAAAAATCTTAAGCTATTAAAGCTTTTAAATAATAGTACTCGATATAACAAAAACAGTTATATTATATTTTATAATAGATATAATAGTTAAACCTATTAAGATTTTAAATGTTTTACTAAAAAGAAAATTACTAAATAAGTTTATTTATTTATATATTATTTGTTAGTATATTAGTTATTATTTAAAAGCATTATAAAAGTTTTTTCTAATTTTTTAATAGCTAAATAAAAAGCCTTAAGCTTAGTTTTCCCTTTATATAAAGCTTTTTTTAGTAAATATATACTTTTTAGTTTTATTGTTTTTATTAGTTATATTTATTTATTATATTAGTTAATTAGTTTGTTTAGTTTATTTAGTTTTAATTTATATAGGTTTTATATCTTTATTAAGGTTAAGTTATTATAAATTTATTATTAAGTTTTAGTTTATTTAATTTATTTAATTTTAATTTATATAAGTTTTATATCTTTATTAAAATTAAGTTATTATAAATTCGTTATTAAATCTTAATAGCCTTATTAGTTTAGTTTTATTAGTTATTTGTTTTATTAATTAATTTAGCTTTATATTAAGTTTATATTTTTATTAAGGTTAAATTACTATTAAGTTTATAATAATTAGTTTTTTATATTACTTTATATAAAATCTGCTAGTAATACTAGCTTATATTATTAAAGCTTATAACTTATCTTTATTTTTAAGTTATTATAAGCTTATTTTAAAACTTATAAAATAGCTATAGCCTAGCTATAGCTATTAAACTTAATTAAGTAATTATTATTTTAAAGCTTAGCTAGATATTCTATGTTTTTGCGTATACGTTTTACTTTATAGTACTTTAAGTTAACTTAGCTACTTAATAATAAAGCTATAGCAAACTCTTTCTAAATTATAGTTAAGTTAAATAAGGCTTTATAGTACTACCTAACTGTAATAAAATCTATAGCCTATAGCAGTTTATATAATAAGCAGTATAATAGGTTTAAGCAACCTTTATTAAATCTTATACTATATAAATCGGAATTAATTTTAAGTAAAAAAAAAAGAAAATTGTTATAACCTAGGTTTTTTAACCTAGTATATATAGCTAAAGCACTAGCTAGTTTATAAGTTAAAGTCTTATATATAAGCTATTATTTATACAAAAGTTTATTAATTAGTTTTTTATTCCTCAGCTATTAATTTTTACTTTATATAGTGTTTTTTTATTTTGGTATTATTGTTAATTTGCCGGTATACCTAGCCTATTTTATCTCTTAGTTGCCTTATAGTCTAGTTACTTATTAAAGGTCTAAGTCTGCTATAACAATAGCAACTAAGAATTTAAAGTAAGCGCTTTATATAAAGAATAATAAGTAGTATAATAGTTAGCTAAAATAGGTATATGCTTTATTAGCTAGTCTAGCAATATAACTTATAAAGTAAAATATATTATAAATATTCCTTTTTTTAATATTCCTTTTATAGAAAGCGTAATAATAGAAAAGTTAGAAATACTATTAAACTATAAACCTTTTTAAATTTAATTTCTTTAAAAAGGCTTAGCAAAGCTACTAAGGAAACAAAAGCTTTTAGTTAAAAATGCTAACCTAAAAAGATTATACAACCTAGTATAAGCTAAAGCTTATACCTTACTAGCTATTAAAAAGGCAGAAACATTAAACGAAGTAAAAAAGGTAGCATATATGCTATCTATTTTTTTAATATCTTATATTAAGACCTTATAGTATAAAAAATGCAGCTAAAGCAAATCTATAGTTTAATAAACAAATAAGTATAAGACTACATAAATAAAATATTATAAAGCAACTAAAAAAAGCAACAACAAAGATATTATAACTATAAAAAAGTAGTTTCTAATAGTTGTTTAATATATTAAACAAACCTACTAATATAATAAAATTAACCAAATAAATAGCAATAGCGCTTTAATAAAAGTAGTTAATTAGTATTAATAAAAAGAGACTATAAAAGCACTACTTTTTATTAATAGTATAAAGGTTATAGTAAAAGCTAAATAAAAGGCAAATTATTTTATAAACTATATTTTTAATAAGTTTAGCATAATAAACGACCTATTAGCAATTAAGCTTTTAGATTTTAACATAATGCTAGCACTTCCGTAAAATACTAGTATTACTACTAAAAAAGCATAAATATACGCAATTAAAGTTAGCTTAATTTTATTTAACAAAAATTATATATTAGTTAAAAATTTAAAAGTAGTATAGCTAGCTATTAAAGAATACTATTAAGCTTTTTGTTATAGCAGACTTAGACTTTTAATAGGTAACTAGACTATAAAGCGACTAAGAGACAAAATAGGCTAGGTATACCGGCGAATTAGCAATAATACTAAAATGAGAAAGCATTATATAAAGTGAAAATTAATAGCTAAAGAGTAAAAAACTAACTAATAAACTTTTGTATAAATAATAGCTTATATATAGGACTTTAACCTATAGACTAGCTAGTGCTTTAGCTATATATACTAGGCTAGGAAACTTAAGCTATAATAATTATTTCTTTTTCCTGCTTAGAATTAATTTCGATTTATATAATATAAGATTTAATAAAGGTTGCTTAAACCTATTATACTACTTACTATATAAACTGCTATAGGCTATAGATTTTATTATAGTTAAGTAGTATTATAAAGCTTTATTTAATTTAACTATAATTTAAAAAAAGTTTGCTATAGCTTTATTGCTAAGTAGCTAAGTCGACTTAAAGCGCTATAAAGTAAAACGTATATGTAAAAATATAAAGTACTTAGTTAAGCTTTAAAATAATAACTATTTAACTAGGTTTAATAGCTATAGCTAATAATACGGATAAATAAAGAAACCCTAGATAAAAGGCCTACTATAGATTAAATATAGAAACCTTAAGTTTTCATACATAGAAAGAGCCTTTCGCGAAGCTTTCTTTATTAAATCTATATTTTTATATTTAGACTTAATTACAGCACTACCCTTAGTACTTTATACTAAATAGTGCGGTAAGACCTACAAACTTTATACCTTTAGTTCTTCTTTTTAGCAGTAGTTTATATATGCCAGGCTTTTTAAACGAAGGCGTACGCGATACTCTTGTTATTCTCTAATCGATATTAGTGCTAGGTTTTTTTAATAAAAGTATTAAATATTGTTAACTTATTAAAGCAGTATAGGCTTTTTCAACAAAGCATTTGTTTTAACGTTTATAATTAAACATTAAAATGCTTTTAATTAACGACCTTATAGTTAAATCTATAGATCTATAGATTTATGCTAAGTTAAGCTAAGCTAGATAAGTTATAGCCTAATACTTAAAGTAGCTGTATTTATTTTTAGTATTACTATATCTAACTTTTATTAGTTAATGTTTACGGTATTACTAGTTAATGTTTTTTTTTACTTTAGCTTATATTTATACTTATTATTGCGTTAGCTTTTTTAATAATATATAAATTCTAATCTTATAATTATATTTTATATAAGTTAATATTTGTTAATTAGTAAATTATATATGCTATATCTGAAAAACTTTCTATAAAATAGCTAATAGATAAATAATAAGCTTTATATATAGTGTAGGCATAATTAGCACTTATAATTAGTATATTGTATACTTAGTACTTATATATATATATAAAAGTACTGCATACTTCTATAAGATTTATATAGTGTTATTCTTTTTATTATTTCAATTAGTATGGTTTAACTTTATAGACAAAAGCTAGCATGTTGCTGCAAATAAAAGCTTTTAGTGAAAGTTTAGCGAAATAGTATTCTTAATTAAGAATTTAACACTAGAACTATAACGTGTTAGACTTTTTTTAATAAACCTTTTAGATTATCTCCTAATAAAGCATAAGCTATAAGGTAAGCAGCTTTTATTGCCGCCTTTTTAGCCTATAATAGCACAATAAATCTAAAATTCTTAAATAATAAGCGTACTATTTTTACCTAAAGAATTTTTTTTTTTAAAAACGCTGCTAAAGTTTTTAAATAATGTAGCAACTTTTACTTATATAGCGTATTAATTATAAAACCAAAATTAACAAAATAAAACAATTAAAAAAAACTTTAACATTATATTTAAAAATTAAAATATTATAAAAAAAGAAATAAAAGGCATTAAAAGTTAGATAAACTAAATAAGTAATATAATTAATTAAAATGCTTTTATAATAAATAAATTATTTATATTAGCAAAAGATTGCTTATTAAAATAATTATTGTACTAACTATTATAACAAGGATAATTATTATATAATAATTAATTGTATTTAAGCTCTCTAGAAGGGATTTCATCCTGCTTAAAAAAGTTACTCTAAAATAAATTTAATAAAATATGGTTTCTTTTTCAGCCGCTAAAGCAGCAGGCAATAACAACATTAACAATAATAATTATACCAACGTTAACAGCAATAGCACCTATATTTAACCTAGCTATACTAAGATATCCCTTAATATAGTTTTAAAATTATTAATAAGCAAAGAATTATTATTTAGCAAAAGATTTACTATTTTAAACAATATTAAATTTTATAAGGTATATACCTCTTTAGGCTAACTTACTTATAGTTAGTATAATAAACCTACCGGTATTTTACACGCTAGTATAACTACCTTTAGCAAATCTTTAAGCAGTCCGTTTTAGCGTCTAACTATTTGATATAGCAGTATATGCTACTACAAAGAAGTTACCTCTGCAAGCAATAGCAAACCTTAACATAAATAGCTTTACCAAGCATTTAATGTCTTATTAATAGTTAAACCAAGCTAAAGCATAAGCAGTTATAGCATAAGCTTAAGCAGTAATATAAACCGCTTACTAATTAAACGATTTAAAACTTTTTAAGTTAACTAAACCTATCTAATAAAAATCGGAAGCACTAGACCTAGGTAGCAATCTTAATCTTAATTCTAACAACTATTTATAAAAACTACCTTATAATCTTTTTTACAACCTACTTTATAATTATTACCACTAAAGTATAATACCTAAAGCTTTAAATTATAATACTAATATATTTAGCTATTTAGGCAGTATAAAGAAGCTTAAAAGGTTTAACATTAGTTAGTTTAACCTAAATTAAGATAATTTAGATAATGTAAGCATAATTGCAAAAAAAGACAAACTTATTTTTATAAATATATATACTTTTATAGAATATATAGATTCTTTCTTTAAAAATATTAACACTATAAAGCCTAATACTTATTAAATATTAACTATGTTTTAAATACTACTTGTTAAACTAACAATAATATAATAAAACAATAAACTAATATTAATTTACTATAAGTAATTGCGTTTTACTAAATTAACTGCTATTTTAAATAAATTAACTTTTAGATTTTCTATATAACCTGTTTTAATAACTAAGAAATTTAATGCTATATATTTTAAACTAGTAAATATAGCATATAATAATATAGCTATAATATAGTTTATTTAAAAAAAACTTAAATATATTTAAGCTATAAAAACACTAAATGCTAATAATTTTAACTAGTATAGTATTATAATAGCAATTTAAACAAGTATAAGTTTAAATATTAAATACTTTTTATAGATATTTAGCTTAACAATAACTTTAGCTAACTATATAACTAAAGTTACTTATACTAAACCGCTTTTGTTAGCAGTAGCTTATAATAAATATTTAAACAAATTTAGAAAGCGAAATTAAAAATATAATAATTGCAAAAAAGCTAAATCTTTTAAGTATTTTAAGCTAAATTACAACAAGTTCAAAAATAATAAGTATAATAATAATAAGTATAATAGCAGTAAATCCTATTAAAACACTGACAATAAAAATAAAGATAAAAAGAAGTTTAAAGAATTATATTAGAAATAGAAAGGCTAAAAATAAAGAAATAGTTGTAACAAACGTAGAAATAAATACAATAAACGTAACAAAAATTATGCTTACCTTATAAATAATAATGCATTTAAAAATAAAGCAAAATTATTAAATATATTTTTAGTAACTTTAGCAAATAGTTTAAATAAAGCTTTTGTAGTTATAAACTATAATAGTAAGTATAAGTATTATAAAACAATATTTAATTTAATATATAAATATAATTAATATATGTATTATTATAATAAGTAATTAGTAAAGCAAATTAAATTAATTTTTTTTATACTTTTTATATATTGTACCTATAATTACTGCAAAACCTTGTTTATATTATATACCAAATTATTTAAGCATTTTAAATTATATAAAACCTTTAAAAATATAAATCCTTTTTTTTAACCTTTTAAGGATTTAGCATATTTATTATATAACTATAATAAGTGTAATTATAAATAGTAAAAATTAAAATAGTAAAACAAAAGATGCTTTATTTAGAAAAAGGTAGTAAAGCTACTAAGGCTAAAAATCTAGCTATATATATATAGAGCTTTTAGCTTTTTATTTAATCTATAGCTAGTAGCAAGTGCTACTAAAAAAGGAGTACTACTTTATAAAGTAAAATAGTACTAAAAACTTTTAAAGTTTTTATTAAAGTATTAAGCAATAAAAAAAAAGCTATTACTTTTAATAGCTATAAAAATTAAACCTATTTTTAATCTCTTTTTATTACTAATATACCTATTAATCTTTTTAATTGCAATAACTTTTTTGTAATTTTTTAATGTTTTATTTCTTAAGCTTAGCTTAAGCTTTATGTAAGCGTTTATAATATTAAGATATATTAAAAACCGGTATTTCTGCAGCAAAAGCTATAGCAATAAATATAGCTGCTATAAGCGCTAACTCTACTAGTACTTCTTTAATTGCAGGCTTTAGTCCATGCTTTTTTTAGTATATATTAATTAATTTTTTTAAGTACTAAAGGTAATACTTAGTATACTAATAATTATATTTATAACTTTAGCTTTACTATTTAATTAAGTAATTAAACTTAGTTTTTTTGTAATTAAAATAATACTAAAAGATATGCTTTACTTTATAAACTTTTTTTTTGTTTTTATTTAAGTTAAAATACTAATTAGCTTTAACTAATTTAAAAAAAAAAATAATATAATAAAAAAAGTCTTTATTACTTTTTATAAGTTATAGCTAAGCTATTAATACTACAGAATATATATATAAATGCTTAAAAAGATTTAATTTATAAGCTAAATTATTTACTTTATATTTAATAGTTTATAGTTTA
Source organism: Nemania serpens (assembly GCA_022578855.1). Lineage (NCBI taxonomy): Eukaryota > Fungi > Ascomycota > Sordariomycetes > Xylariales > Xylariaceae > Nemania > Nemania serpens. The sequence goes on along the minus strand of MU396678.1, from coordinate 312,509 downwards.
ACCTGTTATTATAAATACTTTTTTAGTAGCTTACTAAAAAAATAGTAACTATTATATAAGCATAGTAAGACTTTATTTCTAGGCTTAAATTCTAATATATAATGCTTTTTATTATAGTACCACTTAATTTATGCTACTATAAAGTTTATATATAAGTTAGCATTTTATTTTAAATAGTTTTATAATATTTAAATATTTTAAATAAGTTAATTTTAAGTTTTAGTTATTATGTCTAATAGTTTAAGTAGTTTAAATCTAAATAGCTATTTATATAGTATTAATTATATTGTTTAATTTTTTGCTAAATTTAGGTTTTACTATAAAAAAGGTATAATTTTAAGCTAATTAAACTTTAAATTAATAAAGTTATAATATTATATTGCAATTTTTATTGTTTAGTTTTTATATTTAAATAGCTTGTTTTTTTATAAGTAATAAGTTATAGTTATTAAAAGCTTTATACCTAAGGCTTTTTATATACTTTTTTAAAAATTAAATATAAACTTATAATTGCAATTAGAAATTATACCTTTTAGTATACCTTAGTTACTTAGTAATAAGTGCTTAATAAAAATAGTAGCTTATTTTTTAGCAGTATACTTTTTATTTTTAAGCAGAAATAATATATGCTTAAATATAGAATATAAAGCTATTATTATATAATTATAATACTTATAGTAGGCCTTACCTATTAATTGCTATAAAGTACTAATTAACTTAATCGAAAGTAGAAATAAAATAAAGTTAATTGCTATAGTTTATATAAGCAAAAAGTATATAAAACATATAAGTTAAAAACTTTTAATAAGCTTTAATTAATTTATTTAATTAAACTTATAGCTAAAACAGCATTTAATATACTTTTTAATTAACTAAAATTTGTAATAAATTAAATAGCTTTTTAGGTTACTTATTATGCAATTTAAATTAACATAATGTTTTTTATTATATACTACTTTAAGTACTTTTTATATTATGCTATATAGTATATAAAGCTGCTTAGTTTTAGTATATATATTATAAATTAGTTTATTAATAATATAAAAAGGGTGCTTAAGTTTAAAAAAAATAATAACGCTTTTATTATTGCTATAAAACTTATTAGCGTTTAATTTATTTAGAATTTTTTTGTACCAGAAATTGGCCTTATAAGCAAGTTTAAAATCTTATTTTTAGGTTTTATTTATAATAGCTTTAGCTATATGCTCTATAATATTTTAAACGGAGTTTAAAACGGCTAGCTTATTTAAGCGCTATAGCTTACCTATATTATTAATAGTATTTTATATAGCCTTTAGCTAGCTAAGTATATTAAAAATATAGTTTAAATATTTAAAAAAATAGTATACTTATAGTTTATACTAAAATAAATAGATAAATAAATTAATAAGTCGGTAATTAGCTTAATTAGTTGTAGAAATATTAAGTATAATTTAATTAATAATACTTTTTATAAAAAAGTAATTAGTAAAAATAATAACTTATTACTTATTAAAATAAATAACTATATAAAGCTTTTTTATAGCTTAAATTAAATATATAACCTTTAATTCTAACAATTTATACCTAGTTTTAGCATTAAAAAAGCAGCAACTTAAATATATTATAAATTATACTTTAGTAAATAAAATAATGCTATTAAAAAACTATATATATCTTTTTATAGTATAAAATAATATTACGCTAAACTTTTGTTTATATAATCTATTAACTTATAAAAACAGGATTTAATTAAAGTTATAATAATAAATTATAGTATTATTATATATTATATTTTATACTACTTTAAAAAAGGCTTATTTAGCTAAAGTAAGCTTATAAAACGTTAACTAATAATAGTACTTTTAATAGCTAAAGTTACTATTAATTATTTTGCCTTCTTATTATTTTTTTATAAGTAGTATAGTTTTTTGCTTTTATAAAAGCTCTGCTAACTAGGTATAATAAGGTAGAAAATTGCACAAAAAACCGCTAGCACCTAAATATTACTTAAATATTTTAAGTAAGTCTAAAAATACTAATTATTTAAAAACTTATACTTTATAAGCGGTAGTAGATATATTAAGCATATTAATACAAAATTTTAATAATTTAATAAAAAAGTATTTAACAAAAGACTTTATAGAAAATATAGCTATATTTTAGGTTTAAAAAAGCTTAAAAATAGTATTAAAGTAGCTAATATGCTTATTAAAGCTATTTAAAAAAATAATAATATTATTAATAAATATATAACAATAGTATAAGTAATTTTAAAAAAGCTAATCTATATACTACTATATATAAGTAAGCAAATTATAAAATCTTATTAATATAATATTAGATCTTTTAATTTTTTATAAACTAATTACTATAAACTTATCTTTATAATTAAAATATACTTTAAATTAATAAAAGAAACTAGTTATATTAACTACTATAATATAGCGCTTACTTAATAAACTGCTAATAATATTACGCTATAGTAAAAAAAAGTAGTTATTAAAAACTATTACTTTATTTAGCGCTTAAAAATTAATAACTACTTAGCTTTTATTTTTGTTATAAATCTTATACTAGGTAATAAAAATAGGGTAAGCAAAAGAAATAGCTTTATTAACTTATATTAAACAATCTTTTTTATAAAAAAAATTATATATTATATTAAAAACTTTTATATTATAGCAATTAAGTAAGTAAAAATATGTAGCTAGCTTTACTTTTTACTAACTATTAATAAAAAGAATTTTTAGCTATTTATTTTTTAATATATCTACTTTGCTTTAATTAGTTTATATATTATATAATTAAACAATTTTAGTAAGTTTAATAGCTTTAAAAAAGCGTTTAAAGTAAATATATATGCTGTCTTTAGTAACAATTTCTAAAAAATCTACTAGCTTTTTAATATTAAAGTTTGCAAAAAAATCTATTATTTTTAGCTTAAAAGGTTTATTTAATCTTAAAACATAAAAGTTAAAAAATAGCTAATAATTAGTATTTATAATTACATTAAATATAGTATTAATAAAAGGTATACCTAATAGCTATATACTATTATATATATTAAATACCTTAGATATAAACGTATCTAAAATATATATTAAAATTACTAAAATATTAATCTTAAATAGCTAAATAGTATTACTAGCAAGTTTATTTATATATATAAAATTATTTAAAATGCTATTAGTAACTAACGCTATAATAATTAATAATATATTAAATTTAGTATTTATAGCTATTACCGAGTTAGCAGTAGCTAAAAATTTAAAACTAACAATTTTAGCTAAAGAAGTAGTAAATAAAGTAGAAATAAAAGCTAAAGTTTTTATAGCCTTTTTCTATAAACTAATATATATACTACTGTTTTAATTTTTATAAATCTAGCTTAGCTTAATACTTTTATATATTTTTACTAAAGTAATTGCGTTATTAATTATTAATACTATTTTAAAAGTATATATATTAATAAAAGTATTTATAGAATTTTTATATATAGCTATAAAATAAAAATTTTAATTTTTTAGCAAAAGCTTATACTTTACCTAAAAATAAACACTTTTGCTATTTTAAATTATAACGTCTTTTTTATTAATTACTTTTTATATATACTTAAAACTTTATATTATAACTTTTATTAAGATAATAAAGTTATTAAGTTTTTTAAAAGTAATAATTTTACTGCTATAATTAATTATAAAATTATATAGCTAAAAGAAATTGTTACTAATAAGTATACTAAGTTAAAAATAGTTTTTAATAACTTATTTTTCCTTTTTATATTTAATAGTAAAAGGTTTTCTGCTTTTATTTATACTATAAGTATAAAAAATAAAAGTAGCTTATTTAGTAAAAGTTATAAAAGTATTACTTATAGTTATTATAAATTTATTTTTTTTAATAGTAATATATTTAAAAGTATTAAAGTATAACTAACTAATTATAGTTTTACTAGTTTTAAAATTAGTATAAATTTTTATATTTTTAGCTTTTAAGCTAAAATATACTTTAAAGCAAAAGTAGATATAACTAAAGCATAATACTTTGTTAATTTAGTTAGCGCTAAATACTTTAATTATAAGGACTTTTATATTAAAAACCTTGCTTACGCTAGCGTTAGTCTTTTTTTTAGCTACTTTAAGTACTAAGTAGCTACTTAATATACTTTTAGGTTTATAAATAGTACTTTTTTTAGCTGCAGTATATTTTTAAAAGTATTAGAATAACAAATTCTATAAAAGTAATTCTTAAATATAATATTTATAAATATGTTAAATAGGATTAATAAAAAAAAGTATGCTTAATACTTTTAATTAAATATTAAGCTTATAATATTTTAAATATAAATAAAAAGTAGCTAGCAACTTATACTTGTTATAGTATTTATAGCATATAATTGCTATATTTAAATAATAAAAAAAGTATTTGCTTTAATATCTAGTATTTTTAGGTGCTAAAACTTCTATATTAAAAGTTTTATTACTAGCTTTTTTTTTTACAAAGTATACGTAGTTATAACTATTATTGCAATATTTTTTTTAACAATTATAGTTTTAATTATATAAGCAATTACAGTTTTAGCTTTAACTACTTTATTAATTGTAGTTGCAATCGCAGTCGCAGTCTTTATTTTATTATTAGTTATAGTTTCTATCGTAATACCAATTGTAATTGCTATCGCAGTTGCAGTCTTAATTACGGTTTTAACTACTATTTTATACGCAGTCTTACCCTTTATTTTAATACCGATTGCAGTTACAGTAGCAATTATAGCTTCTAAAATAACATCTTTTTTAGCTTTAATTACAATATAAATAATTATTATTAAACTTGCGTTTATAACTACAATTATAATTATTTTAACAAAATAAACAAAGTAATTAAGCTTATATAGTAGTTAAATTATCTACTTTAAAGTAATTAAGCTTAAGTTTAACGTTTAAATAATATTGCTTTACTTTATATTCTAACTTATAGTAAGCTTTTTTAATTTTTTTTATATATTTTTTTAATGTTTTTTTTTTCTTAAAAAGCTAGATATAATTAGTAAGTGCTTTGTTTTATTAATTGCAAATATTTTATATAACGCCGATTTAATTGCTATTATTACATTTTAAAATACTATTAGTATAAATATAATATAACTTATACTAGATATACTAAAGTAAAATATTATAATTTTTAGCAATATTATATAAAAAAAATGTTTTACTAAAGAACTTTTAAGTAGTATAACCTATTTTAATTTTAAAACGGTTTTTAAGCTTAAAAAATACTTTATTTAGGCTAGCTTTTTGCTAAATATAGCAGTTGCTAGCGCTAATTTTATTATTTTACTATAATAAAACTAATCCTACTATTAAGTAATTAAAAATACTAAAGATTTAACTAGTATTAAAGAAATATATTCTTTTATATTTAATTAAAGCGTTAATATAGTTAGTAAATAAATAAATATTAGTATAAATAATGTTTTTTTTATTAGCTATTATATTATAATTATTAAAGTTTTCTTATTTAAGATTAAAAATACTAACGTTATTATACTTAATTTTATAAGTACCTCTTTTTATAAAAGCAAACTCTGCTTTAAAAGTAGTATAATATATACTAAATCTATAACTAAATCTATAGCTATATTTATTATTATTATACTTATAATAATTTTTTTTATTATTACTATTGCTTAAGTTACTTAGTAAATTACTACTAGTTTTAACCTAAAACTTTAGTTTTTTACTTATAGCTTTATTTAATAATCTATATACTAGTAGTAGAAGAAAAAGTATGCTTATACTACTTATAGTAGGCTATATACCAGATATACTACTTATAGTAAGCTATATACTAAATAGGCCTGCCTAGCTTTATATAAAAGTTTTTAATGCTTGGCTTAAGCTAAACATAGATTATACTTTTTATATAAAAGCCTATAACTAGTTATATATGTTAGCAATTCTTTTAACATTTTTTTATATGCTGCTAATTGCTTTTTTATTATTTAGTATTTGTATATATATATTATTAATGTTATCTTAGTTAAGTATAAAAAAATATACGTTTTTAAGCTTAGTATTTATAGTATAAAAGCTATTTTAAATATATTTATATACTTTTTTTATAAGGTTTATAAGCAGACTTAAGTAGTTAGAATTAAAGGTAAAAAAGAATTATAAAGCGCTAGTTAATCTAGCTGCTAAAGCTGCTAACTTGCTAGCTAAATTTAATATACTAGCTTTTAATTAAGCTAAATCTAAAAGCAAATCTAGTATATCGTTAAGCAAATATTTAAGTAAATATTTATTAGATATAGCATTTATATAAATAAGTTAGTATTATAATAAAAGTTTTTTTTATAAAAAAATAATAATAAAGTACTTTTTACTTAAGGTTAAACTATTATATAAAATATATATATTTTAAATAGCTAATAAGTACGCTTAATTAACGTTTTTGCTAGTTATTATATTTAGTAAAAAAAGGTAAAAAATTTCTAATTATAAAGCATACTTTAATAATCGGTATCTTTTAGTAAATCTATAACGTTTGCAAAAATTTAATATTTTTAATTATAAAGTATATCTTATATAATCTTAAGTTCTTTTATCTTTTAAAATATAAAGGTATAATATTAAGCATATATTTTACCAATTGTTTAATTACTTATAAGTCTTAACAAAAGCAAAATAATAAAGTTAGTATAAAAAACTTAATGCTAAAAAATTTAGCAATAATACTTACTTTAATTAAAATAATTATAGCATTAAATTAATGCTATATTTATTATAGGTATATAAAAATAGCTAATACTACTAGGCAATAAAAAAAGGTCTTTTAACTTTAAAAGATTAAAGTAAATAGTTATATAGTTTAGTTTAGTTTAGTTTTTATAATTAAAACTATATAAAAGTACTAATTTAATAAGTGTAATTATAAATAATAAAAATTAAAATAGTAGAACAAAAGATGCTTTATTTAAAAAAAGGTAGCAAAGCTACTAAGGCTAAAAATCTAGCTATATATACGCAGAGCTTTTGGCTCCTTATTTAATCTATAGCTAGTAGCAGGTGCTACTAAAAAGAGAGTGCTACTCTATAAAGTAGAATAGTACTAAAGACTTTTAGGGTTCCTATTAAACTATAATAAAAAACGCATTAAAAATAAGAATTATAAGCTAATTATACCTTAAGTAAAACTAACGCTACTTAAGCTAAACAATTAAATAGCTAGCTTAATTTGCAATTAATTCTTATATCTTAAAATTATAATCTATAGCAAGCTTAACAAAAATAACCTAACTATTTATGCTAATATAAAAACAAGACAAAGTCTTATTATACATAAGTTTTTTGCTAATATTAAACACACTATTAAGCCTAAAGAAGTATACATTAAAAGCATTAAAAAAAGCAAAGTTAAGTATATAAAATAAACAACTTTTACTTTTTATATTTTAAGTTATAATATATACAAATTTTTTAAATTAATAAAAGTTACTAAGTTTATATAAGTACTAAATAATAATATTAAGCTTATACTTTTTTTTAGCAATAGTTTCTTTATACCTTGTAAAGCTATAATTAATTATATAGCATAGCAAATCTTTTTTGTAAGTACTTTAGGATTTAGAGTACTTCTTTAGCTATAACCTTGCGTACACTTTTGCGTTCATAAAGTAACTATTGCCTAAAACACTATATTAAAAGCAGATATTATAGTATAAGCTTTTATGCTATATAAACTACTGCTATTTAATTATAATTTCGCATTTAAGCTTATATATACAAATAGTGTCGCAGCCTTAGTAAAATTAATTATACTATATATAATAATAATAACTAACCTATTTATAAAACTAGTTATAATTTTTTAAAAAACTTATATTAGCATTATTTAAAAACAAACTAATATAAGCATAAATTATACTAAAGCAAGTTAGCAAAAGTATTTTAAAGCAATAATAATAATAGTAACTTTAGTATCTTAAATTGCAAATATTAATACTAGGTTAACTAATACTGCTACTGCTACTACAAATACCTAAGTAGCTAATAATTTTACTATACTTAATAACATTTATATTAATTAAGAAATACTTTTAACCTTTATTTTTTAAGCTTTTATTATTAATACTTATTATTTAATTAATGCAACTTTAGATAATATATATAGTATAAGTAATATAAGCAATATAATTAATACTTTAAAAACTTATAAAACTTTAAATAAAACTTCGTTAATAAATATAGTTTATAATATAGTAAAATTTATAGCTTAATTGTACTTATAAATAGATTTATTTTTTAATAAAGAAAGAAAGCCTAAAATTTTAAAAGTATTTTCTTTTTTTAGTATTAAAAAGTTATTAAAAAAACATAAAATTGTTATACTAAATAGGCAATTAATTTATATTAGAAAAAATATCTTAATATATAATTTATTTTAATTATTAAAAAATATCCTAAAAATTTAAACAAACTAAAATATTATTAATATTTTTAAGAAAAATTAAATAAAAATCCTATTAGTTAATAATTAGTAACAAACTAAGCTTAATAGCTATTTATACCTACTAAATTACAAAAACAAAAAAGCTATTAATATAGTATATAATTAATTATACTAGCAGGAATATATAAAATAAATTAACAAACCTTTTTTATTTGCTTATTTTATATTTATAGTTTAGTTATAAAAAAAAAGTAAGTTTAAATAACCTATAGTAAATCTTTAAACCTTTAATAAGTTAGCTATTTTTAATAATTACTTATTGCTTTTATAATTAGAAATTATTAAATTGCTTTAAAAAAAAAAGTATATTAGTATTATTAATACAATGTTTTTTTTTTACCAATTTAGAGTTTATTTAAATTATTGTAATTGTTTTACTATTATTAGCCCTAAAAAACTAAAATAATTAACTATAGCTTTAATAAGATTTTGTAATTTACTAATATATATATAGCGCTTTATAAATAGGCTGCTAAAACTATATAAAAACTACTATTAAATATTTATTAATAATATTGTTATATTTTCTAATATTAAAAAGGACTACTTAGCTTAATTAAAAAACATTTTTAAATTATTTTATAGTTATAAAATAACTATATTACTAAAGAAATTGTTTTTAAGGTATCTTTTTATAAAATTTCTTAGATTTTGCGTCGATAGCTTAAAACTATTTATAATAGCTAAATAACTAAAAGCATTTAAAAATTTAAAGTTTCTAAATTAGTTAAAAGTATTAAAGTAATATTTAGGCAGTAGTAGGTTTTTTTATACCCTATTTTCTTATTATGCTAAGGTTGCCAAACTGCTATAGAACAAAAAGATAGCATTACTAAATAAAAAATAAAAAAAAGGCCGCATTATTAATAGCAACTCTAGCAAGCATTAGATATATTACTAAAGTATTATCTATAAACTAATAAAAGCTAAAAAATTATTATTTTAAGCGGTATAAGATTTAATTTGCAGTTATACTATCTTATATTATTATAATTTAGCTAAAATACTCTTTATATAAGTAAATATATCTTTAAAATATAGTTTTAAAGTAATAATATTCCATTTTAAAAAAAGCTATTAATAAAAACTTAGTACTTTTATTTCTAGTACGTAAGTACTACTAGTAATATTTTTTAGCTATTATATATCCAACCTAGAAATATAATATAGCTTATTTAAAATAAAGGTAGCTTATATAGTATAAATATATAAGCGCTTATATATTATAGTTAAAGCTGCTTAAAACTTAGTTATTATTTTAATAGATTATTTAGCTACTAAGAAAATTTTTAATTAAATAAACATAAATACGGCATTAATAAATTAAACAAATAAATAGCTAATTAACGCATTTATTTATCTGTTTTAATATAAACTATAAGTATACTATTTATTAGGCAAGAAAAATTTTGTACCTAATATATTTAGTTAGTTAAAAAATATTATAAACATAGTTAATAAAACTAGCAAGATTAAGCAATCTAATAAAAAACTAATTCTAGATTAAATTTAGACTATAAAAATTATGCAAAAAGTTTTTAAAGCTATTATAAACCTAAAAGTAAAAGCTGAAATTATTGCAAATTATTAGAAAAATTCTAAATATAAAGCTATTTTATAAGAAATTTGCTAAAATATTAATAAAAATATTAATAAAAACGTTAACAATTTTTTGTATATAAGATATCTTTTTATAATTAAAGATAAACTTTTATATAATATAGATTGCAAAAAAATATATAAATTTTGTATTCTTAAAGGCTAAATAGGCAAATTCTTAAGTATAACGTATAATAATAAGCACTACTTTAAAAAACAATAAATAATAGAAAAATTAAGTAGCTATTTAATTTATTTTAAAACAAAAAAAGTTATAGTATACCTAAAGTATTATAACGGATATAAAACCTATACTACTAGAAAAAACAAGCCCTTTAAAAACTATTAACTAATTTAACCAGAAAATATAAGGCTTATAAAAACTATAGCTATAGATTTTATTATTAGTTTACTAAAGGTATTATTAGTTAATATTTTATAGTAATTAAAAGGCTATAACTATTATAATATATTTATAATAGTAATATATACTACCTTTAAATACATGTTACTTATTTTTAGAAATAAAAAATATACCGCTAAAAACTAGAGTATAACATTTATTAAGTAACTGCTGTTATATAATTAAGGTATACTTATAGGTTTTATCTTTAATTAAGACTAAAAATTTATTTCTAACTTTTAAAAAGGTATATAAATAACTTTTAAAGCATGCTTACTTATAATAACAATATACTACTCCTAAAGTAATAGTTTATTTAAACAAAAAAACTAGACAGTAAAAATAACTATTTAATACTACTTATTTATTAACTTTAAAAGTAATTAAGTTAACTTAATATTAGTACTTTAATAAAACCTTAATAGTATTTACTTAAAAGTAATTAAATTGTTTATATATAAATAATTTTTTAGATTTAGGCTTTTTAAGCTTAATAACATATTTATAAAAGTAAATACCGCTTTTAACTATAATAACTTACGCTTTTTTTGTAAACACTTTTGTAAAAATGTTAAGCTAGCAATAAATTTTGCATTAGCTTAAGCTAAAAAGTACTATAATAGCAAGTATAAGCTTATAGAATTTAAAATCGGTAATAAAATATATCTTAAATTATATAAAAAATATTATTTATTTAGTAACTTGTTAAAAAAATACTTATAGTAATAAGCTAAACTATAAAAGGTTAAAAAATAGGTAGGACAATTAGCTTACAAAATCGACTTATTTAAGACTTTTAGCATTTACTTAATTATATTTATCGCCTATTTATTACCTAGAAAACAGAATAAAAATCCGTTTTACTAACATATACTTACGCTTAGTTTAATACTTAACAATTAACCTAATATAAAAAAAGTAGGAGACTTTTTCAAAATTAAGCTTATAATTAAGCATTAACTTAATTATTAAAAGGATAGATTTAACTACTTAGTTAAGTGGAAAGGCTATAGTTATGAGGACAATTGGTAGAGATTGGAGTAACAACTGCGTAATTCGAAGGAATTAGTGCAGGAATACTGGAATCGCAAGAGAGGTCGACCTATAATAGTCATACCCAATTGTGTTAATCTAGTACGACGCGGTCGCGGTCGCCCTCGTAAGGTTAAGAGTTAAAGGATTAATATTGCTATACTGTATTAAAGTTAGAAGCTGAAGGATTAATGCTTCTAACTATTATATATACTACCGATTGCGTTATATTATGCCATTAAGGTCAATGGCGTTCCTTTGTGCCGCGGCACTTAATACGGATAGATAGAGGGACCCTAGATAAAGGGCCCACTATAGATTAGATATAGAGACCTTAAGTTTTTACATATGGAGAGAGCTTCTCGCGAAGCCTTCTTTATTAAATCTATATCTTTATATTTAAACTTAATTATAGCACTACTCCTAGTACTCCATACTAGCTAAGCTATAGCTATTTTATAAGTTTTAAAATAAGCTTATAATAACTTAAAAATAAGGATAAGTTATAAGCTTTAATAGTATAAGCTAGTATTATTAGTAAACTTTATATAAAGTAATATAAAAAACTAATTACTATAAATTTAATAGTAACTTAACTTTAATAGAGATATAAACTTAGTATAAAGCTAAATTAATTAATAAAACAAATAATTAATAAAACTAAGCTAATAAAGCTATTAAGACTTAATAACGAATTTATAGTAACTTAACTTTAATAAAAATATAAAATTTATATAAATTAAAACTAAATAAATTAAATAAACTAAGATTTAATAACAAATTTATAGTAACTTAATCTTAATAAAGATATAAAACTTATATAAATTAAAACTAAATAAACTAAATAAACTAACTAATTAACTAATTAATATAACAAATAAATATAACTAATAAAGATAATAAAACTAAAGAGTATATATTTACTAAAAAAAGCTTTATATAAAAGAAAAACTAAGCTTAAAGCTTTTTCTTTAGCTACTAAAGAACTAAAAAAAACCTTTATAATGCTTTTAAATAATAACTAATATATTAATAAATAATATATAAATAAATAAACTTATTTAGTAATTTTTTTTTTAGTAAAACATTTAAAGCCTTAATAGGTTTAATTATTATACTTATTATAAGGTATAATATAACTGTTTTTATTACGTCAAATACTATTATTTAAAAGCTTTAATAGCTTAAGATTTCTTTATATAAAAGCTTTTTTAGCTATATTTTCTTTTAGGTATAATTTAGCTTTTAAATTAAAAAAGTTTTTTTTTCTGTTTAAAAGATTACTTTTATACTTTAACTCTACTTTATAGCTATTTTGCTATAGTTTTATAAAAGCTTTAAATATAATTTAATTATACTTTTAAAACTAATTTTTAGTTAAATTAATAGTTTAATTATCTTTTTGCTAATTAGTAAAATAATTAAACAAAAAATAAGTAGTAAATAAGTTATAATAATATATAGCTACTTAAATTATGTTTTTTTAAGTATTAAAAAGTAATATTAATTAACTTTTTAATTTAGTATATAATATATTTATTAGCTTTATATAATAAAATTATACGCTAGCTATAGGCGTTTTTTTTTATTTTAGTTTTTTAGTAACTATAAATAGTTATTAAAGTTTTTAAAATGTTATTAATAACTTTACTATATAAGTTTTAATTACTTTATAAAATATATATTTTAATAACTTATATTTTTTATAATTATATAAGTTTATAATTTAAATATAATTTAATTGCTTTAAACTTATTTTGCATTTATAAAATCTTTATTTTATAATTATTAAATATAACAATTTTAGAAAAGTTAGCAATAGTTATTTATTTTAAAAACTATAAGGTTAATTTAACGTAATTTTTTTTTATACTTTTTTAAAGCGCTTATAAAAGCTTAACAAAGGTTTACTAACTATTTATTTTTTTATTAAAAAATTAATTACAAAAAGAAATACTTTATAAACTATTTTAAGTTAATATTATATTTTAAATCTAAATTATATATATATTAGCAATACTTTAGCTTAAGTTTGTTTTTTTTTAAAGCGGTAAGCTATTAATAAAATAACCTAGCTTGTTTTACAAGTTAAACCTAATACTATAAAGCTTATAAATTAGCTTTTAAAACAAAAACAAGTTAGCTAAAGTTAAATAATAAAGCTATTGCGTAAGTATAAGCAGCTTAAATAAAGCTATTAAAGTTGTTATAGCAGACTTAAACTTTTAATAAATAATTAGACTATAAAGCAACTAAAAAATAAAACAAGCTAAATATACTAGCAAATTAGCAATAATATTAAAATAAAAAGGCACTATATAAAGTAAAAATTAATAGCTAAAAAGTAAAAAACCAACTAATAAACTTTTATATAAATAATAACTTATATATAAAACTTTAACTTATAGACTAGCTGGTGCTCTAGCTATATATACTAGGCTAGGAAACCTAGGCTGTAATGCTTTTTTAAAGAAATGCCTAAAATATAACTTTTTTTAAAAATTTAAAAGATAGCTAATATAGTTATACTACTAAAGGTAGAAAAAATAAACTTTGCTTTTTATAAATTATAAAAACCTATTATTTTACTTTTATGCTTTAAAAAGAGACTTAAAAGGTTTATTATATAATAAATAGTTTAAATAGCGCTAAAAGTAAGCCTAATAAACCTATAATACACTAAAGTAGTACTAAAGAAATTAGCTATAAATTTAGTAGCTAATTTAACATATAATATTAAACTAGCTTTTATTAATAAATAAGTTGTTATACTAGTTATTTTAAATATTTAAGGTGCTTTTAATACCTTTTTTAAAAACCGGCTATTAAGTAAAATAATATAATAAGGCTAGCTTATGCTAGTTATTAAACTAATAAATAGCTTTTTTATAAAACAAATACTAATAGTATATTTAAAAAATGCTATAACATACTATATAAGCAAGTTAGTTATATAAATAAGTTAGCTACTTTTTAGTACTTTTATATATATAACTAAAATAACTTAACTATAATGCATTAAATTAATTAAATTTAATTAGATATATTTTCGCTAGATGTTTTTATAGCATTTTAATAAATATATATATTTGATATATACTAATAAGGGGTACCCTTATTAGTAGTATTAATCATAGATTAGATAAGGTGGAGACCTTAGGTCTTCACTATAGAGGCAGGCCCTACGGGCCACCTCTATTTAATCTACATTTTCTCTTACGGACTCAATTACTACTAATTACTAGTATCGTGACTGCACCCCTAGGTGCACTATACTAATATTATATTTAAGCTTGCTATATATTTTATATTGTTTTATATACGCTAGACTAACTTTTATATAACAATTACTTATATATACTTTATATAAAATCTATTCTTTAACAATTTATTTAGCTTTAAAATCCTATTCTTACTATAAAATAAAAGATTTTCTATTTTAAATATATTTATTTTTTATTTAGCAACGTTAACTAAATTTATAATTAGCTATATATAGTATAACAACTTTTTTTTCTAATAAGTAAACTTTATATATAAATATAATTATATTTTTTATAACTTAGTTAACTGTTTTAAAAATTTCTTTTAGCAAACTACTTTAGTATTAAATAACTTTTTGTTTAATATAGTTTGCCTAAGATTTTGTATTTTTAATATTATATAAGGTATATAATTACTAAAAAAAAAAGTATACTTTAGCTAATAATGATAATTTAAGTGGTATTTTAGTTAGTAATTTTGTTTTAAGCTATAAAATAATATAATTTAAATTATATAAAACTAATCTAATGCTTTAAAAACCTTTCTAAATATTTAATTTAGTTATAAAAGCTTTATATGCTAAATAAAATGCTATAAGAAACTATTTTTTTAAAATATATATAATATATACCTATATTAATTTGTTAATTTTTTTTGCATATATATATTTTAGCAAGCTAAAACAACTAATATTAAGAAGCTAAAAACAATATAATAAATATAAAAGTATATAAAAGGTAATAATTTTATATTTTTTTGCATATAACTTAAATTTAGTAAAGTAATAGCTTTTATAGCTATTAAAGATTAATAAGCAGTAAATACTTTATATATAATATATAATATGTTTATTAAAATGCTAAATCTAATTAAAACCTTATTTATTTATTATTTAACTATTTTTTATTGTTATAATAACTTAATTGAATAATAATTTGCTATTTTTATACTATAAAAAAAGATAATATTTTTCTGCTAAAATAATATATAAAAAAACAGTATAACTATATATATTTATACTTTAAATAACAAATAACTATTTTTAATTGCTAATATATATAAATTTTAGTTATTTATACTTATTAAAAGTTATAATAACTATTTAAGCGCTAACTTTTTTTATTATAAAACTTATTTTATTAAAATTATAAATATTTTTTTTAATAATTCTAAATTTTTTAATTATTAAATATATAAGTATATACTACTTTTAATATATATTAAAATTTTTGCAAAAGATTTGCTAGTAATTAATTCTTTAATAAAAACGTATATAAAGATTAAATTGTCGTTATATAAAGTTTAAAGTTTAGTTAATGCTAACTATAGTTATATTATATATACGCAAAAAAAAATTAGCTATATTTTTAATACTACTTAACTAAAGAAAAAATAATTGCAAAACTAGGTTTATTATATATTAAACAATTATTTATTTTTTAAGTTTAGTTAATTTTTATTCATTAGGCATTATTGTTATATATACTATATAATTATATTATTAGTTACCTAAGGTTATATAAGCAATATTATATATAGCTACTATATGCTAAATAAAAAGTTTAAAGTTATGTTTTATAGCTTGTAATACAAGCTATAAATCTTTTTCTTTATATAATAGTGCTATTATTAGTTGTTAAATAATTAATAATTAAAATATTTATATATAAAAGTAGAAAAAGTAGCTAACTTGTTTATATAGCTAACTTATTTATATAGTATATTAATAAACTTAAAATAAACTAGCTATAATATACTATAAAAATTACTTTAGTTTTTAATGCTATATATGCTATATTTTTATAAATTTATAAGTAAATACTTTAGTTAATAAGGGTATATAAATAACCTTAGAATTTTAAAAATAAGAAAAACTTTAAACTAAAATACTAAGGTAGCAAAAAAGCAGGTAAATAAAGTTATTACTTATAAAATAAAAAACAAAATCGCTTTTACCTCCAAAAAAAAAAAAGCTATTTGTTATAACCTAGGTTTTCTAGCTTAATATATATAACTAAAGCACTAGCTAGTTTATAAGTTAAAGTTTTATATATAAGCTATTATTTATATAAAAGTTTGTTAATTAGTTTTTTACTTTTTAGCTATTAATTTTTACTTTATATAGTGCCTTTTTATTTTGGTATTATTATTAATTTGCTAGTATACCTAGCCTATTTTGTTTTTTAGTTATTTTATAGTTTAATTACTTATTAAAAGTTTAAATTTGCTATAATAACTTTAATAGCTTTATTTAAGCTATTTATACTTACGCAATAGCTTTATTGTTTAACTTTAGCTAATTTATCCTTGTTTTAAAAGCTAATTTATAAGCCTTATAATATTAGGTTTAACTTATAAAACAAGCTAAATTATTTTATTAATAGCTTACCGCTTTAAAAAAAAACAAACTTAAGCTAAAGTATTGCTAGTATATATATAATTTAAATTTAAAATATAATATTAACTTAAAATAGTTTATAAAGTATTTCTTTTTATAATTAACTTTTTAATAAAAAAACAAATAGTTAGTAAACTTTTGTTAAGCTTTTATAAGCGCTTTAAAAAAGTATAAAAAAAAGTTATATTAAATTAATTTTATAGTTTTTAAAATAAATAACTATTGCTAACTTTTTTAAAATTATTATATTTAATAATTATAAAATAAAAATTTTATAAATATAAAATAAATTTAAAACAATTAAGCTATATTTAAACTATAAATTTATATAATTATAAAAAATATAAATTATTAAAATATATATATTATAAAATAGTTAAAACTTATATAGTAAAGTTTTTAATAGTATTTTAAAAATTTTAATAACTATTTATAATTACTAAAAAATTAAAATAAAAAAAAAACGCTTATAGCTAGTATATAATTTTATTATATAAAGCTAATAAATATATTATATATTAAGTTAAAAAGTTAATTAATATTACTTTTTAATATTTAAGAAAATATAGTTTAAATAGCTATATATTATTATAACTTATTTACTACTTATTTTTTGTTTAATTATTTTATTAATTAGCAAAAAAATAATTAAACTATTAATTTAACTAAAAATTAATTTTAAAAGTATAACTAAGTTATATTTAAAGCTTTTATAAAACTTTAGCAAAATAGCTATAAAGTAGGATTTAAATATAGAAATAACTTTTTAAATAAAAAAAAAGACTTTTTTAATTTAAAAGCTAAATTATATTTAAAAGAAAATATAGCTAAAAAAACCTTTATATAAAGAAATTTTAAGCTGTTAAAGCTTTTAAATAATAGTACTTAATATAACAAAAACAGTTATATTATACCTTATAATAGGTATAATAATTAAATCTATTAAGGCTTTAAATGTTTTACTAAAAAAAAGATTACTAAATAAGTTTATTTATTTATATATTACTTATTAATATATTAATTATTATTTAAAAGTATTATAAAGGTTTTTTTTAATTTTTTAATAGCTAAAAAAAAAGCTTTAAGCTTAGTTTTCCTTTTATATAAAGCTTTTTTTAATAAATATATGCTTTTTAATTTTATTGTTTTTATTAGTTATATTTATTTATTATATTAGTTAATTAGTTTATTTAGTTTATTTAGTTTTAATTTATATAAATTTTATATTTTTATTAAAGTTAAGTTATTATAAATTTATTATTAAGTTTTAGTTTATTTAGTTTATTTAGTTTTAATTTATATAAGTTTTATATTTCTATTAAAGTTAAGTTATTATAAATTTATTATTAAGTCTTAATAGCTTTATTAGCTTAATTTTATTAATTATTTGTTTTATTAATTAATTTAGCTTTATATTAAGTTTATATTTCTATTAAAGTTAAATTATTATTAAGTTTATAGTAGTTAGTTTTTTATATTACTTTATATAAAATCTACTAGTAATACTAGCTTATATTATTAAAGCTTATAATTTATCTTTATTTTTAAATTACTATAAGCTTATTTTAAAACTTATAAAGTAGCTATAGCTTAGCTATAGCTATTAAACTTAGTTAAGTAGTTATTATTTTAAAGCTTAATTAGGTGCTCTATATTTTTGCATATATATTTTGCCTTATAATACTTTAAGTTAATTTAGCTACTTAGCAATAAAGCTATAGCAAACTTTTTTTAAATTATAGTTAAGTTAAATAAGGCTTTATAGTACTACCTAACTATAATAGAATTTATAGCCTATAGTAGTTCGTATAATAGGCAGTATAATAAGTTTAAGCAACCTTTATTAAATCTTATACTATATAAATTAAAATCGATTTTAAGCAAAAAAGAAAAATAATTGTTATAATCTAGGTTTTTTAGCCTAGTATATATAGCTAGGGTACTAGCTAATCTATAGGTTAAAGTCCTATATATAAGCTATTATTTATACAAAAGTTTATTAGTTAGTTTTTTATTTCTTAGCTATTAATTTTTACTTTATATAGTGCCTTTTTATTTTGGTATTATTGCTAATTTGCCGGTATACCTAGCTTGTTTTATCTTTTAGTTGCCTTATAGTCTAGTTACCTATTAAAGGTTTAGGTTTATTATAACATTATTTATTTTAGCAAAAGTAAAAGTAAAGCTAATTTAATAATATATTTAAGCAATAAAATATATATAACCTCTATTTTATTAATAAACCTAAATAAACTAAATAAAATTTTAGTACTATGTTAGCTAAACATATATTTAAACAGAAAACTTAGATTTAAATAATATGTTATAAATTATAATACTGGTAGCTAAATGCAAAAATCTAAATACCTTATATTAAGATAAAATAAACAACTTAAAGAAAAAAAGAAAAAGAAAAAAAAGCTATTATACAAAATCTTTAATATATATATATGTTTTTGTTTGCACTTGCTACCTATTTACTACCTATTACCCTTATGCTATATTTACTATAGTTATTATAGCCTTAGTAGTAGTCCTTGCCATAAGCACTAGCTACTAAGGCTATAACATAATATATTAAAAAAAGAGTAGCAAAAGCAACTAAAATTACTAACTACTTTTAGGTAATATTAACTATTATTAAAAAACTATTAGCAGTAAAGTTATATAAGATAGCAAAAATAGTATTACTATTAATACTACTATATAGATATAAAGCCTAGTATAAAAGTAAATAAAAACTAGTATATAAAACTACTTTTAATAAATAAAGCAAAATAAGTATTAGGCTAAAAAAGCATATATAAACAATATAAAAAGTTTTAATTAAAACGATTAAAGTAGCACTGCTAACTTAAAAAACCTTTTTAACTTAGGCCTTTTTTTTATGCTAATAAATTACCTATAATAGATATTACCTTTAAGTAAGCAAAATATAGGTTTGCTTTTAAAATATAGAATATTTATATAGTTTATTTTTTAGCGGCTAAAGTAGCTTTAAAAGTAATTTAATAAGAAAAAAAGGCAAGCTAATAGTAGTATGTTTATACAACTTTTTAAATAGCGGCAAGGCTTATTAAGCTAATCTAATAAATAGTTTTTTACCTATCGAAATATTTACTAAGCTTATAAAATAATCTAACAAAAAGCATTAATAAAGAAATAGTAACAACAGCTTTTAAATAATAGTTTATAAGCCTTTTAGTATTTAATATTACTATATTTTTAAATAAATTAAAAATATATAACGGATTAAGCTATAGATATATTATTTATAAAGAATAAGACTTAGTAGCAGAAAGCTTAAAGAGATTAAATCTATATAGTATAATTTTTAACGCAAAAGCTTTTAAAGCTTTTTAAAGGCTATAAAAAATAATTTAACAATATTTAATAAATATAATTACTTTTTACGCAAACAATATAGCAGTAATATAAAGCGCCTAAAAAAATGCGTTAAAGTTATTATAATAAGTTTTTATAAAGATTTATAAACTTATAAAAAAATATAATATTAAGCTATACTAAAGTTTAAAATATTATAACATTAATAAAAATAAATAAGCTAACGCTTTAGCAAAAGTAAAAGCAATTAGTAGGCTATTAAACCTTAAATTAATACTTATAGTAATAGGACATAAAAAAAATACCTACTATATAATTAAAGAAATAGTAAACAACTAATAAAACGACTAAAAAGCTAATATTTTTAGCAGATTTAAAGTTATAAGTATAATTTACCGACTAAAAAAATGCCTTAAAGCGTTAAGCTTGCCTAAAAAAACTTTAAGCTAGCTATTAAGCCTAATATTTATATACGGCAACTTTAAGTAGTACTATAATAAATTTAGATATAAAAAAGCAAAAGTATACTATTCCTATATATTTATAGCTTATAAATAGAGCAAAAAAGAACTAAAATATATAGTTTACTACTATATAGTTAAAGCATACTTAATAAAATAACTTAAGCTTTTTAAACTAAGCAATTAAAAAAATAAAATAGCTTAAGTATATAATAGCTAGCTAATAAGATTTTATAAAATAAAACTATATAACATAAAGTAGTATTACTACTAAGTATAGCTAATAAAAAATCTTATAATATTTTTAGTATTTTGCTAAATAATATACTACTTTAATAAAATCTGCTTGCTTTTTTAAAAAAAAAAGTAGTACTATAATTAGTAAGCAAAAAAAATGTAGCAATAAAAAGCGCTAATAAAAAAAGATAGTAAAAAAAAACTAAAAATAGTAATTTTATAACTATTTTTTAAAAAGGTATTAATTTAGCAATTAAATCGGTTTTTTTAAGTTATAAATAAATCTTAAGCATTAAAGGTATACTATTTGCTTTATTTTAGCTAAAGTTAACCTTTTTTGCTATTAATTATAAATACTACTAAAAATACTATAAAATAATAAAACAATTAAAAAAATAGCTATATAAATAATATTATATAACTGTTTGCTTTAGCAAACAATAAAACATACTACCGGAAAAGCAAACGTTTAAACTAATTAATATGTTATATAAGTTAGCTTTTTTTTTATATTATTAAAAGAAATTATTTTTTAGCTTAGAAAATCTAGTTATAAAAACTATAAGCACTATAATAATAATGCTTTTAAAAGCTAGGTTTAGTATTTTATTATATACTTTTATATTTATATATGTACTATATACTATAGTAGAGTAAATAGAGCTTGTTATGTCGCTAGTACCTCTAGGAAGGTTAGCAGAAAGGCTATTCTATCTCGCACCAACGTTAATAAACTTAACAACAACAACAATATCATGCTAATATTGCCGCGATTAAGTTACCTTAGCACGATTTTCTAAATTTGTATAATCTAAAAGCCTAGATCTGTTTAAACAACCTTTTCGCAAAGTTTAGGACATGTCGCTATATATTAGCTGTAAGTCTGCCGTATATTCTTGCCGACAATAATTTTGCTAAGCTTATAGATAGCATATCTTGGCATGATACTTAAGTGTATAATGATGAAGAAAGATATGCACATTTTTTTTTTGCTGCTTTAGCCAATGGCTACTAAGAAGCGCTCAGAGCCTTGCTATAGTTGTAAGACAGCTTAGTAGATTTAGACAGGGTTCTTGCAAGCACAAGTCATGGGAAGAACTTCAAGATTCCTAAGGGGCACACACCGCTGCTATGGGCTGCTGAAAAAGGGTATCAAGAGATTGCGCAGCTCTTGATCGAAAAAGGCGCTAATATTGAAACAAAAAGCGGTTCTAGTTGGACACCGTTGTTATAGGCTGCTAGAAACGGGCACCAAGAGATTGTGCAGCTCTTAACCAATCAAGGCGCCAATATCGAGTCGAAAGACAAGGAATTTGGTCAGACACCGCTGTTATGGGCTGCTAAAAACGGGCACCAAGAGATCGTACAGCTCTTAACCAATCAAGGCGCCAATATCGAGTCGGAAGACAAGGAATTTGGTCAGACACCGCTGTTATTAGCTGCTAGAAATGGGCACCAAGAGATCGTACAGCTCTTAACCAATCAAGGCGCCAATATTGAGTCAAAAGACAGGGTTTTTAATTAGACACCGTTGTCATGGGCTGCTAAAAACGGGCACCAAGAGATCGTGCAGCTCTTAACCAATCAAGGCGCTAATATTGAGCCAAAAGACAGTGTTAGTTAGATACTGGGCACTATTATAGAGTGTTATTAGGTATTATGTAAAGAGCTCGTACAGCTTTCAAAGCCCAACCTGGTTGACTCAACATGTAACAGAGGTTATGCAAGCTTGTCCATTCTGGCTTGTGGCAGAGCGGGTCTTTCTCAGGCTAGGCTCAGGCAGGTTAAATATGGCATAACTCAGGTGGAATTCCCATTGTTGATTCAACATGGTAAAACCGTAGACCTAGTCGCGGGTACGTAATTGCTTACCGCTACAGTTTGGGCTCGAAGGCAAGCGGCAAGCTAGAACGCCACCCTAGCGCTTAGATCACCGGTCGCACTGCTCAATCGTTTCCTCATGTTGTTTCCCTGTTCTTCCTGCCGGTCTGCTTCGCCTATCTAAATAGCAGTTGTGTGTGCGCGTGCATATATTTGCATTTTAGAGTCGGCAGATAACCACTTCTACTTCTCGAGCAGCGCGAGCCATTCCTCTGAATCCACCACCGCGGCCTGCTTCGCGAGCACCTTCGTGAGCAAAATGTCGTGCACGTCGGCGTCCGAATCCGCACACAAGTCGGCAAGGACCGTGATCTCGTAGTCCATGTCGGCGGCCTGGCGGACCGTCGACAGGACGGCGCCGCTGGTGGCGACACCGGCAACCACGATCTTCTCGATCCCCGAGGATCGCAGCACGATGTCCAGGTCGTTGCCGTAGAGCGCCGATACCCGTCGCTTCTTGATGTGGACGTCGTCCGCCGCCGCCTGGGCGATGGCCGGGTGCAGCTGGACAGACGCGTCCGTGTCCTTGAACAGCCCGGCGCCCCTCACGCGGGCTACCATCTGGTTTCGAGGGGAAGCGTCCGCGTAGCTTGGTCGAAATCCGGCTGTATGAGTTCGAGTGTTAGGGATCAGCGCTTGCGGCAGATGTAACTCATTTTGAAGGGCCTTCGAGCGCATGCAGAAGCAAGCATATGAGAGAAAAGGGGCTGCTAACACAGGGGACGAAGATACGTACTCGTTACTTGCACGACGAGAACCCCAGCCTTACGGGCCGCTGCTAAGGTTGAAGAAACCTTTGCGAGATATTGGTCTGTGTCCTTGATGCCCTTTAACATCTCGATAATCCCGGTTTGGATATCGAGGAGTATGAAGGCTGTTTTCGTCATGGTGAATAGGTATTAATTAGGTATGCCTATGGTTTTCAAGGATTGAGATAGATGATCGAGGGTCGATCGTAAATGTTGCTTATAGTTCTACGTGATCATGAGATACTATCAGGAAATTGCCGGATCGATTACAAGGACGCACTGCGTTTATATATTTCGTCCTCTTCTTGTACGCCCATCCGTTCTCCCTTTTCTATAAGAGACTTGGAAAGATGCCCGTTCCGGGTCGGATATGACGGCTCGGCATGATTGGTTATTCCAACCTGCAACAACCCGAGTATCCACCAGCCCGGAGCCGAGGCGGATAAAATGGTTTAGTATGACAACTATCTTGGTCGCACGCCGGGGGGGGGGGGGGGGGGGGGGGGGGGGGGGGGGGGGGGGGGGGTTAAGTGTAAGTAAAAACCCTTTATGTTTTTTGGGAGTTACAAGTTTTTAATAATTGTATA